>VZQC01006111.1:847494-879994 GCA_009823505.1 Rhizomys pruinosus | reverse complement strand
TGCTACATCTGTTCCAATCACCAGAGTTGCTTCTGAAACAAGCCCTGATCCAGTGCAAGTTTTTGATTCATACTTCCAGTGCAAGTTTTTGATTCATACTTATACTATAACCACATCACATTTAACCGTTGGTTTTCTTGTTAAAGTGTAATTTGCTAATGTAATAACCTATAGGGAATTTCTTTAGTATAGAAATTGTAAAATCTCCCTATTTATTGTTCAGAATGAAATTTATAATAGTAGAGCCTTTTTTGTGTTTCCCCCTTTGAGATTACATTAATTAAGAAAATAAGAAAACCTCCAAAGTCTCAGTCTCAGCTAAAACCTCTTTGTACCTAGAAACCAGACTTTATTTGTATTTTCTTGATGATTTTTTTTTTTTTTTTTTTTTTTTTTTTTGAGACTGGGTCTCCCTTATAGCCCAGCTTGCCTGAACTCACTTCTGTAGACCAGGCTGGCCTTGAACTCACAGAGATCTGCCTGACTCTGCCTCCCAAGTGCTGGGATTAAAGTCATGGACCACCATGCCTAGCTTTATTTTAGTATTTAAAAAAAATTTAAAGCATTTTCTAGATGATTTTCTTTTTGTGTTATGTTTTCAGGCTAAACTATTGCAGTGTTTTGGTTTATATTTTCCTGAAGAGTTTATTTGGATGCAATATCTTTAAAAAAATAAAATTAATATCGCCGGGCGTGGTGATGCATGCCTTTAATCCTAGCACTGGGGAGGCAGAGGCAGGCGGATCTTTGTGAGTTCAAGGCCAGCCTGGCCTACAGAGTGAGTTCCAGGACAGCTAGGGCTACAGGGAGACCCTCTCTCAAAAAGCCCAAAAACATAATAATAAATAAAATTAAAAACTTGTGGTCTCTATCAGAAAGAAAATAATGGCCACTATATTGATGTAATTTTTTCGAAAGTCTCTTATCCATTAGTCTGAGCCACCATATAAAGGAAGCCTCAGAGTAGACTTATGTGTTATTTGAAGAACTAAAATAAATGTCACAAAATCCATGCAGTGAAGGTTTTCCAGTAAGGCCAGACAGTCTCTTTTTTTCCTTATAACTTACTCTTATTTGATTTATTATTTTTATCTTATGTATATTAGTGTGTTGCCTGCATGTGTGTTAAGTTCATCTATGTTGTGCAGTGCCCTTGGAGATCAGAAGGCATTGGATTCTCTGGAACTGGAGTTATAGAAGATTGTTAGCATCATGTGGGTGCTGCAAAGCGACTGTCTCTCCAACCCAGGACTTACTCTTACTTTAGATATAATGTTGATACACTTGGCTATTTGATTTCCTAGTTAATGATGGAGTAGCAAATAGCATATTAGAAGACTTGAGATGTTGCAAGTAGCTTGTAGACAACTGTATTAGTCACTTTTCTGTTGCTGTGATAAAACCACCATGACCAAGGTAACTTAGAAGAGTTTATCTGAGTTTATGATTGACAGTTCCAGGGATTTAGAGTCCATTGTGGCGGGAGGCATGGTGGCTGGGGCTGGAGCAGAAAGCCGAGGTTCACATCTCACAATGAGTGCAGGAAGTCAAGAGAGAGACTGGAGACTGGCAAGGCTTGTTAAACTCACTAAGCCTGCCCCCAGTAACATACTTCCTCCAGCATGGCCACACCTTCTAAGACTTCCCAAAACAGTACTACCAACTGGGGACAAAATGTCTGAATACTTAAAGCCTATTGGGGACACTCTCAAACCACCAAAACAAGGGACCTTAAAAGCAGCATGAACCTTGGGTGACTCTGCTAGTGAACAAACAGGAAAGTGATCAATGGCAGATGCAAAAAACAAAAGACAGCTACCCGCCCTGATGGGGTTCATTCACCCTGAGGACGTCAGTACTGCACAGTAATTGAAGCTTATAATTACAATGTTTAGTAAAGGTTAATCATGTTCTGTAGATTGAGAAAAGCAAAGGAAGCACATAATTCATTTTATAAAGATTTCCACCCAGGATGACTAAAATAACACATTTTGAAACTTGAAGGGAGTAAAAGTCCCTTTGGAAGATGGCTTTTGGTTTTTGTCTAATTTCTTCCCCAGCCATCAGGTTACATATTCTTGGAGGGCCAGAAGAATATAGCTAGAACATATCCAGACATTTTCTAAGTATAAGCTTGAATTCTACAGAAGTAAAGGACTTTTTTTGTTGTTGTTGTTCTCTTAGAGGAAGATGAGAAAGAATGTGTTTATTTAAAAAATATCTTTGAATGAGTTGATTCAACGGTATTAGTCACCATAGAAATGACTTAAATTAAAACCAATTTGTTGAAAACAGCCTCTTCATGCTGGGTGACATGCCTGACTCAGTATGGCAAGAAAGTCTTCATAGAGTCATTTAAACTCTAAGCAGAATTACCTTTCTTATTTTGAAAACCACATTGATGGATCTCTCATTTTTCTAGAAGTGCTGTTTAGTGCACTTAGGTTGAATTATAAAGGAAAGACACTTTCCTGTGGTTGGAGAGAATGGATTTTATTGGGAAACAAGCTGTTTTCTAGCATGTTCTTTAAAACTTCAGTGTTTGAGCCAGGGGTTGTGGTGCCTTTAATCCTAGAGAAGTAAAAGGGCTTTTTATCGTTTATTTTTGTTCTTCTTTAATTTTTTAAAATCCAAATGGTAATTTGGACTTTATATTATAAACTTAAAAAAAAAAAACCGTTTGGGGCTGGAGAGATGTTAAGAGCATTAGCTGGTCTCCCACATGGCTGTTAATCATCATCTGTAATTCCAGTTTCAGGGGATCTCATGCCCTCTTCTGGCCACTGTGGATGTTGCACACACCTGTGCACTTGGATCTATGTAGGCAAAGCACTCACAAATAAAATAAAAATAAATGAATAGTGCTGGAGAGATGGCCTAATGGTTAAGAGCACTGGTTGTTCTTGCAGAAGAACCCAGGTTCCAATCCCAACACCCACATGGTGGCATCTGTAACTCCAGCTCCAGGGTATCTGACACCCTCTTCTTTCCTCTTTGGGCAGTGCACAACATGGGTGCACGTATATATATGCAGGCTTAACATTCACACACATAACATTAAAAAATTTTTAAAAAAGAAAGAAAAGAAAACCATCTGTATTCCTGTTGTAATGACCCTTTTATTTTCTTTCCTACCTTCCTTCCTATTTGTAGTGTTAGGACTGGGCACTAGAGTTCAGTTAACGTTAAGGACCTACTTGTTGGAAGAAGCCTTTCTCTGGCATCCATGACATGGATATTCGGCTCCTGAGTGAATGTTTTTGTTGATGGTCTACTCACATCTGCCAGGGTTTTTTTTTTTTTTTTTTTGTATTTTTGAGACAGGGTATCCCTGTAGCTGCTGTCCTGGAACTCACTATGTAGACCAGGCTGGCATTGAACTCACAGAGATCCGCCTGCCTCTGCCACCAGAGTGGTAGGATTAAAGGCGTGCACCACCATGCCTGGCAACATCTGCTAGTTTTATATCTGTAGATTCAATTAATTGTACTTTGAAAATATTGTGAAAAATCATGCCCATACTAAACTTTTTTCTTGTCATTATTACGGAAACAGTATAGCACGGCAGTTATTCATGTGACATTTACATTATGTTAGGTAGTATAAGTTAACTAGAGGTGATTTAAAGTATGTCAGAGGGCTGATGAGATGGCTCAGTGGGTTAAAAACACTTGCTGGACAAGCCTGATGACCTGAGTTTGATCCCTGGAACCCATAGTGGAAGGAGATAACTGACTCCAGAAAGTTTAGCCTCTACATGCATGCCATAACATGTGCATGCCTGCACATACACACACACACACATGCAATGATAATAATAATAATAATAAAATAAAACATATAGGAGGATGTGTTTGGGTGTTATCGACATACATATTTTGTATGAGGGGCTCCATCTAGGTTTTAGTATCCTTGGAGGGTTCTGGATCTTGTTCTTTTTAGCTAATGAAGGATCGTATAATACACTGAGTTCCTAAGCAGCCCATGTAATTATTGAATGTTTTTAGTTATTAGGAATTTTTTTAACTTTACATGAAAACTATGTCTTTATAATTTCCATGGACTGAGAAATTCTCCCTGTAGGAATCCCCTAGACTCTAGCAGCTCTGGAAATTTGTGAAGGCAGCAATCGTATCCTTTCTTTGTAGTCTTTTTTTTTTTCTTCCTGATATCATTACTTGTGTTTTTAATCATCTCTGTTGATTACTAAGTTGTTTGGATTCCTGATTGTTTTCTAACATTTAACGTATGACACATTATCTGATGTTGTTGGGCATGTTCCAGTATCATTCTGTCATCTGTCTGCTTGTTTGTCCATTCCTTTCATTGTATTCTCATTTGTTCTTATTTTTTTAAGAAGCATATATGTCCAATTTTATGGGAAAACATGCTGATGACTATTATTCTGAAGTTCTTTGTATCTCTTAATCATTCCTAAGTGTGGCAAAGAGATTATTAGATCAAAGGAGATATCCAGAACACTGAAGCTGGGCAAGTGTCAGGAGTGTACGGGAAATATGGAATTGTCGTACTTCTGTAGTTAAAAAAGTTCCATGGTCTGATTTTCAGTGCTAAAAAATGTTACTGGTTCTGCTTCCATACTTGATATGCTGCTCTGTTTGTTTCCTATATTAATTCAATAGGCATTTGCTGGCTATTTGTTGTGTCAAGTATTTCTTACTGATGGTATTCATTAAAGCAGCTCTTTGCCATTTTTGTTTCCTACATTTGGAAGGAAGTACATTTCCAAAGTGATTATAATTGTGGTTTTCTATGCTTTGCTACTCAAAGTGTTGTCCCTGGGCCAGTAGCACCGGCAACAATCTTGTCAAGAATGCAGGATATCAGGGCCCATTCTGAATGGGTTGAATTAAATTTTAACAAGATTGCTAATGTGATTCCATATACTTTTTTTTTTTTTTTTTTTTTGGTGCTTTTTGAGACAGGGTCTCCCTGTAGCCCCAGCTGTCTGGAACTCACTCCGTAGACCAGGTTGGCCTTGAACTCACAAAGATCCGCCTGCCTCTGCCTCCCAAGTGCTAGGATTAAAGGCGTGTGCCGCCACCACGCCTGGCCAAGAAGCAGGGCTCTTAAAAAGGTTTTTTGTTTGTTAATCTGCCTTCAACCATTTATAGTGGTTTGTCATTTACCAGCAGTGTTGCTTTGGGCAAGTTTCTCTCTCCCATTTAAGTATTAAGCAGTCCTGACCCAGCCTGGCATCTGAGATTGGATGAGATAGGGCATGTTCAGGGTGCTTCTTGAATTTGAATTTCCTCAATTATGAGATCAGATGATTGCTTTTCCTTTGCCAAGTTGTTGAAAGGCTTGAGATAATGCAGATAAGACCTTTAATCAGGGGCCTGGAGCAGAAAAATGTCTGGTACACATTTTCTTCTTTCCCTTTTCACTGCTTTGTTCCATGTGTATGCAGCTCTTCTAGGTTTTGCCCCTATTTTAAATAAGATTGCTGCACTTTTCTCTCATTTTATTAAAGATGAATTGAAGATGTAAACTCCTTGATGATATAGACCTTGTTTGTTTCTATTACTGGCTCTTAGCTTAGGACCTGTAGTAAATGCTAGATAAGTGTTAGAAGAATGAATTAATTGGCTTGAATAAACTTAGAGGATGCATTTGAAGTTTATAGTTGTCAGATAACTCAGGTGAAATTAATTCACTAAAAAAAAATACTGGGTCAGGAGAAATGGCTTCGCAGATAAAGGGACCTGCTTCCAAGTTTGATGATCTGAGTTTAATCTCAAAAACTCACATGACAAAAGAAGAGAACTGATTTCCATAAGTTGCCCTCTGACTGCTATAAACATGCTGTGCATACACATTCGAAGTAAATATTTAACAACCCCCCCCCAACTTTTATTAAGGGGTTGGGGAGATAGCTCAGTCTGTAAAGTGCCAGCTGTCCCACAAGCATGAGGATCTGAGTTTGGATCCCCAGCACCCATGTACAAAGTTGGATATAGTGGCACATGTCTGTAATCTCCAGCACTGGAGAGACAGAGATAGATAGATCCTTGGAGCTCATTGGCTAGTCAGCGCAGCCAAGTCAGTGAGCTCCAGGTTCAGTGAGAGACCCTGTCTCAAAAAAAACCCAAAAAAACCAAACCCAAAGCAGGCAGGGGGCTGGAGAGATGGCTCAGCAGTTAAGAGCACTGGCTGTTCTTGCAGAAGACCATGTTCACATCCCAGCACCCACATGGCAGCTAACAGCTATCCATAACTCCAGTTCCAGGGGATCTGATGCCTTCTTCTGAAGGCATTGCATGACACAAGTGCACTTACATACATGCAGGCAATACACTCACACATATAAAATAAAAATAAATAAAGTCGAAGGTGACTGAGGGAACCACCCAAAGTTAACCTCTGACCTCCATGCACTCCTGTACACACACCCACACACCTATACATACGTACACTCCACACACTTTTATTAATACCTGTTATAGTCTAGGTGCTGTTCTAGGCATGGAGTATATAGTAGTAAAAAGACACTCAAAGAATAGAGGAGATAGCTCAGCAGTAAAGAGTATTTGCTGTTGAAGAGGACTCGAGTTCAGTTCCCAGCACTTACAATGGGCAGTTAACAACCACCTGGATCAATTTCTAGGGGCTCTAACCCCCTCCTGGCTTCTGTGGGCATGTGTGTGCGCGCACATACACACACACACACACACACACACACAAAAATAGGTAAATAAGTAAATAAAAATAAACCTTAAAAGACATCCAACATAATTTATTTTATGTATATGAGTATATTGCCTGCATGTAGATAGGCACACCCATGAGATAAGAAAAGGGCATCAGATTCCCTGGAACTGGAGTTACCAACAGTTTGCCACCATGTGGGTGCTGGGACTTGAACCCATGTCCTCCGCATGAGCAGGCAGCGCTCTTAACCACTAAGCTATATCTCCAGTCCTGCATGCATGAGTCCTGGACAGGGAGTACTTTCAGGTAGAGTCATGAATCAAAGTTTCACATCATTAGGTCAACTTCATTGCTCTGTGTTTTTTATTTTTTTATTATTTTTTTTTAGTCTTTTTGAGACAGGGTCTCCTTGTAGCCCCAGCTGTCCTGGAACTCGCTCTGTAGACCAGGCTGGCCTTGAACTCACAAAGATCCGCCTGCCTCTGCCTCCCAAGTGCTAGGATTAAAGGTGTGCGCCACCACGCCCGGCTTGCTCTGTGTTTTAAAAGTCTCCATGTGTGTTGATTGTTCTCTGATAAATTAAGAGTGACAAAGCTCTTTGACTCTTATTGTGAGGTTTCAGTAATAGCAAATGTTGACATAAAAAGACTAGAAACCAAGTTTGAAAAGAGGAGCTTTGTAGCCTGCCTTCTCCTTTAAAGTGAAACATTTACTTTCTAAAAGCCTCCTGCTTATGGCATTTCTTTTTCTCTGTAGTGTAATGGCTTCACTTCCTACTTCAAAAATGCTGAGTTTTCAAACTCATATTTCCCAGAAGAAAAATTGTTTCAGAGTTTAAAATGGGATACTTCTGAGAGAGAATATAATTTACTATCATGAAACTTGAGGACATTTTGTTGCGATTATTTTGGCTGTTTTCTTGCCCTTACTGTGGTCAACTCTAATAGCAAATGACCAGAATTCTGTATTTGACATTCTTGTGGAGAAGTCTGTTCATCCTAGGAAATATGAGGAAGAAAATAAAAAAGACTTGGGGAACTTTCTAGTTTAATCACCCCCCCCCCCCTTTTTTTTTTGGTCTTTTCGAGACAGGGTCTCCTTGTAGCCCCAGCTGTCCTGGAACTCACTCTGTAGACCAGGCTGGCCTTGAACTCACAAAGATCCCCCTGCCTCTGCCTCCCGAGTGCTAGGATTAAAGGCGTGCGCCACCACGCCCGGCTAATCATCTCTTGTGATGTGGAGAACTTTCCTGCAAATCTTGCTTCTTCACATTAATGCCCTGAAAGGCCAGTATTCAAATAAAGTTCTGTTTTAGGAAGGATAAAGCTGTATTTGCTGTGTATAGTCTTGAGCATTGAATTTAATTATGGTGTATTTCATTAGATGGCCTCTATGAATATTATTTTAAGCTAATCTTTCAATGTGCATGTCTTTAGTGACTCAAGACATTAATAATTTATTTAAGATATATAGGTAAAATTTTTTTTAGGTAAAATATTTTTGTGTTTTAATGCAAAATCTTATGTTTAATGGATTGGAGTTCTATTTGTTGGTGATTAAATCTAAATACATTCGTCTGTTGGGATTTAGGGGTTTGGACTACAGCAATGTGTCTGCTTATAATAGTTCTTCCTTTTCATCCTCCTTTTAATAGGGACATCATGACAACAGAGAAGAGTTTAGTGGTTGAAGCTGAGAATTCTCAGCATCAACAACAGAAGGAAGAAGGTGAGGGAGCCACAAACTCAGGCCAACAAGAAACTCAGCTGCAAGAGGCTTCCCAAGTGACAGCTGAGGGAGATAATCAGTGTGAGCAAAAGCTGAAAGCATCCAATGGGGACACTCCGACACATGAAGACTTGACCAAGAACAAGGAACGGACATCAGAAGGCAGAGGCCTATCACGACTGCTCTCCTCATTTCTCAAAAGGCCCAAATCACAGGTCTCTGAAGAAGAAAGCAAAGAAATAGAGCCAGATAGAGAAAAAGGTGAAGGTCAGGAAGAGATAGAATTTGGAACTAGTCTTGAGGAAGAGATAATTTTAAAGGCCCCCATTGCAGCCCCTGAACCTGAACTCAAAACAGACCCATCCCTGGATCTTCACTCATTAAGCAGTGTAGAAACACAGGTAAGGACATGTGACTCTGTGTGTGTGAGCGCGCGTGTGCGTGCGTGCGTGTGTGTGCGTGTGTGTGTGTGTGTGTGTGTGTGTGTGTGTGTGTAGCTGATAGACAAATGTTCTTTGCCTTTTTTTTTTCTTTGTCTATTTTGAGACAGGGTCTCCCTGTAGCTCCAGCTGGCCTGGAACTCGATAGGTAGACCAGGCTGGCCTTGAACTCACAGAGATCCACCTGTCTCTGCCCCCCCACCCCAGTGCTGGGATTAAAGGTGTGTGCCACCACACCTGACCCATGTTCTTTGTTTTTCATTGAAGAGATTTGGATTTATTTCTTATGAGCCAGTTGACTGAGGCCTTGATAATGATAAATAACACAAAACTTTGGAGTTTCTGCTCTAAAGAAATAATTGTAGTTAGTGGGGACCCAATTTTTAAAAAGGCATACTCCATTAAATGAAAGAAAAGTACCAAGTGAGTTTTTTCAGCCCATATATCATCTTGCTGTAATAATAGAACACATTTGTGTTTTAATGAGAGAGCAAAACAAAGTGAGCTGATTTAGACTTCATTTTGGTAGCACTAGGAATGGATAGTTATCAGCCATTGGGGTCCTTTTATGGAAATCTTCATTACAATCTGTGTGGTGTATTTAAGCCATCCAAGGGGATATATTATAGGTTTGAGCTATGCCTGCTTTATTTTGGTTATCCTATCCAACAAGAACATATTACTGTGGAATGCAAGATGTAGGTAAGAAAATCTTGGGGCTGGAGAGATAGCCTAGCGGTTAAGAGCACCGACGCTCTTGCAGAGGACCCGGGTTCGATCCCCAGCACCCACATGGCGGCTAAGAACCGTCTATAACTCCAATTCCAGGAGAACTCCAGTTCCAGGGGAATCCGAGACCCTCTTCTGACCTCCGCGGCATTGCACGACACGGGTGCACAGACCTGCATGCAGACAATACATTCATACACATACAAAAATAAATAATAAAAAAAAAAATTAAAAAAAAAAAGAAAATCTTAACTCTATAGTTTGTATAATATTTAAAATTTTTATTACATTTATTTAGAATGTGTGTGTGTTTATGTTTGTGTATACATGTGTACTGTGATGTACTTGTGGAGATCAAAGGACAACTTGTGGGACTCTGTTCTCTTTTTCCACCATGTGGGGTCTGAGATGGAACTAAATCATCAGGTGTCTTTGCCTACTGAATCATCTCAGCCCCTTTTGTAATACTTATTCATATAGGGCTTTAATTTTCCTTAACTTGTATATTTCACACGAGCTGTTCTTTTGTCCAAAGAACTGTGAAAATATTAGTACTGTAACTCAAACTGTTTTCTAGGACTCTTATTTGTTTCTAGCCTTTTTTTTTTTTTTGTCTTTTTGAGACAGGGTCTCCCTGTAGCTCCGGCTGTTCTGGAACTTGCTATGTAGACCAGGCTGGCCTTGAACTCACAAAGATTTACCTGCCCCTGCCTCCCAAGTGCTAGGATTAAAGGCTTGCGCCACCATGCCTGGCTCTTGTTTCTAGCCTTACTTTATGCAAAGTAAGAGTTATTTTCAGTCATATTACTGAAGTATGTGAACATTATCTGGATCATTAAAGTAGCAGCCCTATGTATATTTCTTACTTTTTTTTTATTGTTGTTCTTTTTGAGTCAGGGTCTCCCTTTAGTCTCAGCAGGCCTGGAACTCGCTATGTAGACCAGGCTGGCCTTGAACTCACAGAGATCTGCCTGCCTCTGCCTCCCAAGTGCTAGGATAAGAGGCATGTGCCACCATGCCTGGCTTCAGCCCTATGTATATTTCTATGAAAGATCTAAAATTTGGGCTATATAGCTTTATTAGACTTTTCTAAAAATATGTACATAAATTTCTAGAAATGTTACTTGAATATTCAGAGTGCCAAGGGCAAACTTTAGGACAAAGTTATAATTGTGTACTTGCTGCTATTGAAACAATATTAAAAATGAGATTCAGGGGGCTGGAGAGATGGCCTAGCTGTTAAGAGCGTCGACCATTCTTACAGAGGACCCGGATTCAATCCCCAGCACCCACATGACAGCTGAGAACTGTCTTTAACTCCAGTTCCAGGGGAATCCGACACCCTCTTCTGACCTCCACAGCATTGCATGACATGGGTGCACAAACCTACATGCAGACAGTACATTCATACACATACAAAATAAATAAAATTTAAAAAATGAGATTCAGGGCCAGGGAGATGGCGCAGTGGGTAAAAATGCTTGCTTTCCAAGCCTGGCAACCTGAATTCAGATCCCCAGATCCCACATACAAAGATGTGGTAGCATAAGTCTAATCCCGGTATTCCTATGTCCAGAGGAGTGGTGGAGACAAGAGAATCACCCAGAAGCTTGCCGGCCAGTTAGCCTGGAGTACACGGTGCAGTGGTGGGAGCAAGAGATACTTTGTCTCAGATAAGACTCTGAGAACTGACTCCGGAAAGTTGTTATCTGACTTCTACATGTATGCCATGGCACATATGTGCCTGCACTTGCAAATACACGTACAAAAAAATCAAGATTCATGTATTGTATATTAGTTACTAATGTGGGGCTGGAGAGAGAGCCTAGAGGTTAAGAGCACTGACTGCTCTTGCAGAGGACCCGGGTTCGATCCCCAGCACTCACATGGTGGCTGAGAACCGTCTGTAACTCCAATTCCAGGAGAACTCCAGTTTTAGGGGAATCCGAGACTCTCTTCTGACCTCCGCGGCATTGCACGACATGGGTGCACAAACCTACATGCAGACAGTACATTCATACACATAGAAAAATAAATAAAATTAAAAAAAAATTAAAAAAAGTTACTAATGTGTGCTATGGAATCAAACTAAGGCACAGAAGTCACAGAGAAGGGACAGGTCCTTATGGTTGCAAGGCAAGCACTTTACTGACCGAACCATCTCCCAAGCCTCATCTCTAACTTTTAAATGTTTGTTTATTTATTAATTCATTAAACAAATACTTATTGAAAACCTACTGTGTAAGCCAGGCTCTACGGTAGATATACTTTGATAAGTTAAAAACTATAACCAGGTGGCCGGGCGTGGTGGCGCATGCCTTTAATCCTAGCACTCGGGAGGCAGAGGCAGGCGGATCTTTGTGAGTTCAAGGCCAGCCTGGTCTACAGAGTGAGTTCCAGGACAGCTGGGGCTACAGGGAGACCCTGTCTCAAAAATACCAAAAATGAATGAATGAATAAATAAATAAATAAATAAATAATAAAAAAAACAAAACAAAAAAAAAACACAAAAACTATAACCAGGTGCCTGGTGAGATGGATCAGAGGGTAAAGTTGTTGCAAGCATGCTGACCTGAGTTCTGTCCCTGGAACCCAGGTAAAGTAGGAGCAACAGACAGGGTACTGATGTAAGAAATAGTCCAGGGGCTGGAGAGATGGCTCAGCAGTTAAGACTACTGACTGCTCTTGCAGAGGACCCGGGTTCAATTCCCAGCACCCACATGGCGGTTAAGAACTGTCTTTAACTCCAGTTCCAGGGGAATCCGACTCCCTGTTCTGACTTCCCAGGCATTGCATGACACGGGTGCACCAACCTACATGCAGACTGTACACTCACACACATAAAAAATAAAAAATAAAAAAAAGAAATAATCCGGTGGAATAGGGCAGATGCCACTTGTTTTTGTTTTTCTTCTGTTAGTTTTATTGGTCGGAGTACTTATTATATACAGGTAATGCACATATAGCTTGTTTTGTGAAATGTCTTTATTACTGATTTGGTGATGTGGTGGATGCATATAGCCAGCTCAGGAAGAACACAGAGAAGATCCAGATTCTGAAAGTAAGGAAGGAGAAGGAGTTGAAGAGTGCTCCAAAACAGAAGTAAAAGAAGATCCAGAATCAAAAGCAGACAGAGAATTAGAAGCCTCCCAGAAACCAATCAGAAGACATAGAAACATGCACTGCAAGGTTTCTTTGTTGGATGACACTGTTTATGAATGTGTTGTGGAGGTGAGTGCATTTCAATTTCCAAGAATCAGTGCTCTTAGAGTTGCCTTATGTGGAGTTGCCTAAGATAAGACCCACTCTAAGGACTGTTTCTGTGGATTGCAGTGTTAATAGTGACTTGGTTAGAGATGAAGTGATAGGAAGAATGAGATAAAATTATTATTGATGGAGTACCTTTCTATGACCACCTTTCCCACGATAGGCTGAATTTCTGCTATTAGCTCCAGCAATCCCTATAATTATTTTTGAAGAAGAAATTGCTGGGCTGGGGAAATGGCTCCATGGGTACAAATACTTGTCATGAAGTGTGCGGCTCTAAGTTTGAGTTCCCAGAGCCCTCATAAAGCTGGGCACAGTAGCACTTATAATCTCAGTGTTCCTACAGGGAGATGGGGGACAGAGACAAGAGAATCCCTCTAAGTCTGTGGGCCAGATAGCCCAGTGCAGGCAGTGGAAAAAGGAGAGACCCTGTTTCAAATAAGATTAAAAGGCCAGGACTGTGAGGTTGTTCTCCAACCTCCACACACATACCATGGAACTCACAGACACATACATCGTACACATGCACAGATCTAAAATAAATAATTTAAAAAGAAGTTACTATCTATAACTTTACTGTTCTCCCAGATCTAAGCCTTAATCATGAATGTTTCTAATGTGTCTTTAGTTCTATGAGATAGACTATAGAAATGCAAATAAAATCTGGATTAAATAAAAATGTCAGTTTTATAGATTTCTCTGTGTCTTCTGGATGAATTAAGACATCCATTAACTTCTTTTTAACTAGAACAATAGTTGTCAGTTATAATATTGATGATAAATGAGCAGTTATTTTAAGTGCTAGTAGCTTTTCTTGGCAGCACATGTAATTCACATAAGCTTGAATTTTATTATTTCTAAATTAAAATTTGTGCAAATACAAATATATCCACCCACAAATATTCTAAAATATTATGATACATATTATACTATTCTTTTATTTTGTAATTTTTTTTTTTGTCTTTTTGAGACAGGGTCTCATATAGCCCAATCTGGTCTTGAACTTGATATGTAGCCTGAAGAGCTCTTGATGCTCCTGCCTCCATTTTCCAAGTGCCATTGTAGACATGTGCTACCATGCCTGATTCAAACATTCTATTTCTATAGTATAATATTTGAAGATTTGTTCTAAAATGGATAAGTGAAGATATAAATAATTTTTTGTAATTGATATCAGCATTTTTCTTCAAATGAGCTTTAGTTGCAAACCTTTTGATTTTTATTTTTTATTTTTTGATTTTTATTTTTTAAATATTTTTATTATTATTTTTATTTTATGTGCATGAGTATATTGCCGGCATATGATATGTGTAAGTACACCTGTATCATGCAGTGCCTGAGGAGGTCAGAAGAGGGTGTCTGATCCCCTGGAACTGGAGTTAACTGATGGTTGTTAGCCACTATGTGGGTGCTGGGAACTGAACCTAGGTCTTCTGCGAGAGCAGCTAGTGCTCTTAACCACTGAGCCATCTTTCCAGCTCCGTTTTGACTTTTAGAACTCCTGGATTGTCTGGATTTGAAATTATAAAGGGTTAGGGACCTGTATATGAAATTGCAAACCATCACCCCTCATTAGAGTGAAAACAAAAAAGAAGTGAAAAAAAATGATGTAATACAAATGAGTTAACAATGAACTAACAATTATGTAAATTACTAATGGTCATATAAAATAACTTAGGAGCATGTGTCATTCATATATATATATATATATTTATATACCGAACAGTTCCATGTGGCTAGTGGTACATCTTAGTAAAGAACATGCTTCTAACATGCACAAGCCCTGGGTTCATTACCTAGAACTGGGAAAAAGTATTTGTAATTTTTGAAGTATTTTTGTTTATATTTCTCAGAAGGCATTAATATGTTTCTCTTTTTTTCAGTAAAATGGTATGAAAGTTATTTTATAGATGAGCAAGCTCTTGTTAATTAAAATGTCTTACTTGTTTAGTCAGCAAATAGAGGAGCCAGGATTTTTTTTCAAACATTAATTCATAACTTGTAGATTAGGGTATTCTTCCCAATAAATGAGTGTAAAAGTACCCTTATTTGGAAGTACTTTGACTTTCTAGGCTAAAGAAAATGATTTTTAACACTACTGAAGAACTGCTCCAATAGTATCTATAGTATCTCTTTCCTGTTTTTCTGAGAGTGTAGGACATTAAAGTATTGATCATTCTCTTTGATGTTTATTTAGCCACAATTGCCATCTGTTTTGACAAGCTGATTCAGTAATTCAGGTGACCATGGTGACTGACAGTGGGCCATCGCATGCTTCAGAAAATACTGCACCCAAAACAAACAACAGGAAAAAAAAAAAGAGAGAGAGACAGAGACACACAGAGAAAGTGAAATATGACTGTGATCCTTAAGAGCCTAAGGCGAGGGGCTGGAGAGATGGCCTAGCGGTTAAGAGCGCCGACTGCTCTTGCAGAGGACCCGTGTTCAATCCCCAGCACCCACATGGCGAGAACTGTCTTTAACTCCAGTTCCAGGGGAATCCAATGCCCTCTTCTGACCTCCGCGGCATTGCACGACACGGGTGCACAAACCTGCATGCAGACAGTACAGTCATACACATACGGAAATAAATAAAATTAATAAAAAAATTTTAAGAAAAGAGCCTAAGGCGGGAGGATCACAAGTTTGAGCAAATTTGAGACTAGCCTGGGCTACACAATGAGACCCTGAGTTGGGGGATGTGATGTTTTGGATGGAGATAGAAGGAGAGGGAAGGTGGGATTTTACTTTGTAATCTATTTCCAAAGTGCTATAATGTGTTGTATCTATAACCTGACAAATTGAAAAATGGGAATTTTATGAATGATGTTCTTCTACTTAGACTGTGTAGTCATCTGAACATTTATTAGTTAGCAAAGGTAAAAAAGGAAGTTAAAAAGTAACTTTAAAGGCCGGGCATGGTGGCACGTGCCTTTAATCCCAGCACTTGGGAGGCAGAGGTGGAGGCAGTCGAATCTCTGTGAATTCAAGGCCAGCCTGGTCCACATAGAGAGTTCCAGGACAGGTGGGGCTGCAGGGAGACCCTGTGTCAAAAATACTGGCCCCCCAAAAAAAGAAAAAAAGAAAAGTAACTTAAAAAAAATTGGTGATGGCCGGGCGTGGTGGCACACGCCTTTAATCCCAGCACTCGGGAGGCAGAGGCAAAGGCAGGTGGATCTCTGTGAGTTCAAGGCCAGCCTGGTCTACAGAGTGAGTTCCAGGCCAGCTAGGACTAAAGGGAGACCCTGTCTCAAAAAAAAAATTGGTGATGAATACAAAAATAAGAAGAAACCTTAACTAAAATATGTGACCTTTGCAGAAACATGCTAAGGGACAAGACTTGCTTAAACGAGTGTGTGAGCACCTCAATCTCCTGGAAGAAGACTACTTTGGTTTAGCTGTTTGGGATAGTACAAGCTCTAAGGTAAGGAGACTGAGTGCAATATAAGAAGCTGACAAAACGTTGTTTTAATGTTGTTAAGGGGGTTTATGCCTGCCTCTCTAAGACAGGATGCAACTTTAGTCTGTTCTTTAATCTCAGATTTTCTTACTATTTTCCTTCTAGAATTTGCTTTATTTATTTATTTATTTATTTATTTATTTATTTATTTATTTATTTATTTATTTAGGTCTTTTTTTAGACAGAGTCTCCCTGTAGCCCCAGCTGTCCTGGAATTCACTCTGTAGACCAGGCTGGCCTTGAACTTGAACTCACAAAGATCTGCCTGCCTCTGCCTCCCAAGTGTTAGGATTAAAGGCGTGTGCCACCACGCCTGGCATAGAATTTGCTTTAAAAATTACTGTGTTTGGGGCTGGAGAGATGGCCTAGTGGTTAAGAGCACTGACTGCTCTTACAGAGGACCCGGGTTCGATACCCAGCACCCACATGGCGTCCGAGAACCATCTGAAACTTCAATTCCAGGAGAACTCCAGTTCCAGGGGAATCCGAGACACTCTTCTGAGCTCCACGGCATTGCACGACACAGGTGCACAAAATTGCATGCAGGCAGTACATTCATACACATACAGAAATAAATAAAATTAATAAAAAATTAAAAAAAAATTACTGTGTTTATTCCTCCAATTTTAAATAATAAAAAAAAAATCTCATATAGATTATAGAGCTAATGAATGGTGGAAAGGTTAAGACAGGATTGATATTCAAGGTGGCGCACACCTTTAATCCTAGCACTTGGGAGGCAGAGGCAGGTGGATCTTTGTGAGTTCAAGGCCAGCCTGGTCTACAGAATGAGTTCCAGGACAGATGGGGATACAGGTAGACCCTGTCTCGAAAAAGACCAGAAAAAAAAAAAAAAAAGAAATCAAAATGAAAAGGACTGCAATCAACCTCCAAAATGGGGAAATGGTAGCTTTCTCCCATTGAGGAAGACAAGATTGAGGTCACCAGAGAAGGAACCACCACAGAGAAACACAGCAAGACTTCTGTTTTTTTTTTCTACTCAAGTCATTTTAACTGGATAACACAGGCAACATCATTTGCTTAGCTGAATCCATGGTTCATTGTTTTTGTTTTCCTTTAGGTACATAGCCTCATTCTTGTTCTAAGATCAGCTTCCTAACTGTTTTTAAATTACTCTGAGAAGTCCAAGAAATGTTGGGATATATGCAGCAACTGGGTCATCCAGTCCCTTGTGGCCAGTTCAGGGAATGCCAAGCTCCTTTTAGGCCAGATAGTTGGGCTGGAGAGATGACCTAAGAGGGCGGACTGCTCTTGCAGAGGACCGGGGTTCGATCCCCAGCACCCACATGATGGCTGAGAACTGTCTTTAACTCCAGTTCCAGGGGAATCCAACACCCTTTTCTGACCTCCACAGCGTTGCACGATAAGGGCGCACAGACCTGCATGC
Organism: Rhizomys pruinosus; assembly: GCA_009823505.1. NCBI lineage: Eukaryota > Metazoa > Chordata > Mammalia > Rodentia > Spalacidae > Rhizomys > Rhizomys pruinosus. Next base: position 862,290 of record VZQC01006111.1, on the reverse strand, counting down.
AGACAGTGCATTCATACACATACAAAAATAAATAAATTTTTTTAAAAAAGGCCAAATACTTGACACATGCAGGGGCTGGTCCAGGATACCAACAGCGGTGAGGTCCCTGCCTTCTGAGGAAGAGAAGCCACTTTTCTCTGCCATGTCCCTGGCCTTGTACTTGAAGATCCTCCTACTAATACCATATTCTTTGAATAAATCCCCTACAACACTTGCACCCAGGGCTTTGCACATGTCAGGCAAGTGCTCTACCACTGGCTCAAATCTAAAGTTGTGTCTTATGAGAAGATTAAATTTTTTCCAAAGAAAGGCATTGATTTGTAGGTATCACATCCTCTAGACAGATTTTTACAGACCTAGTAATTGCAGACATCCCAGTTTCAAAGAAGGTGAACTATTATCAGGTTGTGAAGGAGTTAAAGATATACCATTTCAACCCCAGGGGGGTGGCACACTCCTATCGTCCCACCATATGGAAAGTAGAAGCAAAAGGATCAAGAGTTCAAGGTGGTGGGCTGGAGAGCTGGCCATCCATTTAAAGGCTCAGGCTCNAGACTTGCATGCAGACAGTACATTCATACACATACAGAAATAAATAAAATTAATAAAAAAAATTAAAAAAAAATCTAAATTATTTTTTTTAATTTTATTTATTTTTGTATGTGTATGAATGTACTGTCTGCATGTAGGTTTGTGCACCCGTGTCTTGAAATGCCGTGGAGGTCAGAAGAGGGTCTTGGATTCCCCTGGAACTGGAGTTCTCCTGGAATTGGAGTTACAGACGGTTCTTAGCCGCCATGTGGGTGCTAGGGATTGAACCCGGGTCCTCTGCAAGAGTGGTCGGTGCTCTTAACCGCTAGGCTATCTCTTCAGCCCCTAATTTTCTTTTTTTAAAATTTTATTTTTATATGTGTATGAATGTACTGTCTGCATGTAGGTTTGTGCACCTGTTTCCTGCAATGCCTCGGAGGTCAGAAGAAGGTGTCAGATTCCCCTGGAACTGGAGTTAAAGATGGTTCTCAGCCGCCATGTGGGTGCTGAGGATCGAACCCGTGTCCTCTGCAAGAGCGGTCGGTGCTCTTAACCTCTAGGCCATCTCTCCAGCCCCAGAAGTACACTTTTTATACATTTTGATTTTATTGATAAACCTCTAGAAGGGTTATCTGGTTTTGACCTTGACCTTTGGCCTTGTTTAGGAAGTAGACATTTGCATTTATTTATTTATTTATTTGTTTTTGGTACGTATGCGTGTGTATGCGGGGGAATGCCTGCCATGGAATATGGAGGTCAGAAGAAAACTCTCTCCTTTACCATTTGAGTTCCAGGGACTGAACACAAGTTGTCAGACTTGGCAGCAAGCCCTTTCATCTGCTGATCCATCTCACTGGCCCAAGCAATAATTGGTTCTGTACGATAGCTTAAATTTTGAAGTTCTCTTGTGGTTGACACAAATCTAGATTTACGTTTCAGTGTCTAGTTGGTAGGAATTTTAACTCCAGAATCTTAGAATTGTCCATAGAATCTCTGGAAAGAACTTGGAAGCTTCAGGTTACCTGGTGAGATTCTTTTAAAATAGTGGAAAATATGGAGTTCTCCACTATGGTAGCAGACATTGACTCCAAAGTGATAGGAAGTAATCTTTAGTAAGGATTTGGGATTGTGTTATAAACCAAGGTTTTTCAGAAGTTCCACAGGACTTATCAGTTGATATGTTTAAAAGTTTCCTTGCCTTTGGACCTATAGCAACATAAACTTCTTTAGTTTAAATGAGAGACAAAGGGGGGAAAAAAAAACCCAGAAAATTTTGTGTTTAATGTGGTGTGTGTGTGTGTGTGTGTGTGTGTGTGTGTGTGTGAGGAGGGCAGTGCCAGTGACTCTCAGTGAACTTGGAGCCCACCCATAGCTAAACTGGCTGATTGGCAAGCTCCAGGGATCTTCATGTCTCTATATCCTGAGTTCTGGGATATTACAAATGTCTGCCACTAGGCCCAGCTTTTTATCTGGTGCTAAAGATCAAATCCCAGTCCTCATGCTTGTGCAGCAAGCAGTTTATCTACTGAGCTATCCTCACAGTCCCCAAATGCTTACTTTTTATACTGTAGAACAATTTTATATTAAATGGTACTTATTAATAAATATTTATTAAACTTCTATGCTAATTGTGGGAGAATATAAAAGGAACTATCCCTTTAATATTTCATTTACTGTTTTTTAAAAAATATTTTTATTTTATGTGTATGAGTGTATTGCTTGCATATATGTAAGTGCACCCATGTCATGCAGTGCCCGTGGAGGTCAGAAGAAGGCATCAGAGCCCCTGGAACTGGAGTTACAGACGGTTATTAGCTGCCATGTCTTAATGTGCTGGGAATCAAACCTGGGTCCTGTGCAGGAGCAGCCAGTGCTCTTAACCACTGAGCCATCCCTCCAGCCCTTATTTACTATTTTTATTTTATTTGTATGAGTGTATTGTCTGTCTGTATGTAAGTGCACCAGTGTCATGCAGTGCTAACAGAGGTCAGAAGAGAGAGTCAGATCCCCTGGAACGAGTTCAAATGGTTGTTAGCTGTCATGTGGGTTCTGAAAATCAAACCTGGGTCTTCTACAAGAACAGCTAGTGCTCTTAACCACTGAGCCATCTCTCCAGCCCCTATTTGGTTATTTTTAATGATGTCTATGTGCATTTGAGTGCAGGTCCCTGTGGATGCCAGAGGCATTCAGAGCCTCTATAGAGTGCACTGGTCAGCCAGGTGGCTATAGGCAGTGGTCAGGTGCCCAAATGGTATGCTGGGAACAAATTCCAGTTCCCTGAAGAGCAATATGTGCTCCCAACAGCTGAGCCATCTCTTCAGCCCTAGTCCACTCTTGGGTTTATTGTTTATGGTGGTGACTTCCTATAACAAAGTAGTATAAAACCAAATGTGAAATTGTCGTGTTCAAGCCTGTGCCTTTGCTGGGGCACGTTTGGTCATTGTCTGCTCTGTTTTTGTCAGTGGAATATAAGGAAAGTTTCTTATATGTCTTTTTTCTGGATACCACTAAAATTCAATTTTATTTATTTATTTTTTATTTTTTGGTCTTTTTGAGACAGGGTCTCCCTTCAGTCCCAGCTAGCCTGGAGCTTGCTATGTAGACCAGGCTAACCTTGAACTCACAGAGATCCACCTGCCTCTGTCTCCCAAGGGCTAGGATCATAGGCATGTGCATGCCACCATGCCCGGCCTAAAATTCTGTTTTAAATATTTTGAAAGAGTTAGAGGAGGGTTAGGTAGAAATTAGAATAGAGTTCCAGGAAATTTTGTTAATGTTATAATTCTTGTATATTCACTTTTCTTTTTCACCAATCTGTATATTTACATTTTAGTGTGTGTGTGTGTATGTGTGTGTGTGTGTGTGTGTGTTTTGAGATAAGTGGCAGACCTCGTACATGCCTGGGTGTAGTTCTACCATTGAGCTCCCCTGAAGGTAATATACTTTTCTAGTTGTCTTAAGAGTCCAATAATTTTTTGTTTTTTTTTTTTTTTTTGAGAACAGGAATTCAACTATGTAGATCAGGCTGGCCTCAAACTCACAGACATCTGCCTGCTCTACCTCTGGAGGCTGGGATTAAAGGTGTGTGGGCCACCACACTGGCAATATTGTCTTTAAATGATGCTAGAATTTTGCAATTTTTGTCTTTAAATACTTCTTTTTTTTTTTTTTTTTTTTTTTTTGTTTTTTTGGTCTTTTCAAGACAGGGTCTCCCTGTAGCCCCAGCTGTCCTGGAACTCACCTTGTAGACCAGGCTGGCCTTGAACTCACAAAGATCCGCCTGCCTCTGCCTCCCAAGTGCTAGGATTAAAGGCGTGCGCTACCACGCCCAGCTAAATACTTCTTATAGGGGCCTATGACAAAGCTTTTGTCAAGTGCTGTTAGAACAAGGGACATTACAGGTTAAGGAGCCCTGCCCTACTGCTGTGTAGACTCTTAAGTGGAGTGTGGAAGAACATTGAAAGGGAAGATTAGTGTGGGCAGGAGGAATAAAATATTCATTCGGTAAACATTAACTGGGCATGAACCATGCACCAGATGCTATGCTGACTTAGAAGATTTGAACAAGACCAAAGATTGGAGGAGAAAATAAGATTTGGATGATGTTAATCCTGGTTCTAGGTCCTTGCTAGTCTTTCTCTAGTAATATACGATAGCATAGGCTTATTTCATCTTTGCTCTTTACAATGTTGTTTATTTTATTTGTTTATTTTTTAGTTTTTGGTCTTTTGGAGTCGGATCTCCCTGTGTCCACAACTGGCCTGGAACTCACTGTGTAGATCAGGCTGGCTATAAAGTGGTTTATAAGTGGTAACTTTTAAAATATTAATAACAACTCTGTAAGATGGGCGCCAGTACACAGATCTCATTTTAGACATGAGGGAACTGAGTACAGAGATCCTAAGGTTACTCAGGCAGGATGTAGCAAGGTTTGGACTCCAGCTCAACTTCTGCTTCCCTGTTTCTCTGTTGAAAAACCACTATGCTTTGTAAAATGAGTGAAAAGGCCGCCAAGGGAAATGTAGGTTAATCTGGAGGCAATTCTCCAGGACAGCCAGTGATCTGCCTCCAGCACTCTGGTATTTTATGTGCTCTGAGCTCTGTGTGAATGAATGCCTTTTCTTCTTTTTGCAGACATGGCTGGATTCTGCCAAAGAAATAAAAAAACAGGTTCGAGGTAAGTGGATATAGCTCTTTTTTTTCTTAGTAGGTAAGGGGATTTCCAGCCTTTTCTGGCTGTGAGTCAGTGACTTTGGAATACTGACTGTTGCAGGTTGCTTTGAAATTGAGATAAAGCTTTCCTCTGGAAGGAGGAGATTCCATAGTAGAAAAACACAGTAGAGGTCCATTACTATTGAGAAGTAGGTCAGATCTTCATTTTTTTCATAACTAGGCAAAATTGGGAAAGATAGGAATAGGTGAGAGTAACAGTAGGTGGGAAAGAACAAGAAAGAAAAGAAATCAGAAATGAGAGTCGGTTCTCAAAAAGACAGAAACTACTATAACCCACTAGCAAGAGTTTGCTGCTGGAACTTGTTCTTTGTCAAGTTCTAGACTATTGTGCTCTCCCCTCCCCTCCCCTCCCCTCCCCACCTCCCTCCCTCCCCTCCCCTCCCATCCCCTCTCCCTCCCTCCTCATCCTCGCTGTCCTTCCCCTCTTCTGCTTTCCTTTTAGTGCTAGAGATTGAACTCAACAATGGCCTTGCACATTCCAAGAATAGACTCCACCTTTCTCCACAGTACACGCCTGTGTCCTGGCTTTCTCCACAGTACACGCCTGTGTCCTGGCTTTCTCCACAGTACACGCCTGTGTCCTGGCTTTCTCCACAGTACACGCCTGTGTCCTGGCTTTCTCCACAGTACACGCCTGTGTTCTGGCTTTCTCCACAGTACACACCTGTGTTCTAGCTTTCTCCACACTTTGCTGTCTATAAAACAGCTCCTCCCTATCCTGTCTCACCTTCTGCAATTTGATCTAATTGTAGTCTGAGAAATATTAAATGGAAAGTTCAGAGTGATCATTGGTTCTTAGTTCCATACTTTTCTAGGTGGTAATGACACCTTGTGTGATCCACGTCTGAGACACAAGTCAGCCCTTTGTCCGGCACACCCATATTGTGCATTCTACATGCACATTGGTCACTTAGTAGCTGCCAGGTCATCAGTTTGACTGTCACATTTTGGCAGTGCTTGTGTTCAAATAAGACTGTTTTTATTTAATAATGGCTACAGGATGTATGAGTAGTGATGTTGGCAATTTGGTTAGATCAGAGAGGTTATAAAGTGTGTCCTTTAAGTGAAAAGGTTTGTTCTCCACTTGATGACAGTTAGGTATATAGAGAGGGAAATATTTGTAGGGTTCATTACTTTTCTTCCTTCCTTCCTTCTTTTTTTTTTGGTCTTTTAGAGACAGGGTCTGCCTATAGCCCCAGCTGTCCTGGAACTCACTTCGTAGACCAGGCTGGCCTTGAACTCACAAAGATCTGCCTGCCTCTGCCTCCCAAGTGCTAGGATTAAAGGCGTGTGCCACCGTGCCCGGCAAGGGTTAATTACTTTTCAAGATTCAGGCATCCACTGGGGGCTTGGGAACACATCCTCTGAGGATAAGGGAAGATTGTTGGATTTCTTGTCATCCTCTTCACAGTCCTTTCCCAAATTTAAGTACAAGGAAAGAAAACAAATGGAGGAAGAATTGCTTGACACCAGCTGAGTGACAATGTGACTCCCTCTGGCGTGAGTCTGTCTTACCATTCCATACCTGCTCAGACTGATGTTCTGAGGTGAAAAAAGTATAGGTTAATATTTTGCAACACCAGATCCAGTTGGCTAGGTAAGAGGTTTGTCTTAAGGCCCGCTAGCTATATTTTTAGTTTATTTTTGATGAAACCTCCAGGAAATACAATGGTTGTTATTCATCATGATTAATAAACTTTAATTCTGCTGGGAGTGGTGGTGCTTGCCTTTAATCCTAGCACTCCGGATGCAGAGGCAGGCGGATCTTTGTGAGTTCAAAGCCAGTCTGGTCTACAAAGTGAGTTCCAAGACAGCTGGGGCTACAGGAAGACCCTGTCTCGAAAAGACCCTCCTCCCCCCCAAAAAAACAAAACTTTAATTCTATCACCTAAAGAAAATTGTTCACTTATTTTTAAATATTTCATGGGCTGGAGAGATAGCCTAGTGGTTAACAGCACCGACTGCTCTTGCAGAGGACCCGGGTTCGATCCCCAGCACCCACATGGCGGCTAAGAACTGTCTGTAACTCCAATGCCAGGAGAACTCCAGTTCCAGGGGAATCCGACACCGTCTTCTGACCTCCGTGGCATTGCATGACATGGGTGCACAAACCTACATGCAGACAGTACATTCATACACATACAAAAATAAATAAAATTTAAAAAAGAAGAATATTTCATTTATTATTTTTATTTTATGTGTATGAGTGTATTGCCTGCATGTATGTAAGTGCGCCCATGTTGTGCAGTGCCTGTAGAGATCAAAAGAAGGCGTCATATCCCCTGGAACTGGAGTAATGGATAGTTGTTAGCCACTATATGGGTGCTGAGAATTGAACCTGGGTCCTTTGCAAGAGCAACCAGTGCTCTTAATTGCTAAGCCAACTCTCTAGCCCTTTATCCTTAAAATAGAGAAACAAAACATTTCTTTGGACTAGAAACTCTGTATTTGCTCTTCATCTAGAAAAGCTTTTATTTGTTTGTTTATATATTTACTTAATGTGTTTTGAGTGTTTTGCCTGCATGTGTGCAAGTATATCACATGCATGCAATGTCCACAGAGCCCAGAACAGCCGTCAGATCTCCTGGAGCTAGAGTCATGGATGGATGTGGCTGCCCAGGTCCTTTGGAAGAGCAGCCAGTGCTCGTAACCACTGAGCCATCTCTCCAGTTCCCTATGTATTTTTTGTTTTTGCTTTTATTACTATTTTGAAACAGGTCTCACTAGGTAGCCCAAGCAAGGTGTGAGGCTACATAGCAAAACTGTCCAAAAAAAAAAAAGAAAGAGGGGGAAAATCCTCAGAATATTTAAGATAGAACAAGAAAAATACCCTTTTTCAGGTAAGAAAGACAGAGTCTATTCTGTGAAAAATATTTAGTGGATTATCTTTCTATGTATTAAAATTTTTTTTATTAGCTGGGCATGGTTGCCTACATGTGTGATCTCAGCACCTGGAAGGTGTATGTAAGCGGATAAAAAGTTCCTTCTTTGTTGGTGGTGCACGCCTTTAATCCTAGCACTTGGGAGGCAGAGGCAGGCGGATCTTTGTGAGTTCAAGGCCAGCCTGGTCTACAGAGTGAGTTCCAGGACAGCTGGGGCTACAGGGAGACCCTGTCTCAAAAGACCAAAAAAAAAAAGTTACTTCTTGGGTGCTGGACATGCTGGCCTATGAGTTTAATCCCAGCACTTGGCAGGCAGGGGCAGGTAGATCTCTGTGAGATAGAGGCCAACCTGGTCTATATAGTGAGTTCCAGGCCAGCTTAGGCTACATGGAGACCCTTCAAAAAAAAAAAAATTTAGCTAGTTTGAAGCCAGCCTGAACTAAATGAAATCTTGCCTTAAAAAAAAAAAAAGTTGGGTCAGAGAGATGGCTTAGCATTTCAGCAGTTAAGAGCACTGGCTGTTCTTACAGAAGACTGGGGTTTGAATCCTAGCACCCCATATGGAGGCTAACTATCTGTAGTTCCAGTTCCAGGGATTCTGATGTTCTCATCTATCTTCTGCCAGCACTGCGTGACCTGGATGCACTTACATGCATGTAATACGCACATGCACATAAAATAAAAATAATAAATAAAATAAAAGTTGCTGAAAAAGAACTTAAGTGTTATCATTTAATTATTTTATTTATTTTTTTAATTTTTTTTTTTTTTATTATTTATTTTTGTATGTGTATGAATGTACTGTCTGCATGCAGGTCTGTGCACCCGTGTCGTGCAATGCCGCGGAGGTCAGAAGAGGGTCTCGGATTCCCCTGGAACTGGAGTTCTCCTGGAATTGGAGTTACAGACGGTTCTTAGCCGCCATGTGGGTGCTGGGGATCGAACCCGGGTCCTCTGCAAGAGCGTCGGTGCTCTTAACCGCTAGGCTATCTCTCCAGCCCCAAGTGTTATCATTTAAAAATATACAGTCATCCCCCCCCAAAAAAGAGCACCGGGTATGGTGGTAACCCCTTTAATCCTAGCACTTGGGAGGCAGAGACAGGTGGATCTTTGTGAGTTCAAGGCCAGCCTGGTCTACAGAGTGAGTTCCAGGACAGCTGGGGCTACAGGGAGACCCTGTCTCAAAAAGACCAAAAAGAAAAGGGGAAAAAAAAATATATATATGTATATGTATATGTACATGTATATGTATATGTACATGTATATGTAGTCTCTTAGCCGGGCATGGTGGCGCACGCCTTTAATCTCAGCACTTGAGAGGCAGAGGCAAGTGGATCTCTGTGAGTTCAAGGCCAACCTGGTCTACAGAGTGAGTTCCAGGCCAGCTGGGGCTATAGGGAGACCCTGTCTCAAAAAGACCCCCCCAAAAATATATATATATATGGATATATATCCCAGCACTTTGGAGGTTAAGGCAGGAGCAGGAGGACTGCCTTGAATTTGAGACCAGACTGGGCTATATGGTGAGATCCTATCTAAAAACAAAACAAAAATCACAAATCCAAAAAGTTATAAAATAATGAAAACCTGACTTCAACATGGAGAAATATATTTCCTTAATAAAAACTTTAATAATAAATCAAAATGTAAAAAGAGAAGACTGTCCTTTATCTGTTTATAAGTGTTTTCTTTTTTTCTTTTTCATCAATTAGTATATACTCAGTAAAATGTTATTTTATTAATTTATTTTAAAAATTTTATTGTGTATGTGCATGTGTGCATGTGCATGTGCATGTGTATGACTCCCAGGGCACAGCTTTGTGGAATCAGCCTCTCCTTCCCCCTATATGTGGGTTCCAGGGTCAGACTCAGGTTGCCAGGTTTGGGCAGCACATGCCTTTACCTGTGAGCCATCTTGCTAGCCCTACATGAAAAATTTAAACATCATTAAATCTAATCACTTAAACTGGCATAATCTGAAAGATATTTCTGGACGTATACAAATTTTTTGAAAATGTACCTGGGAGTGGTGGCACATGCCTGAAATCCTACCACTTGGGAGGTAAAGGCAGGAGGATCGGGAGCTCAAGGTCATCCTGGAATTGGGCTGCTTGAGACCCTGTCTCAGCACAAACAGCAATTATGCTATCCATAGTCTTAATTCTTATTTTAAAAATAAATGATCGGGGGGCTGGAGAGATAGCCTAGTGGTTAAGAGCACCGAATGCTCTTGCAGAGGACCCAGGTTTGATCCCCAGCACCCAATCAGGCTGGAGAGATGGCCTAGCAGTTAAGAGTGCCGACTGCTCTTGCAGAGGACCGGTGTTCAATCCCCAGCACCCACATGGCAGCTGAGAACCGTCTTTAACTCCAGTTCCAGGGGAATCCAACACCCTCTTCTGACCTCCGCGGCATTGCACGACATGGGTGCACAAACCTACATGCAGACAGTACATTCATACACATAAATAAATGAATAATAAAATAAATATTTTTTAAAAAATGATACTAAAAGTTAAAAAAAAAGGGGGCTGGAGAGACAGCCTGCAGTTAAGAGCACCAACTGCTCTTACAGAGGACCCAGGTTCGATCCCCAGCACCCACATGGTGCCTGAGAACCGTCTGTAACTCCAATTCCAGGAGAACTCCAGTTCCAGGGGAATCCGAGACCCTCTTCTGACCTCCGTGGTATTGCATGACATGGGTGCACAAACCTACATGCAGACAGTACATTCATACACATACAAAAATAAATAAGAATTAAAAAAAATGATATTGATATGCAGCATAAAATTCAAAGGTGCAAACAAATATAGCACAAGGTGAATTTTCCTACCTTTATCTTAGGCATGAGATTTCCTTTTTTTTTTTTTTTTGGTCTTTTCGAGACAGGGTCTCCCTGTAGCCCCAGCTGTCCTGGAACTCACTCACAGCCACCACACCCGGCTGAGATTTCCTTTTCTGGAGGCAACCATGGCAACTAATTTCTGTCTTACTTTTAGAGTTGTCTAAGTATATAAACACACACCTACAGGTGTGTCTTTTAAAATACGCAACTAAACCTTTTTTTGTTATATAATTTATTCTCCATATCCTTTATCTGTATATGTCTCATTAACTTTAAAAATGATTATATATAAGTAATCATATTGCTATGTATTTTGGGTTAATGTCAAGAGTTGGTATTACTCTAGTAAGAAATTACAAGAAAAAAAAAAGTTGCTATTACAAAGACAGGCGTGGTGGCGCACACCTTTAATCCCAGCACTTGAGAGAGACAGGCAGATCTCTGTGAGTTCAAGGCCAGCTTGGTCTACAGAGTGAGTTCCAAGCTAGCTGGGGCTATAGGGAGACCTGTCTCAAAAACACCAAAAAAAAAAAAGAGTTGCTATTATAGTCACACTGGCATTGGTGAATATATCTCCGTGCACTTGCTAAGTGTATATGTTTGTATGTGCAAGTGCATGTGTGTGCACCTGTGTCTAGAGAACAGCCGACAACCTTAGGCGTGGTTCTTCAGGTACTGTCCACCTTGTGTTTTGAAACAGGGTTTGTCACTGGCCTAAAGCTCACTCTGTAAACAAAGTTTATTGGCCAGTGATCCCCTGGGATCCACTGTCTCCACTTCCCCAGCACTGGGATTACAAAAGTATGTGACAGGCCGGGTGTGGTGGCGCATGCCTTTAATCCTAGCACTCGGGAGGCAGAGGCAGGCGGATCTTTTGAGTTCAAGCCCAGCCTGGTCTACAGAGTGAGTTCCAGGACAGCTGGGGCTACAGGGAGACCCTGTCTTAAAAATCGAAAAAGACGGAAAAAAAAAAAAAAAGGGGGGGTGTAACCATGCCTGGGTTTTTTATAAATAGGGGTTCTTGGAACCAAACTCAGATTCTCATGCCTAAAAGACAAATACTGTATCAACTGAATTATTTCCCCATCTAGATTTCTTATTTGTTTTTAATATTTAATTTTATGTGTACGATTATATTGCCTGAATGGATATATATATAGATAGATAGATAGTATATATGTAAGTGTACCATGCATGTAGTGCCCAAAGAAGCTAGAAGCAGGCATTAGATCCTTGGAAACTAAAATTACGGACACATGTGGGTGTTGGGAACTAAACCTGGGGTCCTATGCAAGATCAGCAAGTCCTCTTAACAGCTGAGCCAGCTCTCCAGCACCCCCAACCCAAATTCTTAAAAATAGAATAAAATGGCTGGTGATGCAGCATAGTGGTAAAGCACTAGCATATGCAGAAAAAAGGGAGGTGGGCACAGAGGAAGGAAAAACAATGAAATTATAATAGAAATTCAACAAAGCATGGAGACTATGTACCCAAAACCTACTATCCACCCAGAACTAGCATGTGTTAACATTTTTCATTTCAAACAGCAGAGAGAAGTTTGATCTCTTTGGTTTTCTTTTCCATCCCATCTCCTCCTCTTCCTGTCATTGGATGTCTATTGTGAATTTGGGGTGACTCTTTCTAGTTTACAATGGTATTTTCTTTTATAAATCTATTTCATATTTTGTTTGCTTATTTGTTTGTTTGCTTGAGACAGGCTTTCCCTATAGGCCCAACTGGCCTGGAACTCATTATGTAGACCAGGCTGGCCTTGAACTCACAGAAATCTGCTTGCTTCTGGCTCCTGAGTGCTGGGATTAAAGGGGTGTGACACCATGCCCAGCTAGAAGAAAGTTGTTTTTATGTTATATATGCCCATGTGTGTACAAGTTCATGCAGAGGCCAGAGGAGAAGTCAGGTGTCCTGCTCCATCACTCTCCATCTATTCCCTTGAGACATGGTCTCTCATTGGACCTGGAGCTGGCAGCCAGCAATCAGAAATCCTCCTGTCTCTACCTTACCCCCACAGCAGAGCTGGGATTACAGGCACATACAGCCACGTCCAGCTTTTTTCATGTGCATTCTGCAGATTTACTCAGATCCTCATGCTCATGTAGTAAGAACTCTTACCTGCTGAGTCATCTCCCCAGGTCCCAAAAAGTCATTTAAAAAAAATTAATAATTGGGGCTGAAGAGATGGCCTAGTGGTTAAGAGCGCTGACTGCTTTTACAGAGGACTCGGGTTCGATCCCCAGCACCCACATGGCGGCTGAGAACCATCTTTAAGATAGGCATGGTGGTGCACACTTTTAATCCCAGCACTTGGGAGACAGAGGCAGGCGGGTCTCTGTGAGTTCAAGGCCAGTCTGGTCTACTGGGATAGTTCCAGGCCGCTTGGGGGTACAGGGAGACCCTATCTCAAAAACACCCCCCCCAAAATAAATAAATTAAAAAATAATCCTGTTTTCTGTACTTACTTGGCAGGGGAGATACCATGATCACGAAGGTGGTTTTCCCAGGGTGAGACTTATCCATTGCACTCCGGGTGTGCTGACCCCTGAGATTTCCCCAAATGTGGGAAACTCAACTGCATAATTTGTGGTAGTGGTAGTGGGGGACTGCGTTCCAGTTCTTCCCTGTTAAAAAAATCCTCTTTTCTATAGACATACACACAGACACACACACACACACACACACACACACACACATGCACGCACATGTACTCATGCACACACACAAATCCTCTTTTCTATACATACAAACACACATGCATACACACACACACACACACACACACACACACACACACACAACTTGGGAGGGCTACAGGGAAAGAGCCTGATGAAGCTTTCTTGTGTCTCGGAAAAAAAAACACACACATAAAAAAACTAAATGAAATTATACCAAAAAATTGCTTATTCTTATAAACTTCTCTTTATTTTTAGTATGGCATTTCCTTGGAATTTCACGATTCAATGAAGTTTATCCCACTGACCCTAGACATGTTAACAAGTAAGACATAACAAGGTAAAGACTACTAGAAAACACTACTTAATCAGTTGTAAGTAATGTAACAGTATCTCATACAGCCTCGAGATTTCCCTTTTAAATGAAGAAAAATGATGAGCAGCTAATTTTGAAATGGTTTGGCCCCTTATAAGAAATATGTTCTGGTCCCTTCAGAAGCAGGCGTTTGCGACTATCTAAAGTGACACCTAACAGTCTGGATACCCTGTAGAGGAGCTTAGTTTAGCCTTGCTACCATGTGCAAGTTACTCTCAATTTGTGTAGGCAAGGCTCTACTCCAAACCCCACCACTCCTTCACAGGAGAAATGGGCAAAGAACCCTTTCTGAATATGCCCCTCAGTGTCTCAGATCCATTTCCAAACGGCCTTCTGCCTGGAGCTTGTTTGTTAGGTTTGTTTATGTGTTGATCTGATATCTAATGTTTCCCTTTTCTATTACCACAAGATATACTCTTTATATTGGGGCTGGTAATAAAGATAAAAAATCAATAACTTTACAATGCTTTTCAATCATATTTCCCCTTGCATAATAACTTTCATTTTAGCTAAATCCAGTAAATCTTCCTTTGAGTCCCATCTTCAATCTTCTAATTAACGCTCCAAAACCATATTTCTATAAAACAACCTTTCATACTCTTTTTGCTTTTTAAGAAATGATTTTACAAGGCCTTTGAAAAAAGTGGTCGTTCTCAACTATTGGATTTCATTAAAAAAAAAACATTAACAAAGCAGAGACTAAGAGCGTAGTTTGGTGGGCAACTATTTAAATTTGAGCAGTTTAAAAAATCAAAAACCCATCTGCTGCTCTTCCAGAGAACCTGCCGTATCCATGACCCCAAAAATCACAGTCCCAATTTCCCATTGGGTGGATAGAACATTTAATTCTTTGTGGATCAGCTGCCTGTAACTCCAGCTCCAGGGGAGCCAGTGCCTTTTTCTGGCCTCTGAGGGGATCAGGCACACAGGTGGTATACATATACATACATAAAAAAAAAAAAAAAAAAAAAAACAATAAAAAGAAAATTAAAAAAAATCTTGAAATAAACAAAAATAGGAAAATGAAAAAGCAATATATTGTAAAAAGTTCTACTGTACATATTTCTATTCTTAGCCTCTTTTTTTTTTTATTTTATTTATTTCATGTATGATGTATTAATGTACTGTCTGCATGCACGTGTTTGTGCACCGTGTGGCAATGCGCGGAGGTCAGAAGAGGGTCCGGCTTCCCTTGGAACTGGCAGTTCTCCTGGAATTGGAGTTAGAACGGTCAGTCGA
>VZQC01006111.1:822444-841347 GCA_009823505.1 Rhizomys pruinosus | reverse complement strand
ATTTTTGGTCTTTTCGAGACAGGGTCTCCCTGTAGCCCCAGCTGTCCTGGAACTCACTCTGTAGACCAGGCTGGCCTTGAACTCACAAAGATCCACCTGCCTCTGCCTCCCAAGTGCTAGGATTAAAGGTGTGTGCCACCATGCCCAGGTCCATATGATTCTTTTCATTGGAAAAACATTTCTGGTAGATCAGAGCAAGTTTGTCACCCATGCAGAAGAGTTGTCTGCCTTAGGATATTGAGGTCTCAGCAGGGTGAGGGCACAGTTTGTGTATTAGAAGGCTTAAGGAGTTGAAGCTCATAGGGATGAGGTAGGTAGTCAAGTGTGGGTACTGGGTGGTGGAACTCAGAGGCCCAGCAGAGCAAGAAGAGGTCATCTGTGTGTGGGTGAGGCCTTATTTAGAATGTAGAGAACAACTTGGATGATCAGGGTGAAGAAGGAGTCCATAAAAAAGGTGATCAGAACCCTTGTAGGGTAAGGAGAGCATCCGTATGTGGATAGCAGCCCAGGGTGGCAAATTCAAAGTTCAAGCAGAGGATAAGGAAGGCATGCAGATGGGGGAGAGTTCAGAGGCTCAGTGAGACTTTGGTTGCATATGAGGTGGAGGAAAGGGAAGATTCATCAAATTAGTCAAAATACTCAGGGTAATGTGTCAGTAAAGGGGCATTAAAAATATGGAAAGGGAGAAATTAAAATGAATCCTGTGTTATTGCATTAAAACTGGAGGTGTCAGTGTACACTCATTTCCAATATACAGATAGACTCTAGATACAGATGTAAATACATACATACATTCTTGGACACTCTAGTTCTGCAGCATGCTGGGATGAGATGCTCAAAGTAAGGAGAGATATTCAGGACACAAACTGTTCTTGGAAAAGCTCCAACTGATCAACTCTGGAAAATAGAAGTGTAAAATAATTATTTTATATTGCATCGAGTACAGTAAGACTGGGCTGAGAATGTAACTCAGTGGTACAGTACTTGTTTAGCATGTGTAAGGCCAAAACAAATAAGCAACAAAATCCAACCCAGAACCTATGAATCCATACTGATATAAATAATAGGAAGTTTGTTAAGGGATAGGTTATTCCAAAAATTTCAAAGCCATCCCCATAAAATATTTGTTAACTACAAAGAGATAAAGAGGAATTTCACAGAGGAGAAACCTGGTAGGTATCAGTGATAGAATCAACATCTGTTCAGGGACAAATTGAAATTATGTACAGCTGATAGGATACAGCTCTGCTCCTATAATATTCCTGTTAAAGATTTGTGACCTGGGCCGGGCTTGCAGCTTAGTGTATAGTGTTTGCTTAAAGCCAAAGAGTCAGATCCTTCCAGACTAAAGTAGCCTAAAGATACATGAACTACAACTGGATCATTGGGCAACTGGGTGAGCCTGATGAATGGGGTCTGAGAATTTTATGGCAGTACTTGTCAACATTGATGTCCTGGTTTTGACACTATGTAGAAGAATATTCTATCTGGCTGGAGAGATGGCTCAGTGGTTAAGAGTGCCGACTGCTTTTGCAGAGGACCCAGGTTCAATTCCCAGCACCCACATGGTGGCTAGGAACCATCTTTAAGCGGGACATGGTGGCCCACGCCTTTAATCCTAGCATGTGGGAGGCAGAGGCGGGCGAATCTCTATGAGTTCCAGGCCAGCTGGGGCTATAGGGATACTCTGTCTCAAAAAAAAAATTTTTTTTAATAAAAGAATATTATATCTGTAGGAAGAACACACAAAAGTATTTTAGGCTGTGGGGGTTATCAGGTTGGCAGATTACTGTGGCTTGGGGAAAAGCATTAGCATTGTGTATGATTTTTTAACAATCATAATTGTTTCAGAGATCTAAAAATAACAAAAAGCATCAGCTTCAAATATCAATATTTTCAGGAAGGAGGTTTTAAAGATCTCTGGGATTTTTGCTATTGTATGAGACAATGCCTCTCTATGTAGCCCTGGCTGGCCTCAAACTCACAGTGATCTGCCTGTTGAGACTAAAAGTATGCACCACCATGCTTCGCTAAAGAGTTATTTATTTATTTATTTATTTATTTATTTATTTATTTATTTATTTATGTGTTTTGCTTGCATGTATGTATGTGTACCCGTGTCATGCAGTGCTTTTGGAGGTCAGAAGAGAGTGTTGGATCCTGGAGTTACAGGTGGTTGTTAGCTGCCATGTTGGTGCTGGGAATTGAATCTAGGTCCTCTGGAAGAGCAGCAACCAGTGATCTTAACCACTGAGCTATTTCTCCAGCCTAAAGATCTTACTCCTGCTGGGTGTAGTGGCGCACGCCTTTAATCCTAGCACTTGGGAGGCAGAAGCAGGCGGATCTTTGAGAGTTCAAGGCCAGCCTGGTCTACAGAGTGAGTTCCAGGACAGCTGGGACTACAGGGAGACCCTGTTTCGAAAAGACCAAAAAAAAGATATTCCTCTTAAGACAATTTTTTTTAATATATATATATATATTTTTTTTTTATTAATTTTATTTATTTCTGTATGTGTACAAATGTGCTGTCTGCATGCAGGTTTGTGCACCTGTGTCGTGCAATGCTGCGGAGGTCAGAAGAGGGTGTCGGATTCCCCTGGAACTGGAGTTTCAGACGGTTCTCGGCCGCCATGTGGGTGCTGGGGATCGAACCCGGGTCCTCTGTAAGAGCGGTTGGTGCTCTTAACGACTAGGCCATCTCTCCAGCCCCTCTTAAGACAATTTTAAAGTATGCTTATGTATATACATAGTTTGAAATTTAGTGAATATTCAAATTTATGGCCCTTGGGGTTTTATAAAATGAATATAAGGCAGATTTTTAAAAATCGTGGGCTGGAAAGATGGCAAATGTGTTAAAGGCTCAGGGTCACAACCAAAAAGACAAAATAAAATTGTGTGTCCGTGTGTACTTGTGCATGCAGGTATGGAGCACAGAGGTTGACATAAAGATCCCTCTATTGCTGTCTACCTTGTGTGTAGGGGGTGGTGTTTTTTTGTGGGAAGCGCGTTGTGTATGTGTCCTTGGGCACCTGTGCAGGTGGAGGCCAGAGAAGGGCATTGGGTCTCTCCTCTAGCACTTGTTCCTGTGAGGCATGGTCCTTTGCTGAACCTGGAGTTTTTTCAGCTAGGCTGGCAGCCAACAAGCTCCAGCAGGCTCCAGCAGTCCTCCTGGCTCTGTCCTCAGTGCTGGGGTTATGGACATAGGCAGAGCCACATCTTGCTTTTATGTGGGTACTGGGAGCTGAACTCTGGTCCTAATGCCTGTACAGCAAGCACTTTGAAGCACTGAGCCAACTCTTCACCATTTCTTCAGTCCTCTCCACCTTATTTTTTAAGCCTGAAGCCCATGGATTAGTTAGACTAGCTGGCCAGCAAGCCCCTGGCGTCCTCCTGTCTCTCCCTCCTTAGTACTAGGATTATAAGGAAAAGCTGTCGTATCTGGCTTTTTCCATGGATGCAGGAATCTGAACTCAAGTCCTCCTGCTTGCAGAGAATACACTGAGCCATCTCCACAGCCCTAGGGAAGATTTTTATCATGTTTATTTTATTTAATGTTTTAAAATTTGTGTATGAATTCAAGTGATCTAAATTTGTCTTTTTAGAACTAGTGTAGATGGGGGTTGAGACAGGTCTCATGTAGCCCAGGCTGGCCTTGAGCACTGTTCCTCCTGCTCCCACTCCCAAGTACTGGAATTACAGGCATGTGTCACCTCACTTGGCTCCATGTCATTTTTTTGTAATTTTATGATCTATGTCTAGATTGGATTTTTGATAGTGACAAACATTTATAGTTTACAGAGCAGTTTCACAGTTATCACCTCATTTGATCCTAATACTTATGTTTTGTGTACTGATCAAAGACAAAACAATCATTGCTTATCTTGTTATGTGGAAATGGGTATTATCATGATTCTTAGTTTATAGGGGAGGCTGAAGGACTCAACAGCTCTGAGGACAGGAATCATAATGTGATGAGAGCCTGCTGGCTCATACCGAGTTCTGACCTGCTGGCGATGTGACTCAGGGCATGTTTCTTTATTGGTAAAATAGATAATAGTAACAACAACAATCCAAAACATAAAATAACCGAGAATAACCTTACATAGAAAGCATATTACTTACATGGAAAAAATATTATAAAAGTTTCCTGGTATGTTTGAATGTCACATATAGGTCTGTCAGTCCCTGCTTTAATTAATGTCAGCCCCACTAATAAATTCAGGTATGATGCTTTAGAGCTTGTGAAACATTTATTCAGGAAAGCTGAGATACTATTTTTCCCTCTGTTGGTTGTTATTGTTCCAAGAAATCCTTTCTTCTTTTAATGAGGGTAAAGACGGATGGGTTTGGGAGAGACTTGTCCTTTTAAGTGAAGAGACCCCTGCTGCTTTCTATGGCTTGAGGCAGTCCTATGGGAAAGTTGTATTTCCATGTCTCCCCCACCCCCTTGGGGATGAGGCTGCATTGTTATTTCTGTGAAGCTCTACTTAATTGGTCCAAATTGTGTGGCATTATGAGTGATAGCTTTGTCTTGAAAGCATAACAGAACAGCTCAGGAGCATTTTTCAAAAGAGAAGAAACTTCTAAAGGAGAGACAGTCACAGCAAATGTTTAGACAGCAAGACCCACTGTTTTCAAACAAGTTTAATTCATTATCTGTCTGCCAATGAAGACATCTTAATAACAGAAAACAGTCCCATTATATGTATGCTTCTATTAGCCAATTTATTTTGTTGAACTCAGTGAGCAGGACACCATCTGTTACTAGAAATTTTCTTTTCATCAAACCTGCCCCCATTAAGAGTCCCAGCTAAGTAACATCAGCTGCCCTTAGTTTAATTTCCATAATAACTCAATTCAGGGGGATAAAAGAAAGGGCAGCTGAGGGGATCTTGTAAATTGCACTGACAATTTAATTTGGTCATCTCTTTGGCAAGAAAATTAGGAGGAGGATTTTATGTGTGGTGCAGGAAAAGGCTGAAGAGAAGGGTACAGAGCTCTTGATCCAGGGGGCAGCTTGATGGAAATAGTTGGATTAAGACCCACAACCAGGAACATTTGGGGAACACACATTAGACTCAATAGGCCTTTAAAAAATAATAATGAGCCGGGCGTGGTGGAGTTCGTCTTTAATCCTAGCCATGGGGAGGCAGAGGCAGGAGGATCACTGTGAGATTGAGGTCAAACTGGAGGGAATAGAAAGATCCCAAGAGGCAGGGCTATGACTAAGTGAGACCCCCTTCGAAAAACAAAATAGAAAATGTAATTAAAAAACAATAATACTGAAGACACGAAGTGGGGGGGTGCAGTGAAGTGGGGAGGTCGGGAGGGGATGTGAGTGTGATCAGAATATGCTGCGCAACGTTCTCAAAGATAGATTTTTTTTTTTTGTATTTTTAGACAGGGTCTCCCTTTAAGTTCCAGCTGGGGCCTGGGACTCGCTCTGTAGACCAGGCCTAGCCTCGATCTCACAGAGATCGGCCCGCCTCTGCCTCCCCAGTGCGGGATTAAGGTGTGGAGCCACCAAGGCCCGCTACAAATATAGATTTGTCAAAAAACCTGACTAATAATCAAAAAAACAAAAAAGAAACATAATAAGTTAAACAAAAATAAGAACCAAAGGAAAAAGTAGAATAGGGATGGACAGCACGCACTTTAATCCTAGCACGTGGGAGGCAGAGGCAGGCGGATCTTGTGAGTTTCAGACCAGCCCAATGAAGATATCTACAGAGCGATTCCAGGACAGCTGGGGCTACGGAAACCCTGTCTCGAAAATACCAAAAAAAAAAACAAAAGAATGTATCCGTCTGGAGGTGGTGGTGCATGCCTTTAGTCCCAGTACAAGCTGGAAGTACGGCCGAGGACAGCAATCTTCTGGAGTTCAAGGACCTCAGCCTGGTCTACATAGCGAGTTGAAGGCCAGCTGAGGCTACAAAAAAAAAAAAAAAAAAAAAAAAAGCAAGGAAAAAAAAAAAAAGAATTTTCCATAATTTCTGCAACTTTTTGGTGAATTTTGTAAAAAAATTTCATTCCTAGATACAAAAAAAATCCTAAGTTCCCGGAAGAGAGAAGCGAATAAGTTCCTATAAAATAAATTATACGAACATCCGGAATCTAACAAAGACAAATATAAAATACAAAAAAAAATAAAAGATAAAAGATCCAATAATAAAATACAAAAACAATAATAATCACTACAAAAACGAGAAAAAAAATCAAAATAAAAAACAAAAATAATAAAGTACAATAGTTGTTTATATAATAGAAGAATATTCACAGTGCCTATTATCATACAAATAAATTAATAAAAATTAAGAATTTAAAATATCAAACACCAACACTGCCAGTTTCACATTTTAATTCGTAAATCAAAAGGTCCATGACCCAGCTCAGGGCTAGACCATTGGATTTCTTGAGAATGACCAAAAAGTTGTCTAATGTAATGTGGAGTGTGGATCGTCATAAGCAAAGTTAAGTGGTACGTGGGCTTTAGAACATGTATGTCTGTGCATTCATTATATAGCACAGGCCTGCTAATGAGATGTCATGCATGTTTTATTGAATACCACTTACTAGTACTAATCTCATGGTTCTATTTATACAGTTTTATAAAAAGCACAAAGCATAGATCACGGCTGGGAGCGGTGGTGCACGCCTTTAATCCAGCACGTGGGAGGCAAGACAAGAGCAGGCAATCTTTGTGAATTCAGTCCAGCCTGGTCCTACAGAGTGAGTTTCCAGGACAGCGGGCAGGGAGACCCTGTCTCAAAAAGACCAAAAAAAAAAAAAAAAAAAAAAAAACAGAAAGAAAAAGACAAAAAAAAAAAGAAATGTAAGACTTGGTGGAACATGCCTTTATCCTAGCATGATGAGGACAGAGGGAGGCAGGAAGAGAGTGATTCAAGCTAGCCTGGGCTATATACAAGACCCTGTTCAAAGGAAAAAAAGGAAGAAGAAGGGAATTAAAAGGGGGAGGAAGAAAAGGACTCAGTCAAATGAAAAGGAAAAGAGAGTAAACAAATTTGTTCCTACGTTTAGAACACCGATAATCTCAGCTGCTCTGGATCTTATGGCCAGCCTGGTTAGAGAGAGTAGAGATAGAGAGAGAGAGATCAGAATGATTAATTTAAATTTGATTAAATTTAGGTATTAGTCGGTTCCCAATAATGCTCCTTACCACCCCGATAAAACACAGTACAAACCACGCATAACACAAATTTAATTCACCCCCACCCCCCCAGTCACCGACATACTGTTACAACCCCTCGCGCCACCCAAAATAAATTAGATACTGTCCCATACCACATCAAACCGTTCTACTCATATTAATATATATACCAAAAAAATAACAAAAAACTAAAATCAATAAAAATAATAACAAAGAAAAAACACCACAAAAAAAAAATCCACAATAAATCAAATTAAAATAAAAAGAAATAATACACAACACTCGACAATCGAATAAATCAGAAACAACAACAAACAACCAATGAGAGATACAAAACAAAAAAATAATCACAAAACAGGAAAAACAAACAAAAAGAACACAATATCAAAACAAAAAAAAATCCACATTGAATCCCCTCATGGTCCTTCTAACCTGGGCAGATTCCTGATCGAAATATAAAATATAAAGAAAATATATCAAATAAAAAAAAGAGAGACACACAAAGAGACAAGAGAGACAGAGAAAGGGAAAACAGGAAAGGGAAAAAAAAAAAAAAAAAAAAAAAAAAAAGATTTTTTTAATTTTTTAAAAATTTTATTTATTTTATAATACAAATGTAATAAATCACCAAATAAATAAACTGTCTAGAAACATATAGGTCTGTGCCCCGTGTCATGCAATGCTGCGGAGTCAGAAGAGGGGTTGGCTTACCACCTGGCACTTGAATTAAAAGATAGTTTGTATCTAAGCATAGCCAATTTCAAAATTTAATTAAACAAATAGGGAAATACGAAGCCACTGTCCTATTCAAAGCCGGTCCGATGCATCTTAAAACCAGAAGATCCCATAAACAAAGATCATCCAGCAGAAACCTAACAGCCTACAGAGTTAATTAAAAAAATAATAAGACCTTAACAACAATGAAAAAATGACTAAAGACCTATTCCCTTGTAAATAGTTCTCAAATTGTAGTGAATGGTTTCAGATTTCTTAGAAGAAAATCACTTTTACATTTAATAAATCACAACCAGTTTATTGTAATGAACTCACAAAAATCACAGGAAAATGAAAAAAAGGAAAAAAAAAAAAAAAAAAAAAAAAAAAAAAAAAAAAAAAAAAAAACAAGAAAAAAAAAAAAAAAGAAAAAAAAGAAGAGCAGAGGCAAGTTGATCTCAATGAGATAATCAGTAAAGCCTTTAGCTAGGCATATTGATTGAAATCCAGATCCAATCCTGGGGCTAAACAGGATATAACCCTATCTCAAAAGACCAAAACACAAAAAAAAAAAAAACAAAAACAAAAAAATACATAATCAGTTGCCATCCTAGAGTTAAATGAAAGTCAATATGTGTACATCAATACTACAGCAAAATCTGTTTTACCAAGCTCTCTAAGTGATGCTGATCCTCACTGAATGAACCACAGTTCTTTTAGCAACTACTGGATTAGGAAATCCAAACTTGCACTTTAATCACATGTCTACCTAGTAAACCTAATAGTTTGGGTAATTAAGGCAAGTTGCTTGGCTTCTCCCATCTTTAGCTACTAAAATGGCTGGAGAGGTATGAAGGAAAGGATTAAGAAAATGATCCATGCCAGGCATGGTGGCACACGCCTTTGATCCTAGCACTCGGGAGACAGCGGCAGGTGGATCTCTATGGGTTCAAGGCCAGCCTGGTCTACAGAGTGAGTTCCAGGCCAGCTGGGGCCTCAGGGAGACCCTATCTCAAAAAGACTAAAAAAAAAAAAGAAAAGAAAAAGAAAATCTTCATTCAGAGGAAGTAGTACTCTGATGAGTAGACAAAACTCGGATGAGAAATAATAAAAGGAATAGAGATATTTAGCCACAGAAGGGAAGTTCAGGGAAGATGTACTATCTGTATTCATGTATTTAAAGGTGGTAGAGTGATTGGTTAGTTTTCAGGAAGCCCTGGGTTTGATTCCCAGCACCACATGAGCTAGGTTTGGTAGTGCATGCCTGTAATCCCAGCCCTTGGGAGGAGGAGACAGGAGGATCAGAAAGAAGTTCAATGCCTTTCTTGGCTACATTGGGAGTTTGAGGCCATCTTGGGATGATCAAATAAATAAACAAGTAAATAAACAAATAAATTAGTGATGGTGGAGAGATTTTACTATAGCTTCCAGGTATAAACCTAGAGATGGCAAAATGGAAGCTGTGGGGAGATATACTCTTCATTTCAATATAAAAATTTTCTAGAAGAACTTTTCAGAGTTGTAATGGGCTTATCTCAGAGGAGAGTGAACTTCCTGTCACTCAGTTTGTTACAGGAATTTAGAAAAGGACATTCAAGCATCTGGTCTGTTCTTGGACCTGTGAATGATTTTCAGGATTCTCCCAGCCTGAATATCTTATGATTTCTTAGCTAAGGTCTATTCATTCTAGCAAAATTTCATTGCCTGTTCATGCTTTTTCTAAAGATGCTGTTCTGGTTTGCTTTGGGCTTGGAATCTCTAAAGTAGTTAGTAGGACTGTTAGTACATCGATGGAGAGCATTTCTGAGACTGCATTTGTTAGGTTTTATTTCTGATTTCCTACTGGACATTGGTTTCAATCAGGAGTGGATGAAGGAATCAGGTAACAAGTTTCTTTAGACAATGTGTAAAGCAAAGTCTCTCTCCAAATCATGTCATTAAAGAGAAAGCAGGCCAGCAAGATAGCTCATTGGGTAAAGACACTTGATGCCAAGCCTGGCAGCTTGAGTTTGAGCCCTCAGACTTACCTGGTGAAAGGAAAGAACTGACTCCAGCAAGTTGTTCTCATGTCATGGCATGTGTGAGCCCCCTCCCCAAATATGAATAAATAAATAAATTTAAAGAGAGAGAAAGAGGTGTACCCTGCAGGCTTTAAAAACTTGGGACTACATAGTCGCTGAATTGAAACTGTATGTAGTTTCTTTGTTTTTTTTTTTTTGAGTACAATACATCTAGACACTAGTATTTTCCTCTATGTTCATTTTAGGAAAAAGTAGTCATATTTAACTTTGGGTTTTGATTACTTAGTTAAATAAATAATCATCTGGGTCCGGGCGTGGTGGCACATGCTTTTAATCCTAGCACTTGGGAGGCAGAGGCAGGCGGATCTTTGTGAGTTTAGGGCCAGCCTGGTCTATAGAGTGAGTTCCAGGACAGCTGGGGCTACAGGGAGACCCTGTCTCAAAAAGACCAAAAATAAATAAATAAATAAATAAATAATCATCTGATTAAATAAATCTTCACATGAGATTTATTTTCCTGAGTTACATATAGGTGATTAATATTTTTTCTTAATAAAAATACATGTTAATACAACATTTTGCTTCAGTGTTCCTTCTAGGCTTACAGATAATATTTATAATTTAATATGCCTAACACCAAATTTTTAAAGTTTGATGAGTTTTTATGTGTATGAATGTACTGTCTGCATGTAGGTCGGTGCACCCGTGTTGTGCAGTGCCGCGGAGGTCAGAAGAAGGTGTCAGATTCCCCTGGGACTGGAGTTCTCCTAGAATTGGAGTTACAGACGGTTCTCAGCCGCCATGTGGGTGCTGGGGATCGAACCCGGGTCCTCTGCAAGAGCGGTCGGCGCTCTTAACCGCTAAGCCATCCCTCCAGCCCTTGATGAGTTTTTAAACTTATGCTGAGTTTATATAAGAATAGCTCCCTCGGCTGGGCGTGGTGGTGCACGCCTTGAGGCAGAGGCAGGCGGATTTCTGTGAGTTCAAGGCCAGCCTACAGAGCCAGCTTCAGGCCAGCTGGAACTAAAGGGAGACCCTATCTCAAAAATACCAAAAAAAAAAAAAAGAATAGCTCCCCTATTTTTTTATATTTACTTATTTGTCTATGTAAATTTATCTGCTGAGCCATATCACCAGCACAATAGATATAACTATGTAACGTGATATCTAGAGGGATTACTACTTTTTCTTTTCTTTCTTTTTTTAAATATTATGGAGATGGAGAGATGGCTCAGCAGTTAAAAGGACCTGGGTTCAGTTCCTAAAACCATATGGTGGTTAATATCCACCTGTAACTCCAGTTCTAAGAGATCAGATGCCTTCTTCTGGCCTCTGTACTTTGTGGTATACTTTTTTTTTTTTTTTTGATTTTTTTATTAATTTTTTATTTATTTCTTGATTGTTGAATGTAACTGTCGATGCATTGCAAGTCTGTGCCACCACGCTGTCGTTGCAACGCCGTGGAGGGCAGAAGAGGATTTTCGTCCTCTCCGGGTTCCCCGTGGACCCTGGGTTCTCCTTGGAATTGGGAGCTTCAGACGGTTCTTAGCCGCACATGTGGGTGCTGGTGATCAAACCCGGGTCCTCTCTAGAGCGGTTGGCCCGCCATTTAACCGCTAGGCCCTCTCCTCTCCACCCCGTGGATATACGTTATAACCTCTGGCCGTTGCTACTCATGTGGTAATACTATATTCCTCAAGAACACTCTATATATATATATATATATATAAGTATATATTATATTTAGAAAGTAAATTAAATTTAAACAAACTATTTTTTTTTTTTATATATTAAAATATTAAAAACATATATATGATACTAGAATATAATACGCTAAATTAAATTAAAAAACAATTTTTTTTTTAAGCAACGGGTCTCCCTTTTAGGTCCAGCTGGGGGGGGGGGGGGGGGGGGGGGGGGGGGCGCTGAGGGGNTATATAAAGTAAAATTAAATTTAAAAACAAATTTTTTTTTAAGACAGGGTCTCCCTTTAGTTCCAGCTGGCCTGGAGCTCACTATGTAGACCAGGCTGGCCTTGAACTCACAGAGATCCTCCTTCCTCTGCCTCCCGAGTGCTGGGATTAAAGGCATGCACCACCACGCCTGGCCTAAGATGGTTCTTAGCCACCATGTGGGTGCTGGGAATCGAACCCAGGTCCTCTGTAAGAGCAGTCAGTGCTCTTAACCACCAAGCCATCTCTCCAGCCCCTAAAGACAATTTTTAAGTCTTATAATTGTGCATGTATATATGGCAGTATATATAAAACGTTAATTCATGGCCTCAGAAGTCATTTCTCCTTAATTAGGTATAATACTTTCATGGATTATGATTATTAGATTAAACTTCTTTTTTCTTTTGAGACAGGATCTACCTATAGCCCCAGTTGACCTGGAACTTGCTATATAGACCAGGCTGGCCTTAAACTCAGAGATCCCATGTACTACCATGCCCCACTAAACTTTGTTTTTAATTGTATGCTTTGTAACTGTTTTTGGTTGTTGATTTCTTCAGATTTTTTAGTAATAGCCAATAATGTGTTGAGTATTTTGCTCAAGAATGAAATGCTGATGCTTTTCTTTTTCAGGACTTGGAGGGAGTTGATATCATCCTAGGTGTCTGCTCTAGTGGCCTTTTGGTTTACAAAGATAAGTTGAGAATTAACCGTTTTCCGTGGCCCAAAGTGCTAAAGATTTCATACAAACGTAGCAGCTTTTTCATCAAGATCCGGCCTGGAGAGGTACACAATTCACATTTCTTTCCTCCTAACCAAACACAGACAAAACATCCCTTCTAGCCAAGTATGGTAGCAAATGCCTGTAATCCCTGGATTCAGGAGGCTGAAGGAGAAGAATTACAGTTCAGGATGAACCTGAGTTACAAAGGAAGACCTTATGTTAAGATTGAATCAATGCCAGCCTGGTCTACAGAGTGAGTTCCAGGACAGCTGGGGCTACAGGGAGACCCTGTCTCGAAAAGACCAAAAATAAAAAAAAAAGATTGAATCAATCAAGCATTTCTTCCTTCCAATTTTCCTTTTTTTTCCTTCCAATTTTCCTTATATGTCATCTAAGAAGTCTCCATAGAACTGACTATTCACAGGCTGATAATTCTGTTGTTTTTTGTTTGTTTGTTTTATTTGGTCTTTTTCGAGACAGGGTCTCCCTGTAGCCCCAGCTGTCCTGGAACTCACTCTGTAGACCAGGCTGGCCTTGAATTCACAGAGATCCACCTGCCTCTGCCTCCCAAGTGCTAGGATTAAAGGCGTGCGCCACCATGCCTGGAGATAATTCTGTTTTCTTTGTTTTTTTTATTTTTTTTTATTTTTTTATTATTTATTTTTGTATGTGTATGAATGTACTGTCTGCATGCAGGTCTGTGCACTGTGTCGTGCAATGCCTCGGAGGTCAGAAGAGGGTCTCGGATTCCCCTGGAACTGGAGTTCTCCTGGAATTGGAGTTACAGACGGTTCTTAGCCGCCATGTAGGTGCTGGGGATCGAATCCGGGTCCTCTGCAAGAGAGTCGGTGCTCTTAACCACTAGGCTATCTCTCCAGTCCGATAATTCTGTTTTCTAAATGAGTAGCCCTGTAATGCTTCCCTCCCTTACTCCTCTGTAAGTAGATACACCATGGCCAAAAGCAAAACCTAGATTGACAAACATTTCTTGTTTACTCCAGCAAAAACTTGATGGATAGGCCAGTTGTGGTGGGATACACCTTTAATCCCTGTACTTTGGAGGCAGAGGCAGGCTGATCTCTCTGAGTTTCAGGCCATCTGGTGCTTCAGGGAGATCCTGTCTCAAAAAGATTAAAAAAAACCAAGTTGATGGAAAAACAAATTGTGTAGAATGGTATTTTGAATGGTATTTTGAGATTATGTTGGGGATTAGAATATTCATGTTTTTTTTTTTTTTATTGCGGTTCTTTTCTCCTTAGCTTTAATGCTAGCGCATCCCCACAGCCTGAATACTCTGTTTTGTAACACTAAAAATATATTTTTTTTCTGGTCTTTTGATGCAAGCACAGGGAGCATTCCTAGTTCTCAACTGGGCTGGTACTTGCTCTGTAGACTGGCTGGGCTTTGAACTCACAGAATCCCCTGCCTCTGCTCCCCAGTGCTAGGACTAAAGGTATGTACCACCATGCCCGGCAAAATTCTTTTTTTTTTTTTTTTTTTTTTTGGTCTTTTTGATACAGGGTCTCCCCGTAGCCCCAGCTGTCCTGGAACTTGCTCTGTAGACCAGGCTGGCCTTGAACTCACAAAGATCCACCTGCCTCTGCCTCCCAAGTGCTAGGATGAAAGGTGTGCGCCACCACGCCCGGCAATACTAAAATTTCTTATAATTAAAATTTATTATATGCATGCATTACTGAGAATGTGTTCTTGGCTCAAGGTTTTAGGACAAGGAGTTCTGGAAGTTGAACCCAGGGCCTCATACACAACTCCTAAAATTTTAATAGAATTTTGTGCTCACATTTTCTAAAGGCCAAACATGGTACACACCTGTAATTCTAGCACTTGTGAGATAGGAATTCTAAGCCAACCTTGCTCCATAAGGCACTGACTCCAAAACCCAGGGAACTAACAATACCACCAAAACTTTGTGTCAAGTAACTCAGTAATTGGAGGTCCACTTTTAGGATATACCAATCCTGGCTAATTTTAACTTTTATATTGAAGAGCTGTCATGGTACAGTAGACAATTTTTGAAGTAGGAATTAATTACTTAAAAAAATTTTTTTCTATTTATTATTTTCTATGTGTATGAGTGTACTGTCTGCATGTAGGTTGGTGTACCCGTGTCGTGCAAGGCTGCGGAGGTCAGAAGAGGGTGTCAGATTCCCCTGGAACTGGAGTTAAAGATGGTTCTTAGCCACCATGTGGGTGCTGGGAATCGACCCCTGATCCTCTGCAAGAGCAGTCGGCACTCATAACCGCTGAGCCATCTCTCCAGCCCCAGGAATTAATTACTTTAAAAGATTTATTTTTAATTATGTGTATGTATCTGAGGATGTGCACATGAGTGCAGTGCCTGTGAAGGCCAGAGGCATCAGATCCCCCTATAGCTGAAGTTGCAGACAGTTTTGACCAACTTGACATGGGACTGGAAGTGGAAGTTGGGACCTTTGCAAGAACAGTACGTGCTCTTAACTCCTTGGCCATCTCTATAGCCCAGGAATTAAGTTTAGTTTTGTTTTCTGTTTTTTTGTTTGTTTGTTTGTTTTTTAGAGGGTCTCCCTTTAACCCCAGCTAGTAGCCTGGAACTCTCTATGTAGCCTAGGCTGGCTTCAATCTCACATAGTTTCAACTGTCTCCCAAGTGCTGGGATTAAAGGTGTGGACCAACATATATATATATACTTTAAATTCTTCTCTGCCATTTACTAAACAAAAGATTCTAGACAGTTCAAACTGAGCTTCCTTATATTCAAGAAAGATAATACTTTCTCAATCCCAGTTGATTTGAAGACCAAATGACATGACCACTGTGTAGAAAAGGACCGTACTAATCTAAAGTGGCTTTTGTGTGTGTATATCACCATCTGCTGGTGAAAAATGGTTCACTATTGCATCCTGGAAAATCTGGGTGTGCAGCCTTAAAAATCTTGTGTAGAGATCATCAGTGAAGCACTGTTCGTTTGTTTTAATTTTTTGTGTGTTTGTTTGCTTGGTTTTTTTTGAGGTAGAGTCTCCCTGAAGCCCCAATTGACCTTGAACTAGCTATGTAGATCAGGTTGGCCTTGATCTCACAGAGCTCCACTTGCTGAGTGTTGGGATTAAAGTCATGTGCCATCACACCCAGCTAAAGCACTGTTTTATACCTTAATTATTTATCAGTACCAAGTGCCTACCTTTTGTCAAAGATTCAAATCCAAGAGTCTTCAACCAAAAATGTTTACTGAGCAGTTTCTTAGTGTCAGTGACTCTTCTAGGAGCTAGAAGCATAACCATAAGTAAAGGTACCATTCCATAAACAGTTTACATTTTACTGTGGGAAGGCAGAAAAATACATATACAGAAATATTAATAGCTATTATGAGAAGTCCATAGTTTTGAAATCTCAGCTATTTAATACATACTAAAATTGCTTCCTTAGGAAAGCAGTGATTCTGAAAAGTGGAGCGCTATGATTCTGAATGGGTGTGCCATTGCATAGCTGGGAGTCTGAACAGATAACTTCTTTGACCTCAGTTTCTTCATGTGTGAAAATGTAGATTATAGTATCTAATCATACATTGTTGGCAATAATAAACACTCAAAACAATTGTCAGTTTCCTTTTCCATCTTATAAAGTGTGATTTAGAAACAAGCTAAAAAGACAGTTTGAGTATTCCTGGGAGATCAATATGGTTTGCTTCAGTCAAAAAGGCTCTCTAAGCCGGGCATGGTGGCGCACGCCTTTAATCCTAGCACTGGGAGGCAGAGACAGGTGGATCTCTGTGAGTTCAAGGCCAGCCTGGTCTACAGAGTGAGTTCTAGGACAGCTAGGGCTACAGGGAGACCCTGTCTCAAAAAGACCAAAAACAAAAACAAAAACAAAAAGGCACTCTATGAACTAGCCAAGGAGGAGCAAAAACACTTAATAATTCAAGAATGGAAGAAATAAGTGCAAGAGACCTATTGTACAATGTTATAATGTAGGCAATAAATTATTGTATTATTGAAATTGTGAAGAGGTGCACTAGCATGTGTAAAGCCCTGGGTTTAATATTTAACTCAGCACTGAACTTTCCCCCAAAAAACACTTAAGAGGGTAAGTTTGAAGTATTTTCACCACAGAAAATGACCTGTGAGTTAGTACATATGCCAGTTAGCTTCATTTGGTTATTGTACAGTAGGTGCATATATCAAACATGCTGAGCAGTATCAACATTTGTCATTTTTAATTTTCAGTTCTAAAAATTAATTAAACTAAAAGTATAGTCTGGATTGAGTCATGTCTTTAGCTTTTGTTACTAATTCCTATTGCATAATGATATTGATTGGCTGGAGGAATTACTGCATTTCTCATTCTCTGATTGTGGAGTAATGTGATGTTTCAGGTATAAGAAAAAACAGTTCTAGACAGAAGTATCTCTCAGAAAAATCTGTGTGTGCACGTGCACATGCGTGTGCACGTGTGTGTGTGTGTGTGTTCTGAACAAAAATAAGATGCAGAAGTAATAGGAGATGCATTTCCTGTCTTCCTTGCTTTGAAGAAGTCATCCTCAGTGACTACATTTCATTTAGGAAGTAGAAAAAAGTTGAGTATGTTTAATGTCTGTACGCTGGTAGTAATCTTTATATTTATTATTATTATTTTTTTTTTTGTCTTTTCGAGACAGGGTCTCTGTTGCTCTGGCTGGCCTGGAACTCACTCTGTAGACCAGGCTGGCCTTGAACTCACAAAGATCCACCTGCCTCTGCCTCCCAAGTGCTAGGATTAAAGGCGTGCAGCACCACACCCAGCTGAACAGTTGGTGCTCTTAACCGCTGAGATACCTCTCCAGTCCCAGTTTTCTTTTTAAAGTCAAATCAAAGAGAATTGGTGGTGTTAGGTGAATATTCTCATCAGATCTGAATAATAGATTCGGCCATTTTCTTAAGCTAAGCCATTGTATGATTTCTTAAGTGTGACTGTATTGTGTGCTCACACTCCATTAGGATCTGATTATATGGTTACATGTGGTTTAAGTATAGATCTGAAACATCTTGTTTAAATATTAAAATGTACAGGGATGAGCATTTGTTTTGTGTATACATAAAAACTACACCAAGCCTGTAGCCACACCTGGGAACGTCAAACCCCAACCTACGACCAACTAAGTAAATTATTTATAACATTGCCTAAGTTATAAGGCACCCAACTAGCTTACAGCCATCTAGTTAAAAACCCAGTGCTGCTACATGAGATTACTTCTTGACTATTAAAAAGCTATCAGGTTAACTTGGCAAAGACCTTATAATCAAAGGAATAATCAATGACGTTACTGGAAATCCACTTGGTGATCACAGATGTTAGCTTGGTCCACATACATCATAAGTAGCTTCCTAGAAGTATGCCTGAAGTCAGTCTTACTCTTTCCGCCTTCACTGTGCATCTCCACCCATCTTTGTGACACTCTCCTGGCCCACTGGAACATCTGCTTGGTTGGGCCTCCTTGACTCCAGGTTCACTCCTCTTTACATACCCCCCAGCTCCTCCCAAATTAGCTCTCTAACACGCATCACACCATGCCATTCTCTATCTCCAGTGCTTTCACTAGTCTTACAGGGAAACTGGAACTCTAGCTGGCCTGCCACGCTGTAGCCAGTGCTAACTACCCTTGTTCTGGCTCCTTCCTCCCAACACACCTACTCTGCTTTGTTTAAGTATCCTGTTCTTTTCCCCTCAATGTCCTTGAACTTGCTGTCCTCTTTGACCCCAATACTCTCGTTCCAGCTCTTTACATGGCTGACCTCTCTTCATCCTCTCATCCTAGATTACCTACACTTTACCCAGTTATCCTCTTGACCTGTTTATTTCCTTCATAAAATTCATAAAACCTTACAATTTTATTTTTACTGTTTGAAATGCTAGCTACTTTATGGTGACATGAACCTCCTCCACTTTATTTTACCAGTTTGTATCAAGCATATCCTCAGAGATGGATGGATGGATGGAGTGCTTAGGGAACAGATTTTTGTCAATATTGCCGACCCAGCAGCGACAAACATCCATGAGAACTCTGTTGCCATACCTGGCAAGGAGCATGACTGCCCTGCCCTGGGAAGATGTGCACACACACCCCAGTTCTGCTTTCTCAGCTTTCTTAACGCCCCCAGGATTATCAAATGGTCTGGCCATTGGGGCCCTTCATACAGGTCTTTTTGCACCAAGTTTTACTCCTTACAAAAAATACCAAAGTATTCAAGATTGGTGATTCCCAAACCCATGTTAATATTTAATTAGCCATACTATTTGCAGACACAAGGCTGTCCTGCCTTTGAAGTTTAAGTCCTACTTGTAAAGAAACTCTTC
>VZQC01006111.1:771343-821153 GCA_009823505.1 Rhizomys pruinosus | reverse complement strand
AAGCTAAAATAATGATTGCTTGATTGGAAATCCCTTAACTACTAAAGTAAGCCACAAAAATTAGGAAACATTTTAAATTTGATTTTATTTTAAATTTTATAGTCACAATAATAAGATAATATATGTAATATACAATTGTTATGATTTCTATCTTCCCACCCCTAGGCTGACTTCTACAGACACCATTCCCAAAAGCAAATTTCTTGCCCTGGGATCCAAATTTCGATACAGTGGCCGGACTCAAGCTCAGACCAGGCAAGCTAGTGCTCTGATTGACAGGCCCGCTCCACATTTTGAGCGAACAGCAAGCAAACGGGCATCCCGGAGCCTAGATGGAGGTTTGTATTAGAGATTACTGTTACTATTGTGAGCTTCAGAGAGATCACGTGAGAAAGATAAAGGAATTTTTTTTTTTTTTTGGCTTTGTTTTGTTTGAGACAGGAGTTTACTATATGTCCCAAAACTGGCCTCAATTTCTTGATCCTCTTGCTTCAGCCTCCTGAATGCTGGGATTACAAACTTGTGCTACCATGCCCAGCTTGGAAGTTTGTTTGTCTTTTTTGAGACAGTGTCTCCCTTTAGTCCCAGCTGGCCTGGAACTCGCTATGTAGACGGGTGCTGGGATTAAAGGTGTGTGCCACCATGCCCAGTTCTTTCTTATTAGAGAACCAAACTATCTCATATTTACAGAGAACCTCAGTAGTAAAAGACAAGGGATGTTAGTATCTACTTGAGACTTCAGAAAATCATCTTGGGCTGGTAAAATGGCTCTGGGTCAAGTCCTTGCCACCAAGCCTGACAACCTGAGCTCAGTCCCCACATCCCATATGACGGAAAGAGAACACCAACTCCTATAAGTTGTCCTCTAACTGCCACAAATGTGCCCTAGCACATGCAACAAGCATATATGCATGTGGAAACACACATACACACACCAGAAAAGGAGTATTAAAATCCAGGTATGGTGGTGCATGCCTTTAATTCCAGAACTCAGGAAGCAGAGGCAGGGACACCATGTCTCAAAAAGACGACCCCCCCCCCAAAAAAAAATATTTTAAGTCACAGGATAGCCAAGGATGGCAAGGATTTCTTCAGTGTGATATTTTTTTTGCACCTCTTGCTTTCTGGCCATTTCCATGTGTTCCTACTTAATGCTAGAAGAAGCATTTAGGGATTCTTGCTTTACTCATGGGGAAACTAGAGTACAAAATTTGTGTAACTTAGTAAGATTGTATACCATTTGGTGAGGAATGGTTATAGTGATACTTGCCAGAGGATACATCTTTATCATCTTTACAGCTTTACAACAGCTCATGTGGCTAAGCCTTACCCCTGAGTAGCTTACCTGTTTGACATGAACCTGAACATCAACTGGTTTCTGATTTTTGTTGTTTGTTGTTGAAGATCCTCTGATGATCCATGTAGGGCCTCTAATAATGGATCCATTGACCCTGCTGCCTGTATCACACTAGTAGAAATTGTGCTAGAATACTCTCTCTAAGTGGAAGTGACATTTCTCTTTTCTCAATATGATGGTTTTGAGTTTTATGCTTTACTGCTCTAGCATCTAAGTTTTTGTTGTTCTTTTTTTCATTTATTAATTCTTTTTTTTTTTTTTTTTTTTTTGTCTTTTTGAGACAGGGTCTCTGTGTAGTCCCAGCTGGTCTGGAACTCACTATGTAGACCAGGCTGGCCTTGAACTCACAGAGATCCACCCACCTTTGCCTCCCAAGTACTAGGATTACAGGTGTGTACCACCTTGCCTAGTCTTTTACTCCATTTTAAAAATATTTTATTATTTTTATTTTATGTGTCTGCATTTATGTAAGTGCACCTATGTCATGCAGTGCCCACGGAGGTCAGAAAGAACTTCTAGCAATATATTCAGTCCTTATATTTACTTTGTTATGGGTTAATACCATTTCAAGAATATATTGGGCAAAAACTATGCATGCAATGACATACAACTCCAAGACAGCATCTAGAAGAGCTGTATAGAGTCAAATTTTGTTCATTTTCTCAACAAGGACCCTTGTAAGCTATTGGATCATAATAAAATATGGTGGAGATTAGTCTTTCAAGAGTAACTTTATTGAGATATAATTTACATATTATGTAATCCTTGTTTAAAGAATAATTCAATGCTGATTAATATATTCACAGTGTTAGGGGTAGTGATTTGGTTTTAAGATGTATGGGCTGAGAAGATGACTCAGTGAATAATGTGCTTGCTCGGCACACATGAGGACCTGAGTTCTCAGCACCCATACCAAAACTGGCTATAACCTTAGCCCTGGGGGTAAAGGTGGAGAGTGGAGACAGATGGATCCTAGAGCTCTCAGCTACCCTAGCCAAAATGATGAGCTCCAGGTTCAGTGAGTAATCATGTCACAAAAAAGGAGGTGGAGCATGATCAAGGAAGACACCTAATGCCACACTCTGGCATCCATGTGCATATGCCCACACAAACACATGTGTATAACACACACACACACACACACACACACACACACACACAGTGCTTTGACTTGGGGTTAGGATATAGCTCAGTTGCACAGTACTTGCCTACCATGCTTGAGGTCCTGGGTTTGATCCTCAGCACCAAAAACAGACAAATGATCTGGAATATTTTTACTTCACTTGTTAGCCAATACAAAAAAGAAGGGCTAATTTGGCTTACAATTCCCAGGGTAAGGGTCCATAAGGCATAGCAGAAGGAAGCAGTCCGAGCAGAAAGCTGAGCAATCATATCTTTTATTTATTTATTTTTTTTGTCTTTTTGAGGCAGGGTCTCCTTTTAACCCCAGCTGGCCTGGAATTCACTATGTAGACCAGGCTGGCCTTGAACTCATAGAGATCCGCCTGCTTCTGCCTCCCAAGTGCTGAGATTAAAGGCGTGTGCCACCATGCACAGCACAATCATATCTTCAAGCAGACTCAGGAAGCAGAGAGTCAGACTTGAAGTAGGCAAGATATATCCTATCAACACCAGCCCTAGTGATATGCTTCCTTCAGCATGGCCACACCTCCTAAAGGTTCCATGAGCCCCTTCAAAAAGTGCCATGAACTGGGTACCAAGTATCCAAATACTTGGAGCCTGTGGGGGATACTCATTCAAACCACCACAGTCAGTGTCTTCCATTTCTTAAGGTTCAAATAGAGAAATGCTGGTGGCGCTTCTTACAGAATCACTAACTTCTGTTACCGTGCTGCTGCTGGCTGACAAGAACAGAAACTTACAAGTTGGATGTAGTGGCAGAGGCGGGAAGATTACAGTGAGTTTGAGACCACCCTGAGCAACATAGTGAGTACTAGGTCAGCCAGGATTACAGAGCAAGACCCTATCTCAAAAGAAAATGAAAATAAGACGGCCTAGAGAGATGGCTCAACAGTTAATAGCATTGGCTGCTCTTGCAGAGGACTTGGGTTCAATTCTCAGCACCTACATGGTGGCTAATAACTATCTGTAACTCCAGTTCATTTTAGAACTCATAAAATATTTATGCCCATTGAGTATTTTTTTCCCTAGCAATCCTACATAGTTAATGCCTTGCACATTTCACAAATGATGAAACTGGTATCTGTAAAATAAGCTCCTTGCCCTAATACTGCTCTGTGTGACTAAGGTGAGTTTAAGCCTAAGATTCATGACTTGGGTTTTTCCTGTATTTCTTACTACTTTTTTTTTTAAATCGTGTGTATGAATGTGCTGTCTGTATGTAGATTGGTGCACCCGTGTCGTGCAATGCCACAGAAGTCAGAAGAGGGTGTTAGATTCCCCTGGAACTGGAGTTAAAGATGGTTCTCAGCCACCATGTGGGTGCTGGGGATTGAACCCAGGTCCTCTGCAAGAGCAGTCGGCACTCTTAACTGCTAGGCCATCTCTCCAGACCCTTCTTACTACTTTTCATAGTGAAGGATCTTCATGGTAATGCTGGGATCGTCCAGCTCCTGAACCATTGCCGTCTCTGTTTCTAACCATCAGTTTTTATAGTTATACCCTCTTTTTCATACACAGTACAGATTGTCAAGGGTAGGAATGCTGAAGACATAAATCATTTGGCTCTACAATATTAGTATTGGATTAAAACCAAATTCATGTGGCAAAATAACACATGGTGGAAGCAAGGGCTATGTTTCTATGATGCCAGGCAGAGTTGAATTAATTCTTTGAGAGGAGGTGTGAATACACATGTATAATGAGACTTTAACACAACTGCGAGCAAAATATTTTGTCATTTCCCCTGTTTTGTTAGGTTTGGTTTGCCATCTGCCATTCTTACATTGCCTGGCTGAGAGTCCCCATTAGCAACAGGGACTTGCAAGAGGCCGCAGATTGTACATTGAGAGATAAAGTTGGTTCTGTATTTCTGGGTTTTGTGTTTTGTTTTGTTTTGTTTTCCTTTTCTAGGCATTCTCAGAAATCCTTTTGCTACAGAGCATTACAAAGTAAGAATCATTTCTTTCTTAGTGTTGTATGAATGAGGTAATTGTAAATTTCAGTTTTTCAATCTGTCCTGGTTTAAGGAATTCCTTTGTTTTACTTCATTTTTACAATTTATAAATCTAAATATATCAGAATAAATTATATTCAATGTTATCTCTTTGTGAAAAAGGAAAGTATATAATGAAATTGTGAATATTTCCATGAAAAAGTATTAAAATCTAAAAGTCTCAGTACGAGAAGGGGTATTCTCTATTGTCCCAATGATTAAATCAGAGCCAAGGTGGCTCAGTGGGTAAAAGCTCTTGCCATGTAAGCCTGACAATCCGAGTTTGAACCCTGAAACCCACAGTGGAAGGAAAGAACCAACTCTCAAAAGCTGTCCTCTGACCTCTACACACATATTTTGGCATGAACACACTCATACACACATGTTATACACACACCCACAATAATAATAAAATACAATTAAAATGAAATATTAAATCACATGGAAAAAACTTTTTTCTAAAAAATTCATTTATTTATTTATTTAGTTAGTTAGTTATTTAGTAATTTATTTATTTATTTAGTTAGTTAGTTAGTTATATGACTGTACTGTCTGCATGTAGGTTTGGGCACCCATGTCGTGCAATGCCGCGGAGGTCAGAAGAGGGTGTCGGATTCCCCTGGAACTGGAGTTCTCCTGGAATTGGAGTTACAGACAGTTCTCAGTCGCCATGTGGGTGCTAGGGATCGAACCCGGGTCCTCTGCAAGAGCAGTCGGCGCTCTTAACCACTAGGCTATCTCTCCAGCCCCGGAAAAAACTTTCCTTCATTGAGTCAGATAAGTAAGGTTTAATACAAAGTATATGGTCATTTTCTTTTAATCCCTAAAAGAATGGAGGTTAAAAACTAGAAGTAATGACTGCTGTTTTGTTTTATTTTGTTGTTCTGGGGATGAAGCCCAGGGCCTCCTGTGTGCTAGGCAGGCAGTGTTGTGTCACTGAGCCTGCAGGAATGCTTTCGAAGTAAGTTATCTAAAGCAGAGATGCCTAACATCCAAATCCAGGCAAGTTAATTCTGTGTAGACAGAGGTTTTTATTGTCAGCCTATATTGTTTATTCTCTCTAAAACAGTGTATACAGCCTTCTCCCTAAAGTAGGGTTTCTCAGCTCATCAACCTTTGCCTCTGTGCACTATATGTTAGTACTTCCTTTCTCTCCTCTGCAGCTCTGACAAAGAAAAAAATGTCTCCACATGTTGCCAGTGTGCTCTGGAGGAGAAAAGTAGAATCACCCCAAGCTGAGACCACTGCTCCAAGTATTTTAGAGAAAGGGAGCTGTATGAGGTTGATAAGGCTGTAGGAGAGAATGTCAGAAATATTTATGTTTTCGCTTTGGATGGAAGTCCTACACTTTTTAATTTATATTATTAATTGAATGGTTTATTATTCAAGGAAAACATTTGGTTCAAAGAGTTGCCCTTACACATCAAAAAGTAATACATATCTTTTTTTTTTTTTTGGTCTTTTCTAGACAGGGTCTCCCTGTAGCTCCAGCTGTTCTGGAATTCACTCTGTAGACCAGGCTGGCTTGAACTCACAAAGATCCACCTGCCTCTGCCTCCTGAGTGCTAGGATTAAAGGTGTGTGTCAGCACCCCCAGCAGTAGTACATATTGTAAGCCATTTATCAGGCTGTTTTAAAATCACTCTGTGGGGGCTGGAGAGATGGCCTAGCGGTTAAGAGCGCCGACTGCTCTTACAGAGGACCCGGGTTTGATCCCCAGCACCCACATAGTGGCCGAGAACCGTCTGAAACTCCAATTCCAGGAGAACTCCAGTTCCAGGGGAATCCGACACCCTCTTCTGATTTCCGCGGCATTGCACGACACGGGTGCACAAACCTGCATGCAGGCAGTACATTCATACACATACAGAAATAAATAAAATTAAAAAATAAAATAAAATAAAATCACTCTGTGGGTGTTCATAGAAAACAAATCAGACTTATTTTTCTCCTAAAATACATGTTTATACCTCAAAATCATCAAAAAGGCCTCATGGAAGAACCAGCCTGAGTTGACCCCTCTTCTCTCCCTTTGTAGACTACATTTGCAAGTTCTTGAAACTAACAGATTACAGGATAAATGAGTTTCCAGTTTCTTTTCTTACTTTAGTCTTCCCCCTGAATTCAGGATTTATGAAACATAATCGTCAGGACACTTCAGCGTCTTGTTGAAGACACCTTTGTCTTGTCGTCAGTTGTTGGGAAGAGCACTGATGATTTCTGCTTTATCTTCTGTGTGATAGACCCTGGACACTGGAAGGCTCAGCACCCTGGACACGCAGTTTGGTACCTGCCTTCACATTTTCTTCCTTTTTCTCTTTCTCACATAGCAGCAGGTGCTGAGTCAACAGACCGAAGTCCTCGGCCCACCTCTGCACCAGCCATTGCTCAGAGCCAGGTCACAGAAGGCACTGGGCCAGGGGCACCTGTCAAAAAAGCACAGAAGGAAGCTCTGAAGGTTGAAGTGAAAGGGGAAGAAGCACCACCTGAGCAAGCTGAGCCAGAGCCCACGGAAGCATGGAAGGTACGTTACGTAAGTCCGCACATCCAGCCAGTTCATGTTCTGGGTTTTAAAGGTTTTCAGAACAACTGAATCTTGTCAAATACCCAGTTACTCTCCTCATTGTTTCCGACATAAATCATCTCTCACAACCTATTATATATTTTTGTAGAATTCTGTCATAAAGACCTTAAATTGTCTGTCCAGGAAGTTTCCAGATGGCCTATACCTTGACCTAACTTGGCGTTAGAAAAATGGGGTACTGGAGACTGGAGAGATGGCTCAGCAGGTGTTCTTCCAGAGGACCTGAGTTTGGTTCCCAGCACCCATGTCTGGTAGTTTATTGCTGCCTGTAATTCTAGCTCTAAGGGATCTGACACCTTCTCCTGACCTCTGTAGGCACCCCCACACACATGGCATACACTCACATATATACATAGAGATAAATAAAATAAAAATTGTTTTTAGATGAAGAAAAGTGGGTCTCTAAAACACATCAGTGTGGTGCTTGCTTTTTAAAATACTTTTTAGTCATCCAGGAGAAATCACATTACTTAAGTACCAGTTTTGGTATTGTGATTAAACTATAATTTGATTTCCTAAGATGGATATATGTACAATGTTTCCAAAGAATAGGTATTACATAAAGCACCTTTATATAGTTATTTAAATCTTAAGCAGGTGAATAAGGAGAAGATCAGTATGTAGGAAAAGATATGCTGCTGAGTTGCTGATGAGTCTGTTTTTTGTCCCATAGTCACTATACTGAGTTGAAAAATTACCAATTTAATTAGCATATTTCCCAGAAATCATAATAACTGGGCTAATTTTTTATATATTTACAAGATTTTAAAATACAGTACGGGGGCCAGGCGTGGTGATGCACATCTTTAATCCCAGAACTTGGGAGGCAGAAGCAGGTGGATCTCTGTGAGTCCAAGGCCAGGCTGGTCTACACAGTGAGTTTAGCTGATCTACACAGTGAGTTCAGCTGGTCTACACAGTGAGGACAGTTGGAACTGGGGAGACCCTGTCTCAAAAATATGGAAAAAAGGGCTGGAGAGATGGCCTAGCAGTTAAGAGTGCTGACCACTCTTGCAGAGGACCCGGGTTCGATCCCCAGCATCCACATGGCAGCTGAGAACCGTCTGTAACTCCAATTCCAGGAGAACTCCAGTTCCAGGGAAATCCGAGACCCTCTTCTGACCTCCGCGGCATTGCACGACACGGGTGCACAAACCTACATGCAGACAGTACATTCATACACGTACAAAATAAATAAAGAAAATTTTAAAAAAGTTAAAAAAAATATGGAAAAAAAAATTGCAGAGCTGGGGAGATGGCTCAGCAGTTAAAAGTGCTCCCTGCTCTTCCAGAGGACTGAGGTGAGGTTCCCATCACCTATCAGGTAGCTTCACAACTATACAAGCTCACCTACACGAATACACATAAAAATAAATAAAATTTAAAATATGTCTATACAGTAATTGACTTGGAGGTGCTGTTTCAGGTCTATTAAAGAATATATAGATCTTGCTGTTGACAAGAGTTAAGAAAGGCAGTCTTCCGGCTGGGCGTGGTGGCGCATGCCTTTAATCCTAGCACTTGGGAGGCAGAGGCAGGCGGATCTTTGTGAGTTCAAGGCCAGCCTGGTCTACAGAGTGAGTTCCAGGACAGCTGGGGCTACAGGGAGACCCTGTCTCAAAAAGACAAAAATAAAAAAGAAAGGCAGTCTTCATAAGGAAGGTTACTTTTTTTCTTTTTTTTGGTGTTTTCGAGACAGGGTTTCCCTATAGCCCCAGCTGTCCAGGAACTCACTATGTAGACCAGGCTGGCCTTGAACTCACAGAGATCTGCCTGCCTCTGTCTCCCAAATGCTGGGATTACAGGTGTTCGCCACCATGCCCAGCTTACATTTTTTTAATCTGTTAAATATGACATACAGTTTTACCGTCCTTGAGTGAATGACGTGTTTGTATTTTTGCAACCAGCCCGATCTTCATGACATTGGTCATCAGGTTCTTTCTGTGTAGCCTTTGAGTGGCTGCTTAGTTTTTATTGTTAGAATTTATCACTTGGCCCTTTGTCCCTTTTTATACTAATTAGAAAGCGTTGGGGTATTGATGTTGTCCAGGGGTCTTCCTGCACGACTAAGACTCCTCCGGCTTTCTGTTGACTTACTTGTTCTCTTTTTGTCTACAAGTACAAGATACTACACAAGTATCCTCAAAAATGGTTCTTTTTGCTCTTGGAACCTCAGCAGAAGGAAGAGAAAATTCCATGTGGCCAAAATTCCAAATTCCAATATATATTTCATTTAGGTGCCAAGAGGAGAGTCTTCATACCAATGAAATTTATATAAATAAATGTTCCAAAATGTTTGTGTTGAAATGAAACCCAAGGCCGTTCTACTATGACTGTAGTAGTTGTGGCAAAATTAAAGATGAATCTGAACAGATTTTATTTGTAACAGAGAGTAATTATGGTGTCTACTGAAGCCATAAAGCAACAGCAGTACCAAAAATACCCCCTTCTAACCATGTGACTTTCATCATCTAACACTAGCCTGGGGCTGGATAGCAGTAGCCCTTGGCTCTTGACAAGGTCTGTTCTGAAGGTACAGCAGCAGTATCATTCCTCCATATTTGTCTATATTTCATTTAATGTCCTTTTTTATTTTTTGGTCTTTTTGAGACAGGATCTCCCTGTAGCCCCAGCTGTCCTGGAACTTGATATGTAGATCAGGCTGGCCTTGAACTCACAGAGAGATCTACCTGTCTCTGCCTCCTGAGTGCTGGAATTAAAGGTGTGCACCACCATGCCTAGCTTTTAATGTTCTTTTTTAAAATAATATTTTA
Organism: Rhizomys pruinosus; assembly: GCA_009823505.1. Taxonomy (NCBI): domain Eukaryota; kingdom Metazoa; phylum Chordata; class Mammalia; order Rodentia; family Spalacidae; genus Rhizomys; species Rhizomys pruinosus. The sequence continues at coordinate 811,302 of VZQC01006111.1, read as the reverse complement.
TATTATTTTTAGTTTTATGTGTATTATGAGTATATTATCTGCATATATGTAAGTGCACCCATGTTGTTCAGTGCCCACAGAGGTCAAAAGAGAGTGTTGGATCCCCTGAAACTAGAGTTACAGATGGTTGTTAGCCACCATATAGGTGCTGTGAACCAAACCTATGTCCTCTGCAAGAGCAGCCAGTGCTCTTAACCACTGACTGACCCATCTCAGCAAGAGATGTTCTTGATGAGGCCATATGCAGATCTACTGCTGTCACTTGGCTTCATTTTTGTTTTTTTCTTTTGAGGCAGGTTTTACTATGTTGTCCAGGCTGAACTCAAACTATAGGTGTGTATCACTGTTCCCAACTTTTTGGCCTCATTCTTTTTTTCAAATTTATTTTGTGTGTGTGTGTGTGTGTGTGTGTGTGTGTGTGTGTGTGTGTGTATGTGTGTGCAGTACCCACAGAGGCCAGAAGAAGGCATCAGATCCTCCTGGAGCTGGAGTTACAGACAGTTGTGAGGTGCCTAGCATGAGTGCTGGGAACAGAAATCTAGCCCATTGCAAGAGTATCAAGAGGTTTTAACTGAAGAGCCATTTCTGTAATCCCAGGCCTCAGTTGTTAAAGTAGCAGGTCTAAGTTAGATTACTAAGCTGCTAGATTACTAAGGACCCTAAAAGACATTATTGTTTAAAGAAGGAAACTTAAGCTTTATGAAATAATTTAACACTTTTGCAGAGTACACATAATATGAGAACATCGTCTGGACATGGTGGCACATGTATGTTTTGTGATCTCAAATCTTGGGAAGTAGAGTTGGAGGCCAACCTAGGCTATCAAGTTAAATCCTTTCTCAAAAAAAAAAGACATTATTTATATTTTGTTAATAAAAAATTTAAACTCAGACAGAAGAGGTGCCTTGTTAATGATGATGCAACGTGTAGCTGGAAATCAGAGTAGAAATGATTTAATTGTTAATTACTTCTAGTAGTTAAAAGTCCCATAATTGAGCCAGGTGTAATGGCACAAGCCTTTGATCCCAGCACTTGGGAGGCAGAGTTAGGCAGATCTCTGTGAGTTCAAGGCCAGCCTGGTCTACAAAGTAAGTTCCAGGCTAGCTGGGGCTACAGGGAGACCCTGTCTCAAAAAGACTGAAAAAAAGGGGGCTATAGTTGGATGTGCTTATGATTTAGCAGTATTGCAAAAATCTGGTTTTTATTTAATATTCAATCTAGAGAAATAGCACAATGACATTGTACTGCACAGTAAATGCTTTGTGTGATTTTTTTTTATTTAAAGAAAAACTATGTAAAAAATCACAGGTTGATGAGGTTCTATATTTAAAAAATGAGCAGTACCAAGAAACTGACTGAACCCTTAGTAAAGACAATCTGTTTTCTAATTTTGAAGCATATAATGCTTGCAGTAGAACTCTATTGTGTCTTCTTAATAGCTAGGTTTTAAATAATTACTCCAGTTTCTGTGTATGAGTATAATTAACCATATTCTAAAGATACACAGGCAACTGTAGGTATTACTTTTTAGTTGCTTTATTACTATTGCTTTACTACTATTTAGGGTGAATCTTACCCTTCTACTAGCATGTGGGTTCCAACCTCCTAGAGAGAAGACTGCAGTGTTAAATGTTGCAGCTGAAATCTACGTGTTTATTTATTTATTTTGTTTTTAAATATATTTTACTTATTATTGTGTGTATGAGTGTGTTGGTTGCATGGAAGTGTACCCGTTGTACAATGCCCATGGAGGTCAGAAGAAGCCATCAGATCCCCTGGAACTGGAGTTATAGACAGTTGTTAGCTGCCATGTGGGTGTTGGGAATCGAACCCTGGTCTTCTGTAAGAGCAGTCGGTGCTCTTAACTGCTGAGCCATCTCTCCTTATTTTCATTTTATTTTATGTGTATAAGTATATTGTCTGCGTGTATATAAGTTTTATTTTATTTTATGTGTATGAGTATATTGTCTTCATGTATATAAGTACACCCTCAGGTATATATATATATACATATAATATATTATATATATTGTAATACACTCAGGAGTCAAAAGAGGGCTTCAGATCCCTGGAACTGGAGTTTGTTTTTTTTTTTTTTTTAGTTTTTTTTTATTTTTCTCTATGTGTATGAATGTACTGTCTGCAGCTAGGTCTGTTGCACCCTGTGCGCAATGCCGTGGAGGCAGAAGAGGGTGGGGATTCCCCTGGAACTGGAGTTCTCCTGGAATTGGAGTTTCAGATGGTTCTCAGCCGCCATGTGGGTGCTGGGGATCGAACCCCTTATTTTAATGCTTTGTTATGTAATGAACTAAAGAATAAAACTGCCTTCTTAAATACATTGGTCAATTCACAAAATCCTCTGTGTTTACCTGTTCTGGTGTCTTCTGTGGCTTATTACATACGTGTTTCAAATATAAAAACTATCTAATGTCGGCTGGGTGTGGTGGTGGCACCCTTTAATCCTAGCACTTGGGAGGCAGAGGCAGGCAAGATCTTTGTGAGTTCAAGGCCGGCCTGGTCTACAGAGTGAGTCCAGGACACCTGGGGACTACAGGAGACCCTTTCTCGAAAGACCAAAAAAAATAAAAATAAAAAAAATAAAAACTAAATGTCTATCATGTATTATCTGTTTATATCTTCATTTGTATATTTTGTTCTGAAATATTATTAAAGTACTTCCAGGCTGGGAAGATGGTCAGAGTATGACCTGCTGTCATGCTTGACAGGCCTGAGTTCAAGATCTCCAGAACCCATGTAAAAAGCCAAATGGATAGCATGTGTGTCTGTATCTCCCTTATCAGGAGGAGGCAGAGACAAGAGAATACAGCATACACATCAGTGAGCAAGAGAGCCCTGGCTCAAACAGAGGGGAAGATGAACCCCGACACCTATCTGTCCTCTGACCTACACGTGGGTGTCATGGCACTCACATATACATACATGAAAATTAAAGTCCATTCCAGGTCATAAAAAAACCCTAAGAAAACGGCTGTAATATTAAGCCTAGATTATTGTTTCAGTGAGCGCATTTAAATATTAAAAGTTTTTTCAACAGAATGATTGCCTTAATTTTCTGTTTTGATAATTTAGATATTGCCTCTTCAGCCTTGAAACTGTGATGGTGAACTAACAGATTGCTACTGGGAGTGAAACCTGGCCTGTTACGCCCTCCATAAAACTGCATGGTGGTGATCGCCTCTCAGCGCGCTTCACCCCGGCCTCATGATGTGCCTAACTACTCATAGAAACCTACTAACCTAAAATATTTTGCTACTTTATTTCTTAAATGTAGGTGGAAAAAACCCACATCGAGGTCACAGTACCCACCTCAAATGGTGACCAAACACAGGTTTGTGCCGACAGGCCACTTGTTCCTTTTCCCTTCCATCTCCTCAGTTTTAGTTCTCCCCCATTCCTACTTTCCTTAAAAAAAAAAAACTATAAAACTATAAAAGGTTCAAACAAACTTCAATGAGCAAATATTTTATTTTTTTTTCTTTTTTGAATTATGGCAAAACAGAAGCTTGCAGAAAAACCTGAAGATCTGATAAGAATGAGGAAGGTTAGCCGTTTTCCACTTTCCCTGCACTGCCATTTCACCCATGCTGACGGACAAGTGCCTTAAAAAGACAGTGAGCCATTCTAATTCCACCAGAAGTTACTTCGGTTTTTTTTTTTTTGTGTTGTGTGGTGTGTGTTTTTGAGACAGGGTTCTCCCTATAGCCCCAGCTTCCTGGAACCACTCTGTTAGACCAGGCTGGCCTTGAACTCATAAAGATCCTCCTGCCTCTGCCTCCCAAGTGCTAGATTAAAGGCGTGCCCACCACGCCTGGCTTCAGAAGTTACTTTGAAAGAGCATTACAGGTAACATTCAAGTAGTGAAAGTTCAATGTATCTTTACATATAATACATATATATATATATATATATATATCTATATATATTATATCCACACACAAAGAAATTGAATCATAGAGTACCGAAAGATTTCATCAAAATAAACTTCAGTAGGGAAATATCTTTGAACAAATGATATAGTGAGAGTCAAACCTGTCTTTTATAATGCAGCTTTAAAGAATTGTTTTCATATGGCATCATACTTGGACTCATTGATGGTATCATATTACATTTATTATAACATCGTGAGCGGGTGTGGTGGTGCACAGCCTCAGTCCCAACATTTCGGAGGCAAAGGTGGGTGGATCTCTGAGTTTGAGGCCCAGCCAGGGCTACACAGTGAGACCCTGTCTCAAAACAACAGGAAACCCAAACATCATAGTGGTAGCTCCCAGTGTTGGTAACAGTATGAGTTTAACTGCCGTGTGCCTTCTTTTTCTCTACTTCAGAGTGAAATGAACCAGTTCATCCTGAAAATACATGTTGGCTGATTGGGTATGAAGTCCCCTAGAGATTTAGACACTGCAGTATTACTAAGTATAGAAACTTCCAAAAAGCACAGTGTTTTTCAGGCATTTCTCCACTCCATGGTATATGGAGTTTCACAGCTTTTCAAGTAACATTCAAACAGTGCAATTTCAAAAACAAAACAACTTACTTTGTTGGAAGCCGTTGAAGCCAGGAGCACTGTCTTTTTAAATCACATCATCATAGCCTTCCATCACTCACAAACAGGGCCATCCATTTTCTACTGTGATCGTGTTCTCTGTGTGTCCTCGTGGTTCTGTGACCATTTCATGTTGGCATATGCTGCACCGCAGACGTTTAATTTTAAATACTTTTTGGTTTGCCAATTTGAGTTTTTTTTTTTCCTGCAAGAACAACGTTTAATTTTTATGCTTTTTCTGTTTTTCCCATTCATTTTCACAGAAAAAGACAGAGAGACTAGATGAAGAAAACATTTATATCAGACATAGCAATTTAATGTTGGAGGTTTGTATGAACGTGAAGCTTATTTCAGTTGGTTGCCTGGAGCCTTCTGCATTCTTTGCTGGTCCCCTCTCTTCATTCTGTGCTGTATTTGGTTTTGCATGCCATTGCATGAAATGCAATTTAGGTTTCAAATGCTTTTGCATGTTGGTAAACATGAAGGTATGAAATCATTGCTCCTAACTCTTTTAGTTTCCATCTTTCATACTACCCAGAAAAATATATGATTGCAGCTACCTCTCACGGTTCCGTTTTTACCTACTTTCAGAAAATTCAAACATTACTGTTAGAAGTTCCTTGAATTTTTCATGACTATAAAGTCTAAATGTCCCAAGAGAAACAAATTTGCACTTTTCGTTTTTTTGTTTTTTTTTTCTGAAACTGATGAGAATGAAAAAAGAGGAAAAGTGATCACAATTCAGAAAGAACTTAAAGTACTGGAGATGGCAGATGGTTATTGAAGAAGGGTCAGGAGAAAAAGGAATAAACAGGAAGAGAGCCCAGCATCTAACAAGTAGTTACTATAAGATAGTTTAATAAAACACAAGCCTACATGTGTGGAGGCTTTTTATTTTAAAGATGAGAAAAAATGGGAACTTAAGGAAGTTTACTAATTTCCTTTGGCCCCGGAGCTTGTTAAATTGGTATAAAACTGGGTGGTTTGACTTAGGAATTACATAACTCTTAAACCAGTGTTTTCTACTCAGAAATAGTAGCAATGTAGAATTGCTAAGGTCATTTTATTTACTCTACTCCAGGCAGAAACTGCATAGGAATAGGTTGTAAAACTCTACATTAGGGAGGATATAAACGTGCTTCTGTTCGCAGGAAGGGGGCTTACAATGTGAGGAACTGAGTGGACAGAGAACAGAATAAAAAATGATAAAAGAAAACACATAGTTACAAGTTATTAGAAAAACTGTAGGAGATGAACAGTATGCTTTGCTAAAAAAGGAGACCCACTCTATTGAAGAGTTAGCATTGACAGCAGTCCCTGCCTCACCTTAGTGTTGGGATCATAGCTGTGCACCACTTGTCCAGTGAAGTTGCATTTGAACTGAGACCAGAAAGGTGAGTGTGTAGTAACTGTGGCAGATATTTCCAATCTGAAAAGTTTTGAAGAAAATTAAAAACTAGATCTCTGGCTGGGCATGGTGGAAGCATGTCTCTAATTCCCCACAATTGGGAGGCTGAAGCAGGAAGACCAAGGAGTCCAGGGTCACTCTCAGATGCACAGTCTTGAGGGCATCCTGGGGCTACATGAAGACCTGTCTCAAACGAAATAAACAGAAATCCACAAAAACAGATTTCTGGTTAATATATGGCCTCTAAGAATTATTTAATCTCAATCCATTTTTGCCATTACCTATATTTTGAATGTCTGCTATTTGTAAAGTACTTTGATGGAAATAATAAAAATTACGGCTATCCTTTATTAATCATATACTGAATGACAGGCACAATGCCAACTACTTTATATATGTTTGTCTCATGTAATACAGATTCTCTCAGGCCAGGCCCTTGTACATTTCAAACTTGGAAACTGGGACTAGATTGAGATCTTCAGAAATCAGGAAAGACAAGACATGACAGCTGATCTTTTTTTCAGTGGTGTTACATTCCCCCATCTAAACATGCACGTTTCCTTACTTGTCAATCTTCAGTGCTTCCTCCTAACTGGAACTTGCATCGCCAATCATATATTTGTCATTTGTTCTACAAGGTGTGTTATGGCTTCGAGACTCACAAAGTTCCGTTTGTGGTGTTTTTCTTCCCTGGCTTTTACTGAGAGCCATGAGAGGATATTTCTAAATAATTGTGTGTGTTTGAAAAGTAAAACTACTAACTGCCTTTGTGAGAACATTTTATATTTAACAAAGTGTTGGTGTTTGATTGCTGCTAAAATTTTAAGATAATAGACCTCAAAAATGATCTAACCTAAACGTAACCTGACATGATTTGACCATCACTCTTCAGCTATTGTAAAAAGTGTTCCCCCACTAAGGAAGTTCTCTCAAGTTATCTGTCACCCTAGCAGGGATTTTTTAAGCATCCCTTCTCTACCCCTCCTCTCCTCTAGCCCCCCCCACACTAATGCTTGTTCTAGAACAAATAAGGTCGAGTTCATTTTTAGATCTACCGCCTCCTCTTCTATCTCCCAGAGAGAACCTGTAGCAAAATGTCTATGACAATTTCTATTTGGAACAGGTCCCTTTGAGATCTTAATTTTATTCTGTGCCCCCACAGGCTTCCAACAAAACCAGCTGAGAAGGATGGAGAAAGCTCCCTCAGAACTGCCATTTTATTGAAAAATATATTTTAAACCTCCTAAACCAATCAAAAGCTAGGCAAGAAGTATTAAGAAATTACCAGCCTCTTGGATCAGTCTAATTCAGAGTTATGTTTTTACCATAACATCTCTTGATCAATTTTTTTCCTCCTCCGTTCATACTTTTAATCCTAAATGTGGTAAGTTGTTCTTGACCCAAACAGACGTATTGTTCAGTCAAGAGCTGGTTCACAGGGTCTCACATGCCTGATGGGTGTCAGTTGCTCAGCCAGACACTGAGTCTTGGGCTTCTACTTGCTCTTCTTTGGCTAGTAGTACACCTTCCTTGCTTTCAGCTTCAACAAAAGTGCAAACTGTTGCTTCCCCTGGTGACACTCATATTTGTGAGATACACTCATATTTCTTCTCAGGAAGCAAGAGGTGCTCTTCTGGGGGAGTGACAGCGTTGCCCTTTGGGGTTGGTTTTCTCTTTGACTCATCTCAAAGCACATGTGTACGGGTCTTGCAAAAGTAGAAAGAAGAGACTGGTAAATGAATTTCTGAACAATTAACTTCCGATTCAAGATTGCATTTGGGTCCACTGATTTTTTTTTTTTTCCCTAACTATAACTCCTTATTTTTCTTTTGATAGTAACTTTTGTGGAAAATTTTTACTTAGTTGAAATCGCCCTTGACCTTAGAAGAAAACTTGTAGATAGATTTTTGACCTAAACAAATTCTGTTGCGTTTTTCCANGCGCAATGCCGTGGAGGACAGAAGAGGGTGTGGGATTCCCCTGGAACTGGAGTTCTCCTGGAATTGGAGTTTCAGATGGTTCTCAGCCGCCATGTGGGTGCTGGGGATCGAACCCCTTATTTTAATGCTTTGTTATGTAATGAACTAAAGAATAAAACTGCCTTCTTAAATACATTGGTCAATTCACAAAATCCTCTGTGTTTACCTGTTCTGGTGTCTTCTGTGGCTTATTACATACGTGTTTCAAATATAAAAACTATCTAATGTCGGCTGGGTGTGGTGGTGCACCCCTTTAATCCTAGCACTTGGGAGGCAGAGGCAGGCAGATCTTTGTGAGTTCAAGGCCGGCCTGGTCTACAGAGTGAGTTCCAGGACAGCTGGGGCTACAGGGAGACCCTGTCTCGAAAAGACCAAAAAAATAAAAAATAATAAAAAATAAAAACTAATGTCTATCATGTAGTTATCTGTTTATATCTTCATTTGTATATTTGTTCTGAAATATTATTTAAAGTACTTCCAGTGCTGGGAAGATGGTTCAGTGAGTAGTGCTTGCTGTGCATGCCTGACAGCCTGAGTTCAGATCTCCAGAACCCATGTAAAAAGCCAAATGGATAGCATGTGTGTCTGTATCTCCCTTATCAGGAGGAGGCAGAGACAAGAGAATACAGCATACACATCAGTGAGCAAGAGAGCCCTGGCTCAAACAGAGGGGAAGATGAACCCCGACACCTATCTGTCCTCTGACCTACACGTGGGTGTCATGGCACTCACATATACATACATGAAAATTAAAGTCCATTCCAGGTCATAAAAAAACCCTAAGAAAACGGCTGTAATATTAAGCCTAGATTATTGTTTCAGTGAGCGCATTTTAAATACTAAAATGTTTTTTCAACAGAATGATTGCCTTAATTTTCTGTTTTGATAATTTAGATATTGCCTCTTCAGCCTTGAAACTGTGATGGTGAACTAACAGATTGCTACTGGGAGTGAAACCTGCCCTCCATAAAACTGCATGGTGGTGATCGCCTCTCAGCGCGCTTCACCCCGGCCTCATGATGTGCCTAACTACTCATAGAAACCTACTAACCTAAAATATTTTGCTACTTTATTTCTTAAATGTAGGTGGAAAAAACCCACATCGAGGTCACAGTACCCACCTCAAATGGTGACCAAACACAGGTTTGTGCCGACAGGCCACTTGTTCCTTTTCCCTTCCATCTCCTCAGTTTTCAGTTCTCCCCCATTCCTCTTTCCTTAAAAAAAAAACTATAAAACTATAAAAGGTTCAAACAAACTTCAATGAGCAAATATTTTATTATTTTTTTCTTTTTTGAATTATGGCAAAACAGAAGCTTGCAGAAAAACCTGAAGATCTGATAAGAATGAGGAAGGTTAGCCGTTTTCCACTTTCCCTGCACTGCCATTTCACCCATGCTGACGGACAAGTGCCTTAAAAAGACAGTGAGCCATTCTAATTCCACCAGAAGTTACTTCGGTTTTTTTTTTGTGTGTGTGTGTGTGTGTTTTTGAGACAGGGTCTCCCTATAGCCCCAGCTGTCCTGGAACTCACTCTGTAGACCAGGCTGGCCTTGAACTCATAAAGATCCTCCTGCCTCTGCCTCCCAAGTGCTAGATTAAAGGCGTGCCCACCACGCCTGGCTTCAGAAGTTACTTTGAAAGAGCATTACAGGTAACATTCAAGTAGTGAAAGTTCAATGTATCTTTACATATAATAATATATATATATATATATATATATATATATATATTAGAATATCCACACACAAAGAAATTGGAATCATAGAGTACCGAAAGATTTCATCAAAATAAACTTCAGTAGGGAAATATCTTTGAACAAAATGATATAGTGAGAGTCAAACCTGTCTTTTATATTCAGCTTTATAAGAATTGTTTCATAATGGCATCATTACTTGGACTCATTGATGGTATCATATACATTTATCATATACATCGTTGAGCTGGGTGTGGTGGTGCACAGCCTCAGTCCCAACATTTCGGAGGCAAAGGTGGGTGGATCTCTGAGTTTGAGGCCAGCCAGGGCTACACAGTGAGACCCTGTCTCAAAACAACAGGAAACCCAAACATCATAGTGGTAGCTCCCAGTGTTGGTAACAGTATGAGTTTAACTGCCGTGTGCCTTCTTTTTCTCTACTTCAGAGTGAAATGAACCAGTTCATCCTGAAAATACATGTTGGCTGATTGGGTATGAAGTCCCCTAGAGATTTAGACACTGCAGTATTACTAAGTATAGAAACTTCCAAAAAGCACAGTGTTTTTCAGGCATTTCTCCACTCCATGGTATATGGAGTTTCACAGCTTTTCAAGTAACATTCAAACAGTGCAATTTCAAAAACAAAACAACTTACTTTGTTGGAAGCCGTTGAAGCCAGGAGCACTGTCTTTTTAAATCACATCATCATAGCCTTCCATCACTCACAAACAGGGCCATCCATTTTCTACTGTGATCGTGTTCTCTGTGTGTCCTCGTGGTTCTGTGACCATTTCATGTTGGCATATGCTGCACCGCAGACGTTTAATTTTAAATACTTTTTGGTTTGCCAATTTGCAGTTTTTTTTTTTCCTGCAAGAACAACGTTTTAATTTTTTATGCTTTTCTGTTTTTCCCCTTTCATTTTCACAGAAAAAGACAGAGAGACTAGATGAAGAAAACATTTATATCAGACATAGCAATTTAATGTTGGAGGTTTGTATGAACGTGAAGCTTATTTCAGTTGGTTGCCTGGAGCCTTCTGCATTCTTTGCTGGTCCCCTCTCTTCATTCTGTGCTGTATTTGGTTTTGCATGCCATTGCATGAAATGCAATTTAGGTTTCAAATGCTTTTGCATGTTGGTAAACATGAAGGTATGAAATCATTGCTCCTAACTCTTTTAGTTTCCATCTTTCATACTACCCAGAAAAATATATGATTGCAGCTACCTCTCACGGTTCCGTTTTTACCTACTTTCAGAAAATTCAAACATTACTGTTAGAAGTTCCTTGAATTTTTCATGACTATAAAGTCTAAATGTCCCAAGAAACAAATTTGCACTGTTCTGTTTTTTGTTTTTTTTTCTGAACTGATGAGAATGAAAAAAGAGGAAAAGTGATCACAATTCAGAAAGAACTTAAAGTACTGGAGATGGCAGATGGTTATTGAAGAAGGGTCAGGAGAAAAAGGAATAAACAGGAAGAGAGCCCAGCATCTAACAAGTAGTTACTATAAGATAGTTTAATAAAAACAAGCCTACATGTGTGGAGGCTTTTTATTTTAAAGATGAGAAAATGGAAGCTTAAGGAATTTAACTAATTTCCTTATGGCCCCGGAGCTGGTAAATTGGTAAAACTGGGGTTTGACTTAGGAATTACATAACTCTTAAACCAGTGTTTTCTACTCAGAAATAGTAGCAATGTAGGAATGCTAAGGTCATTTTATATTACTCTACTCAAGGCAGAACTGCAAGGAATAGGTGTAAACTCTTACATTAGGGAGGATAAACGTGGCTTCTGTTCGCAGGAAGCTTACAATGTGAGGAACTGAGGGGACAGAAATAAAAAATGAATAAAGAGAAATACCATAGTTACAAGTTATTAGAAAAACTGTAGGAGATGAACAGTATGCTTTGCTAAAAAAGGAGACCCACTCTATTGAAGAGTTAGCATTGACAGCAGTCCCTGCCTCACCTTAGTGTTGGGATCATAGCTGTGCACCACTTGTCCAGTGAAGTTGCATTTGAACTGAGACCAGAAAGGTGAGTGTGTAGTAACTGTGGCAGATATTTCCAATCTGAAAGTTTGAAGAAAATTTAAAAACTAGATCTCTGGCTGGGCATGGTAGCATGTCTCTAATCCCCACACTTGGGAGGCTGAAACAGGAAGACCAAGAGGTCAGGGTCACTCTCAGCTGCATAGCTTGAGGGCAGCCTGGGCTACATGAGAACCTGTCTCAAACGAATAAACAGAAATCCACAAAAACAGATTTCTGGTTAATATATGGCCTCTAAGAATTATTTAATCTCAATCCATTTTTGCCATTACCTATATTTTGAATGTCTGCTATTTGTAAAGTACTTTGATGGAAATAATAAAAATTACGGCTATCCTTTATTAATCATATACTGAATGACAGGCACAATGCCAACTACTTTATATATGTTTGTCTCATGTAATACAGATTCTCTCAGGCCAGGCCCTTGTACATTTCAAACTTGGAAACTGGGACTAGATTGAGATCTTCAGAAATCAGGAAAGACAAGACATGACAGCTGATCTTTTTTTCAGTGGTGTTACATTCCCCCATCTAAACATGCACGTTTCCTTACTTGTCAATCTTCAGTGCTTCCTCCTAACTGGAACTTGCATCGCCAATCATATATTTGTCATTTGTTCTACAAGGTGTGTTATGGCTTCTGAGACTCACAAAGTTCCTGTTTGTGGTGTTTTCTTCCCTGGCATTTTACTGAGAGCCATGAGAGGGTATTTCAAATAATTGTGTGTGTTTGAAAAGTAAAACTACTAACTGCCTTTTGAGAACATTTTATATTTAACAAAGTGTTTGGTTTTGATTGCTGCTAAAATTTTAAGATAATAGACCTCAAAAATGATCTAACCTAAACGTAACCTGACATGATTTGACCATCACTCTTCAGCTATTGTAAAAAGTGTTCCCCCACTAAGGAAGTTCTCTCAAGTTATCTGTCACCCTAGCAGGGATTTTTTAAGCATCCCTTCTCTCCCCTCCCTCCTCCTCTAGCCCCCACCCCCACTAATGCTTTGTTCTAGAACAAATAAGGTCGAGTTCATTTTTAGATCTACCGCCTCCTCTTCTATCTCCCAGAGAGAACCTGTAGCAAAATGTCTATGACAATTTCTATTTGGAACAGGTCCCTTTATTCTGTGCCCCCACAGGCTTCCAACAAAACCAGCTGAGAAGGATGGAGAAAGCTCCCTCAGAACTGCCAGTTTTATTGAAAAATATATTTTTAATAAATCCTAAACCAATCAAAAGCTAGGCAAGAAGTATTAGAAATTACCAGCCTCTTGGATCAGTCTAATTCAGAGTTATGTTTTTACCATAACATCTCTTGATCAATTTTTTTCCTCCTCCGTTCATACTTTTAATCCTAAATGTGGTAAGTTGTTCTTGACCCAAACAGACGTATTGTTCAGTCAAGAGCTGGTTCACAGGGTCTCACATGCCTGATGGGTGTCAGTTGCTCAGCCAGACACTGAGTCTTGGGCTTCTACTTGCTCTTCTTTGGCTAGTAGTACACCTTCCTTGCTTTCAGCTTCAACAAAAGTGCAAACTGTTGCTTCCCCTGGTGACACTCATATTTGTGAGATACACTCATATTTCTTCTCAGGAAGCAAGAGGTGCTCTTCTGGGGGAGTGACAGCGTTGCCCTTTGGGGTTGGTTTTCTCTTTGACTCATCTCAAAGCACATGTGTACGGGTCTTGCAAAAGTAGAAAGAAGAGACTGGTAAATGAATTTCTGAACAATTAACTTCAGATTCAAGATTGTCATTTGGGTCACTGATTTTTTTTTTTTCCCTCTATATCATTTTTCTTTTGATAGTACTTTTTGGAAAATTTTTACTTAGTTGAAATCTGTCTTGACCTTAGAAGAAAACTTGTAGATAGATTTTTGACCTAAACAAATTCTGTTGCGTTTTTCCAAAATGAGACTATTTCCCACAGCACCAAAAAAAGAAAGACTAATCCCAAAATTCACACAGGATATTAGGAGATATATTTAGCATTAAGTTTTCCTTAGATACAGAGCTGCCCTCATATGTAACAAACACAGAATTATTGTGGTTGTCAAATCACAGGCTCCAAATATTGTGATCCCAAACTCAAACTTTTATATATAATATATATATATATATAAAATATATATATATATATGATAAAATATATAATATATGTTGTTAAATGAAGAGCATTTGAGTCTTTATTTTCAAGTTAAACTTACCAGACTCTGGTCCGATGTCCTTTGTAAAAAGTTACTGTATGCCTCTTTTCAATATAAATCTGAATGTTTCTGGCTATGCTTTATTAACCTTAGTTTTGATCATCCCTTCCTAAAATATGACCTTTAAGAGATTTCATCTACTTCCAGTTGCCCAGTATTCAAATTGCTGGGACAACTATATTGTTTTTAATTGTCAAGAAGATGTTTAGGTATTTGATAAACTTTTGTTACTACTCTCAGTCTGTTAAAGGGTTATTGGAAATCCTTTGATGGGATGGTATTGGTAACCAAACACAGGGCCTTGTTTGTGCTAGAAAGCACTCTACCTTTGAACTATACTCCCAGCCCCAGAAAGTCACTGTTTTGATTTATATTAAGGGATGACATGAAGCCAGAAATGATAAGGCTTTTAGTTTGTAGGAATGATATTGACAAAGAAAAAAGCCATTCTAGGGACTGGGACATCTCTCAGTTGGCAAACTGCTTTCCCTGCAAGCTTGAGGACCTGAATTCAATCCCAGAGCTCATGTAAAAATTCTGGGCACAGGGGTGCACATTTGTAATTCCAGCACAGGGGAGGCAGAGACAGGAGGATCCCTGGGTCTTGGTAGCGAGCCAGTCTGGCCTTATTAGTGAGCTCCAGGCCAATGAGAGGCCCTATCTCAAGGGAAGTGGATAGTGTTGTTGAGGATACCTGAGGTTGTCCTCTGGCCTCCTCATGCTCATTCTCATGCACAAACGTGTGCACACACACACCACACACGGAGGTGCTAACAATTGACTTTGGAGGCTACTACAACTAGGAATTTTACAGCAGCTAGGAGAGGTTGAAATCCTTCAAAGAGCCAACATTCAGCAGTTTCTCTGTTGCTCTCTCCATCCTGCCTGAGCTGACCCTAAATCAGTTCTCATCAAGCTGAGGCTAATTGAATTGTGGAGTTACCTTCTTGGGATGAGGAGTTGGAGATCTGGTTTTGCATCATGTTTAGAAGAGGAGTTATGGGGCTGGAGAGATGACCTAGCGGTTAAGAGCACCAACTGCTCTTGCATAGGACCGGGGTTCGATTCCCAGCACCCACATGGTGGCTGAGAACCGCCTTTATCTCCAGTTCCAGGGGAATCCAACACCCTCTTCTGACCTCCAAGGCATTGCACAACACGGGTGCAAAAACCTGCATGCAGACAGTACATTCATACACATAAAAAAAATTTTAAGAAAAGGAGTTATAAAATGAAGGAGCAAGCTCTATATGGGCAATATAACTGCCCAGAGCTGTGGGATTATGATGCTTCACTGCTTCCAAGTAAAGTACTTTGCTTTATAAAAAAAATCAAGCAAATATACCATGTTGTATATTTACAATTCCAATGCAAGTGATGCACTAGCAACGTCTGTCCTGGATGTGATGTTTCTACCAGTGCCCAGTCTCTGATGGGTTCCAACTATTGATTGTTTTGTGTCTCTATCCTTTCAACTATAGGATTTAGATAAGAGTCAAGAGGAGATCAAAAAACATCATGCCAGCATCAGTGAGCTGAAGAAGAACTTCATGGAGTCTGTGCCAGAGCCACGACCTAGCGAATGGGATAAGCGCTTATCCACGCACTCCCCCTTCCGAGCTCTGAACATCAACGGGCAGGTCCCGTCAGGAGGAGGAGTGAGTACTTTGTCTGCATGGTCAGTTGTGAGACCGAATGTCAGAAATATTTTTGTGTGTTTATAGTTTGTATCTGAGAGAAAGCTTAGAGCTGCAATTTGGCTTTGGTACCCTAACAATTCATTTCTGTTTGAAGGCATTAGCAGTCAAACTACTTTTAGGTCATTTATGCAACGCAGTTCAACTGTGGGAGCCATTTAGAATTACCAGTTGATGGTTAACTCTGAGAACTGTTCTGCAGCTGGATTCTTTGGGCTAGTGTATGTTTATAAATTGGCCACAAGCCAGTAAAGCTTTGTTTATATTCAAAATGTGCCTTCCAGGACAAGGAAGTTTGCTAAATTTAGTAAGATCACAATTGGAAAGGGAGGACATTTTTAAAAACTTTATTTGAACATTTGTACATCTTAAAAATGTCTGGAATGATTGCCCAGTTATATAAGAAACCAAGGAGGCCACTAAACCAGAGAATGCAGAACACTCACTTTAAAAAAAACAACTGATGATTTGTTTATCTTGGCTGACATCAAACCTTTAATAAGCTGTTTTATGAGATCGTCACAATTAGAAGAGGCCTTGCAGGATCTTTTCTTTGTCATGGTTATCATTTCCTATTTTGGAAATTCTACCTCTGAATAAATCTGTTTAATGATAATATCTTAAACATTCCCTTGAACTTATATCCAAAAAATCTTTATTTTTAGCCAGTATATGTTATTTATATTTATAGTCACCATGACTTAGTGACTGACTGTATTTTTGAAACTCTGTGCTTGCTTTGCCCCCAAACAATAGAACTCTTGGTTGAAAAAGGCAAAGTAATGTCCTGAATAAAACCTCAAGGTTTATCAAGCATGTGCCTGCAGTCCCACTCAAGAGTTGAGGCAGGAGGATCCCCTGAATCCAGGATTTTGAGGCAGGAATGGATAACATAGTGAAACTTTTGTTTCAAAGCAAAACAAAAACAGTATTTTTAAATGTTTCAGAATTCTTGGTAAACTATCCAGTTAAAATACTTGTTTAGTTTCTGGAACTGGAGAAGGGGATAAAAGTTCACCTACAAAAATAAATACCTTTTATCTTTTTCAATTGAGACTAAAATTAGCTAACAGTTCTTCAAACAAAGTTAAAACAATTTCACAAGTGGGGTGGGAAAATACTTGGATAAGAGGCAGCTGAATTATCAGGAATGCTAGGACCCAGTGTTTCCACTGGGTGTCCTCTCATTCTCTTTTCCCAGATATAAAGGGACATTAATTTTGTGTTCTAAGTCTATAGCATGCACTTTCAATTATTTATTTTTATTCATGTGTATGAGTGTTTTGCCTTCATGTATGTAAATACACCTGTACATGCAATATCTGGAGAAATCAGAAGAGGGTGTCAGCTAACAGCCACCTGTAACTCTAGTTAACTCCTATAACTCCAGTTACAGTTGGCTGTTAGCTGCCATGTGGGTGCTGGGGACTAAATCCAGGTCCTCTAAAGTGCTGAGCCACCTCTCTAGTGCCTATAGCATGTACTTTTTTTTCTTTGGTCTTTTTGATACAGGGTCTCTCTGTAGCCTCAGATGTCCTGGAACTCACTATGTAGACCAGGTTGGCCTTGAACTCACAGAGATCCATCTGAGTGCTGGGATTAAAGGTGTGCACCACCACGCCTGGCTCTATAGCATGTTTTTTTTTTAATATTTTTAAAATTTTTTATGTGTATGAATGTACTGTCTGCATGTAGGTCTGTGCACCCATGTCGTGCAATGCCTCGGAGGTCAGAGAGGGAGTCAGATTCCCCTGGAATTGGAGTTAAAGACGGTTCTCAGCTGCCATGTGGGTGCTGGAGATCAAACCCAGGTCCTCTGCAAGAGCAGTCGGCGCTCTTAACTGCTAGGCCATCTCTCCAGCCCCAACATGTACTTTAAAATTTTTTTTTTTATTAATTTTTTTATTTATTTCTGTATGTGTATGAATGTACTGTCTGCATGCAAGTCTGTGCACCCGTGTCGTGCAACGCCGCGGAGGTCAGAAGAGGGTCTCGGATTCCCCTGGAACTGGAGTTCTCCTGGAATTGGAGCTTCAGACGGTTCTCAGCCGCCATGTGGGTGCTGGGGATCGAACCCGGGTCCTCTGTAAGAGCGGTCGGCGCTCTCAACCGCTAGGCCATCTCTCCAGCCCCCCAACATGTACTTTAAATTAAGAAAGTAACCCTTCTTTCTGACTGAGATCATCACACTCAAGGCAGATAACTCATTCTGATGTGTCCTTAGAAATGAGAATCATAAAGATCCAAAGATAGTTGTGGTTTGCTTTGACTAAGAGGGGCTGGCTAATCAAAGCCCAATTGAATGCTTTTGCCATTTTTCATGTTGGGACTTTTTATAGAGTAGACAGTCTTTTTGGTATGTGTGGGTTTTGTTTGTTTGTTTGTTTTTATTTTTATCTTTTTTTTTTCCTTGTCTTTTCAAGACAGGGTCTCCCTATAGCCTCAGCTGTCCTGGTACTCACTATGTAGACTAGGATGGCCTTGCACTCACAGAGATCCACCTGCCTCTGCCTCCTGAATGCTAGGATTAAAGGCTTCAGACACCACATCCAAAAGAGTAAATGATCTTTAATGTCTTAGTAACTAAAATTCTACAAGTGAGAAAGTAGTTTGCTGCTACCTCACTTTGAACCCTATCTGCAAATAATAACTCCAATACTTTCTAGAATTTCTGTTTTGGACTCTGTTCAAATAATAAAAGATGCTAAATACTTTGAAAAAGTTACTTGGTGCGATCTTGGATGAGATTGGGTAAATTTGTATCAGTCTCCATTTCCAGAAAATATGTCTTTAAATAGAAACTCTTTAGAAACCATCCTTGGGGCTGTTTTAGGGAATGGCAGTATCATTCTGTGGACTTTAAAAAATGAGTTTTTATAAACTAAATTATATCCATGAGGAGTGCTTAAAATTTTTTAGCTCTGATCCCTTAAAAAATAAACAAATAAAAAACTTTTAGCTCTGTTCAAAGGGTGTGTGTGTGTGTGTGTGTGTGTGTGTGAATAATGGAATAAATAAGAACTGTACTATCATCATCTTTTATATTGGGACAATTCCACTTTTTGGAATATCTTACTTTTTATGGTTGGGCTAACATTTCTGTTCTCTGGGGACACCTCTCCCACTTTTGACACCATTGTTGCATTGCAAGGCAACTGAATTTTATATAATTTGTGTGTGACCAGGTGAAGAAAACCTCTATCCTCCCCTCGGAAAGAAAGGTTGGTGGGCCAGAGGTAAAGCTGCTGTTGTGACTCATGCTTCTCAGCCAGAACTTGCTCTTGTCATGGCAAGCAGAGAATCCCCCAGAACTCAGTAACAGCTGCTGAATTTTTTTTCTTTGGCTGTACTAGTAAGTCACACCCACTGCCTTTTGGCTAACACATTACACCTTCACTGCTGCAGCACCTGCAGCTTTCACTTTGCTTATTTTGGCGCATGGCTGATTGAAAAAAGCTGCATGAAGATATAAAATATGTATTCAGAGAGAAAATGAATTTAATTATTCCCTATTCTTTTTATGTTGTCTTTCTTCTCCACCTTATTTTCTTTTAAAAATCATTATAATTTTGCATCCTGTCTTTTCCTTTTTTTTTTTTTGCTGACCAGTCCCCTAGCTACTTTCTCCCTGATACATATCACTTAGGGGTGTGCAAAGAACCAGTGTTCAGCTTCCAAACTGACCAGAGAAGGCTAGCCCAGTTGAGAGAACTTAGAGCCAAGTTTTTCCTTTCATAGATATCATCTGTCCTGACTGTGGATTGAAGAGTACAGAAATTGCAGGGAGAGAAAAATCTCAGTTGGACAATTGGGGTGGGGGAGCTTTCTTTAAAAATTGCCAAAAGTTAAGCTGGAGGGATAGCGCAGCCATTAAAGGCTGAGGCTAAGAACCGCAAAAAAAATTGCCAAAAGTATTTACCAAATGTAATGTATAAACCTTCATGATAGTCCTATTAATTTTAGTCATGATTCTAAGATACTGAGATTTGTGGGGGACATTTTTCTTTCTTGTTTTTCACCCCACCCCAGGCTAGACCCAGGAGGCACATTATAAACTTTTATACTTTTTGTTTTTATTTTGCACAGTCTTTAATAATTTGACACCCCTGAGAAAAAATCCAATTCTCATATTGAACTATTATATCTTAAACTTTTTTTTAGAGATATGAGAATTGCTTTTTATATTCTGCCATTCTATGTGTTAATAAAAGGAACTTCTCATGAAGAGTGATTTAATTGCATTGCCTACTCCATTGATGATTGGCAGGCAGCACCAACACAATTAAAAATGACCCAGAATTTATATGTGAAAAAAATCATGCATGAGTAGACTCAAGGAGGGAATAAGTGATGTAACTAAGGGAAGCCAGTGATTACTTGCACTTCCGGGTGTTCCAAGTCTCATTTATTCAGAAAGCTGTATGTTGAGCCATCCTACTGAGTTAGAGAAGCTGTGCTAGGGTAAGTTGCCGGAGTGACATGAAGCTAAAATAAAAAGTGTCCAAACCCTCTTGCCACATCCTTTGCACATCCCCAAGTATCACTTTTGAGCATTTTCCATCTGTCATTTTGTTCATCTTTCTCTGTCTTTCTTGATCTTCTATCGTGAAAGCAGACACAGGAACGTGCTCTGTTAGTACAGGGTGAAGAGAAAATTAAAAGGCAAGAGAGATCTGCTGAAAGAGCCTTGCCCCAGCAAGAAAATGAAGAAATCCTTCCCAAGGTTTCTATTCCAATCCCTGAGGAAAACAAGTCTCTCAAAAAGTGCCACCTCTACCCTAGTGCTTTTCCATCTCCTCGTATTCCTTTCATGATGTCTTGTCTCCTGGTCCTTGCATTGGCTGTTTGGTGGCTGATCTTTCTGTGATCGGAAAACAGGGTGCTCATCTGAAATGTCAAGACTAAAACCACTGAACTTTTATACTTGGCTTCATATGTCATTGCCTACATGATGCCTCTGATCTTGATAGTTCATTGTCATAGGGGAGGTCTTGTGATCATTTTTCTGTCAATAAAATGTCAATCTTTGTAGAGTATACATTGTGAGGAAAAAGGAGTAGCAATGGATTGCCCAAGCCAGCTGTTCTGCACCGAAGCTTAACACATTTAGAGAAATCAGATTTAAGCATATGGCAGGTGGGTACTTGCCCCAAAGCTATGCTGCATGTTCTTACTATTGACTGTGGCATGGCCTCCTTTCCAGTGTCACACAAACCAGGATACTCCAAAGACATTTGATGGGCAAGTTTCTCAGTCTCCTGTGGTCACTCATGTACCATGGGCTCTGTAGTTTGAAAAAAAAAAATTCAAGTTCCTAGCCTTTCAAAAGCCTTAAAATGACAAAGTTTTAACCCATAAATCCATAACCACTCCTTTTCTTAGAGTATCAAATCAGTATATAAAAAGGCCTTTCCTAGAAAAGGGCTTTTGACATCTGTGGCCTTTCTGTGAGTATTTATGAGCTGCTCGAGGACAGATGACTTTATCCTGCCTGGTGTGTAGAAGAAATCTGCAAAGGTTAAATGTTGTTCATAAGCAGAGAGAGTTGGTTTAGTTTAAGGAAAATGGTGCTGGTGTCCCTTGGCCTCCAGCCAGGGCTGAGTCTTCAGACTACCTATCTTTAAACATCCTGGAATACAGATCAACTCAAGATCTATATGTAAACACACTTTTCTCAGAATTAAAATTCTATGTTATTTCCTTATGGCTTAAGTAATTTTTGCTAGAAGCAATATTTAGCTGTTATAATAAGTTTAAAATACACTTGTTTTCCTTGTACTCCAGACCTGTTTGTTCTTGCACTTGTGTTGAAGTCAGTTGCTTCTAATGACTAACCTTGTGAGCTAAACTTCTCTTGTGACAATATGCGCCCAGTTTGCATGTTGACTTATGAGGCTTCCCTGAAGTAAATATGAGCACGCCCTCCTCAAAATACCACTTAGATGCCTAAACTGGTGTTTTTCACCTTAACATTAATGAAACCTTGCATGTAGCTTGCTTTCTATGGCATTTGAATGAATCAATCTGAATGATTTGGTTACTGTCTCAAATATTGTTTTGAACTCTGAATTTATAGTCATCAGATTAAGATTATTATATTTTGTATTATTTCTCAATGATTTTCAGTTGGTGAAATTTCTAAACAAGGTTTCTGCTTTTGAGAGAGAAAGAAAGAGAGAAAAAGAGAGAGAGAATGAATAGTAAAACCAAGGATTTTTTTTAATCCCTCACTATCTACTAGCATTTATTCTATTGTCTTGACAGACATAATTCTGTTATTTATTGAAAACTGCTCTGCTGCTCTGTCATTGTTGGGTTAAAAAAACTGAAAAAATAGGCAAGGACCAGACTAGATTTAAAAAAAAAACAAAAAACAACCTGGTGTGGATGTATATGGTTTGTATCACAAGTTATGTTTATTTATAGTAAAAATTTTGTAAATAAGCATATTTACTGATTCACTCACAAGAGATCTCAAAGCCACTTGAAATACTGCAAAGCCATTTTGTAACACAGAAAGTAATAATCATAAATATGTCCCTTTATCTGTGAAATAGATGTAAGATTTCCTTAATGAAATAACAAATGAAGCTCTAGCATTGGTTACATTACCTTAAGTCTTTTTTTTTTTAAGGAATTAAAAGGAAAATAATCTTAAGAGTTTTATCAATACTTTTATAACTGTTTCAAATTATATTTCCTAAAGTTCTGGTTTTCATCATTGTATACAACTTTTTATTAATTATTGTAAACCTCACCCTGAATTTTGTTTCCTTTTATATTGGAATTATTTCAAGTCCATTAAAAGTTTAGTGTGAGCCAATGATCCTGTTCAATTTTCTGAAGTATAGCAAGAATCCTCAGAGATCCTTACTAACAGTCAAAGAAACCATTTCTTCTGTAAGTAAAGATGGTTGAAAAAGAGATGCCAAGCCCTTTTACTGAACAAAGCGTACCAATGCAGGCTTGAAGGATACACCCATTATTGTTGTCAAAGGAGAAATCTCAGACATTCCAGTTTTGTACTAAAGCTAATGCTGCCAATATTTGTAACACGGAAGCTGTAAATAGCATTGTTTTCTTTCCCCCACTTCATTCCATTCTCACTACCACAGGCATGTTCAAATAAGCGTGCACTGACTTTACCCTCGTTCAGCTTCCTATTGGCAGGTCAATCAGTAAAAAAACAATTTGGACTAAAGATATCAATACAGACCTATATAAAGTCTTGGATTTTTGCCTTGTTTTCCCATTAATCATTTCCAGGGTGACATGAAGAGATCACTTAACTACTTGGTGCTTGTATTTCCACCTCATAATATAACATGCAGACAAATATACCTCATGAGAATGAATCTATAGCTTGTTTCAGGAACCAGATGGTTTAGTTCCTGGTCTTTGAGGGGCTAGAAAGATCCAAATTAAGGGGAAAAAAAAAAGTCACATAGGAAGGTCTTGGGATTTTTTTTAATAAGCAAGTAGCTATGTTTATTTCTATATACTGCTTGTTGATATTTGACCAATCACTTAAAACTATTAAAGATAAAAATATTCCTTTCCAAATTTATCCTCTTAATAAACTGAGATGGTATTCTTTGGGTAGGGCATACTTGAAAATAAATCCATAGCCTGCATTTTAGACCTGTCTTTTAGCCATTTTCTTATTGCCCACATTTAGAATATGAAGGAGATTTCATTAGCAAGTTTTACTGTTTGCTTACATCTTTTATAAAACTTTTAAAGAAGAGGGCTGGAGAGATGGCCTAGCGGTTGAGAGCGCTGACCGCTCTTACAGAGGACCCGGGTTCGATCCCCAGCACCCACATGGCGGCTGAGAACCGTCTGAAACTCCAACTCCAGGAGAACTCCAGTTCCAGGGGAATCCGACACCCTCTTCTGACCTCCGCGGCATTGCACGACACGGGTGCACAAACCTACATGCAGACAGCACACTCATACACATACAAAAATAAATAAAATTAAATTAAAAAAAAAACTTTTAAAGAAGAAAGGAACTGACTTTTTTGATTAAGAGTAGATTGGGGATTGTATGTGGAGTGGATTTCCTGTCATCATCCTAGAACCTACTGAATTTCTTAAGTCACTTCCACGATTTCTGTAGATAAGCCTATAGGATACACTAAACATTAGAAATTCATTGATTTTTTTTTTTTTAGAGGATGTTATCAATAAAAATTACATACTTCACCTAGTGGTCATTTATTTAGAGAAGATAAAGACAGTATGAGACACTGCCTCACTGTTGCTCCTCCAAGAGTGTTGCTCCCCCAAGGAACTCTGTAGAACTTCCCTCCCTCTTATATTTCATAGAAATTATAAGATACCAGGGCCAGGTGTGGTGGTGCACACCTTTAATCCCAGCATTTGGGAGGTACAAGAAGGCAGATCTCTGGTTATGTAGGAAGTTCCAGGCTAGCTGAGGCTACAAGGAGACCCTGTCTCAAAACAACAAGAACAAAAACAATCCTTTTCTCATCTTTTGTGATTGATATCCTAAGTGATTGCCATGTCCTCTTTACCTCTTAACCTTTATCTTTTTTTTTTTTCTTTTTTTACTTATTTTTATGTGTATGAATGTACTGTCTGCATGTAGGTTTGTGCACCCGTGTTGTGCAATGCTGTGGAGGTCAGAAGAGGGTGTCGGATTCCCCTGGAACTGGAGTTCTCCTGGAATTGGAGTTACAGACGGTTCTCAGCCGCCATGTGTGTGCTGGGAATCGAACCTGGGTCCTCTGCAAGAGCAGTCGGCGCTCTTAACCACTAGGCCATCTCTCCAGCCCCTATCTCTTAACCTTTAAACAGTTAGAATTCTGTTTGGGGTAAAAGATAAAGCCAAGATTAACAGGTGGGAAAGGAATAGAGTCCCAGCTACCTTTTCTAATCCCCAAATCAATAAAGAAGTTGGCCTCTCATTTTCTTTACTGTCTCTTTAGAGTATATATATAGCTCAGGAGTAGAATATATGAAGAATTAAGGAGAAGACATTACTTCCTGCATTGCATAGTAAGGCACTCTGGTATGCGTTGCAAGGGTGTAGAGAGATAGCATAGCAGAATTTTAAGACTGGACTAATCTAACTATTCTCCCCTTCTTCTGCACAATATCCTTTAAAGATTTACAGACCATTCAGAAACTAATATTGCAGCCTGTGCTTTAGGTTCCCCCAAGATCCATCACATTTTTGGACAGAATAAATCATTCTTACATTAAATCAGATTTTCTTGCCCTCCAGCTTTCACTCACTTGTCCTGAGCAGAGGAATTGTAAAGAATTTTCTGAGCTGGGTTTGGTGGTGCAGAGCCAATAATCTTAGCATTCAGGAGATTGAGGCAGGAGGATGGTGAGTTGAGGCCAGCCCAGACTACATAGTGCGACCTTGTCTCAGAAAAAGAAAAATGAAATAAATTTCTGCCTTCTACATTAAAGCTCTGCTTTTTCACGTAAAGGCAGGTCTGATGTTAGAAGTGATCATAGTAGTTCTCACCCTTGGATAATTTACTGTTCGCATAGATCTGTCCTAGGCTTCCTGACATGCTGCCCTTCTTCCTGTCTTCTGTCTAGACTTCTTTGTTTTACCAGCTTTGCCTTTCAAGCTGCATTTCTTTCTTTCTTTTTTTTTTTTTTTTTTTTTTTTTTTTTTTGACGGGGTCTCTCTTGTAGCCCCAATTTTTTATGTTACTGGCCTGGAATTTACGTAGATTAGGCTGGTCTTGAACTCACAGCGATCCTCCTGCCTCTGCCACTGGACTGCTGGGATTAAAGACAAGCACCACCACGGTGGGCCCAGCCTCCAGCTGCCTTTCTTATAGGTCTGCTTGCTGCCCTTCGGGTAGGGACAGTGCTTATGTTGGATTTTCTTCTTTTTCTTCCTTCCTTGTCCTATCCCATTCTCTCCTTCCCCCACTTCCTTTCTCTTTTTTTCATTGCCCTTCTCTCTAAAAGATTGTGGAATTCTTGGTACTCCTAGCTTCTTCAAAGGTAACATAGATCCTTGGAATTTCTTTTTAGATAAAAGGATAGAAGCAGGGTAATTTTATTTTTATTATTTATTTATTAATTTTTTTTTTTTTTTGTCTTTTTGAGGACAGGGTCTCCCTGTAGCACCCCGACTGTCCTGGAACTTGCTCTGTAGCCAGGCTGGCCTTGAACTCACAAATAGACTCCGCCTGCTAGGATTAAAGGCGTGCGCACCACGCCCATGGCTTCATTTATTTTTTATGTGTATGAATGTACGTCTTCATGTAGGTCTGTTCACCCGTGTTGTGCAATGCTGCGGAGGTCAAAAGAGGGTGTCGGATTCCCCTGGAACTGGAGTCTTTACCCTCCTGGTCGCAAACCTTGCGCCAGTTACAGACGGTTCTCAGTCGCCATTG
The DNA here is from genome assembly GCA_009823505.1 of Rhizomys pruinosus. Lineage (NCBI taxonomy): Eukaryota > Metazoa > Chordata > Mammalia > Rodentia > Spalacidae > Rhizomys > Rhizomys pruinosus. The sequence continues at coordinate 785,302 of VZQC01006111.1, read as the reverse complement.
GGGCCTGAGGAATCAAACCCAGGGTCCTCTGACAAGAGTGTTTGGCGCTATCTTAACTCCTACGCCACTCTCCAGCCCCTATTAATTATATGATTTATTTTTTTTTTAAAATATTATATATATATATATATTATTTAATTATATATTATATATTTAATTAATATATTTAATATTAATTATCATATCATATATTATTATATGTTATATATCTATTACTTATATATATGACTATACTAGTCATAGGAAATGTATTCTAGCCAGGATGGTGGCACCCAGCTTTAGTCCCAGGGTTCCGGAGTTGGTAGTAGCAGGATGGGAAGGTGGATCTCTGTGGAGTTCACAGGCCAGCTGTCTATATTCATAGTTACCAGGACAGCTGGGGCATAGGGGAGACCTGGTCTCAAAAAAATACCAAAACCTTGGCCGGGGTGGTGGCGCGCGCGCTTTTAATCCTAGCACTTGAGAGGCAGAGGCAGGCGGGATCTTTGTGAGTTCATGGCCAGCCTGGTCTACGGTGAGTTCCAGGACAGCTGGGGACTACAGGAGAAGAACTGCAAAAAAAAGAACAACAAAAACTCAAAACAACACAACAAAAACACAATTACAAACCAACCAAAACCAAACCAAAAACCCACTAAATGTATCAAACTGTCACAAATTTTGTACATCATTTAGATGAGAGGAGCCAGATTGTGTGGTGTCACAACTGCTCAGCCTTGCCAGTTTCACATCCAGAGTGAAAGTGCACAAACAAAAACATGAATCCATCTAATGCAACAAAAAATGTACAGGTGTGTGTCATCCAGACTTTATGGCAGGCAGTGCAGTTGATTTTCTATACAATTTATTTCACTAAATCATTTTCCCTTACCTACTTGAACAAACATTGACTCTATTATTGCCATAACAAAAAACCAAAAAACTGGAGTGGAATTTGGCCTGTTGAGAAGAGTTTTTGGAACTCTCATGCAGACCAAAACACTGACATCGTCATATTTCTTTTGCATTTCAGCTGTTTTGTTTATGACTGGAAATTGAAAATCGGCATCAGGGTTTATCTTAACCAGAATCTAAAATACTGTAACCACCACAGTGCCGTCTTCTCAGCTTCCCAGACTGCTCTGTAATCCTAGCATGTTCTCTGGTCCCATAGGCCTGCTTCATTTTGTGTGGATTTAATGGGTCTGCCTCCATTTCCACTAGAATAAAGAAACAATAACTCCTAAAACCACCTTCTCTTTAGTCAGATTTTGGGGCTATACAATCAATAAATATGGTTAAAAATGATGAAACAATTTTTAAGTAGTAAGCTTGTCTATTTCAAGCCAGAAATAGTAAGTCGTATAGGTAGTAGTTATATAGTATTTATAGTTTATATATTTAAGGGATTCTACTATTTTCTTTTCTCATATTCTGTGCTGTGCAAAAATAAAGAGACTGCTTATTTGGGCAGTAGTTTGTCAGTAAAAGAAAGTATGTTCTTTTTTTTTTTTTTTTTTTTTTTGTCTTTTGGAGACCAGGGTCTCCCATGTAGCCCCAGATGTCTGTGAACACACTCTGTAGGACCAGGCTGGCCTTGAACTCACAAAGATCCGGCCTGCCTCCTGCCTCCCGCGTGCCTCGGATTTTAAAGGCAGTGCGCCACCACGACGGGCTGATGAAGTCATGTTTCCTTTTGAAAGCATTATTTGCCACCACGCCTGACTTGCTCCTTGTATCTTGATCTATGGTACTTGCTAGGGAAGGTGTTCCCTAATAGATACCCAAACCCATGTTCCTTTCAGTTCCCTTGTCCAGCATCCTTTAGATCTTATAGACACTTGAATAAATTTCTTATCCATTAGCAGTTCAGCAAGATATTTAAGCCTAAAGAAGTCTGCTGAAGAAATTTCTTTTTGGAGGTATTTTAAAAGTATTTTTCTGGGGCTGGAGAGATGGCCTAGCGGTTAAGAGGCGCCCGACCAACTCTTACCCAGGACCCGTTGGTTCTATCCCAGCACCCACATGGAGGTCGAGAACCTTCTGAAACTCCAATTCCAGGAGGAACTCAGCTCCAGGGGAATCCGGACACCCTCTTCTTGACCTCCGCGGCATTGCATGACACGGGTTGCCACGGACTTGGATTGCAGACCTACATTCATACCCATACCAGAAAAAAAAAATTTTTTTTTTAACTATTTTATCTTATTAGTTGCTTTGTTATATGTAGATTAGGTGATATAAATCATCATTGAAAAAACCAGATTCTGGTTGATCATAATCATTTAAAAGAAAGGTAGGGACCTCAGCCAGGCGGTTGGTGGCGCACACCTTTAACTAGCACTTGGGAGGGCAGAGGACAGGTGGATCTTTGTTGAGTTCAAGGCCAGCCTGTGATACAACGTGAGTTCCAGGACAGCTGGGGCGTACAGGGAGGACTCTGTCCGAAAAGGACAAAATAAATAAAAATAAAATAAAATAAATAATAAAAGACAAAGATAGGAGCCTGGTAATTCTGTTACTGCAGGCAGATCTACTACCAAGAATAGTGGGCCCAGAGAGGGAAGGAGAAGGAGCCTCTGCTTATTTGGTCAGCAGGAGATGTCTGTCAGCCAGTCCTTCTAGAAAACATTCTTTTTGACCCAACTAATTATCTTTTGCTTAGTCCTGTTAAAAAAATCTACTGTTTTTGTTCAGCTCTCAGAACATGCTTTATAATCCAGCTTTTGCATTCAGTGACTTATTTATGTCAAGTTTTAAAATAAGGGTTTTTTTTTCTAACCAGTTTAACCGCTGTTAGTGTAATTGTCACATCTGTGAGGAGCATTTTAATATACTGAATTTAATTTGCCTTTTGTTTTTTTTTTTACAGCATTGAAACAAATTAGTAGTTATTACACCAGTATTGCTCTCTGATCATATTGAAGATTAAGAGTGGCAATGTGGTGGGGGGACGTGGGATATGTGGGTGTGAAGTAGAGCTTTATTTCGGGCCATATGGAATTAAGAAGAAGAGCTCTCTCTCTTTCTCTCTCTCTCTCTCTCTTTCTACTTATATCTATCATTATATATATCTTTATATATCTATCATATTTCCCCTTTGGGTACTCACTTCTCCTGGTCTCACAGACTCTCTGCTCTTATTGTTTTTATCCAGTTGATTTTTGAAAGCAATTAGACCACAGTTTTGGAGTGATCTGTTTTTACCACCTCAGGCATATACCTGTGGCCATGTCTGAGTAATATATAAAACTGGTGTCGCCAGGCTGCGGGTTGCCGCCTTTAACCTTACGTACTTGAGCGGCAGAGGCGCGCGATCTTTGTGAGTTCAAGGCCAGGCCTGGTCTACAGTTAGTGAGTTCCAGGACAGCTGGGCTACAGGGAGACCTGTCTCCAAAAAGCACCAAAAAAAAAAGAAAACAAAAAAATGTTTTGTTGTCATTATTCAAGATATCCTCTTTAAGATTGTGAAAAATGTTTAACCACAGAAGCCATTTTCATTACTGTTGATTTTTTTTTTTTCATGAAGAGGAGACATAGCTAGTTTATTTCTAATAACAATTTTCTACTGCATTTAGTTATGTAGAATCAAGAAGATACTGTTTTCTAGGCATCAACTTGGGATAGGATTTTTTTAAGTGCTTATTAAGACTTTAATCAGCCTGGTATGGTGGTACACACCTGTAATCCCACTTGGTAGGTGGAGGAGAACCATGAGTTCAGGCCTAGTCTGGGCTACATGTCTCTGAGAGAGGTGGGGGAGGGGGAGACTCTGAGACTCTTTAATCAGTAGTTTTGGAACTGAGACTTCTGTGAAATCTTACCAACAAATTTAACTGTTCCATCTTAAATGGTCAGAGTACTGGTTATAGTTCCTTTGTCTCCTCTGTTGTTCTGTCTCCACCCTTTACTGTGTAATGATCACTAAGGATTTCTGTTCTCTTAGACATGTTCAGCATAACCTTTAATATTTGCTCAAGCATTTTGACTTCTGCAGATCTATGCAGGTGTGAGAATACTCATTTGATCTGCAGAGTCCTTGCAGGTGAGTGCAGTGCAAAGGCAAAATTTTCTATTAGCTAATAGTTAAAATTTTGCATCAGGCATGGATCTTGAAGCTGTTTGCTTTTATGTTCACCTATTCGGGGATAATCTAATAACAGAATCTTTTAGAAAACCATAAAAACTATGGGAGTTAAAAGTTAACTTTATAGCCGGGCATGGTGGCACACTGCTCTCTTTATTTCATAGCAGTCGGGAGGCAGAGGCAGACGGATCTTTGTGAGTTCAAGGCCAGCCTGGTCTACAGAGTGAGTTCCAGGACAGCTGGGGCTACAGGGAGACCCTGTCTCGAAAAAACAAAAAAAAAAAAAACAAAACAAAACAAAATATAAATAAATAAATAAATAAATAAATAAATAAATAAATAAAAATTAACTTTAATCCCAGCACTCAGGAGGCAGAGGTAGTCAGATCCCTGTGAGTTCAAGGCCAGCCTGGTCTACATATGGAGTTCTAGGACAGCTGTATGTACAGAGAAACCTTGTCTCAAAAAAAAAAAGTTAACAGTGGTGGAAACTTGCCTATCATGGGTGAGGAACTGGGTTCAATCCCCAGCACTGAAAAGTAAAAATGGAAAAAAAAAAGAACAAGAAATTAAAACTATGTTTGAATGATTATTGTTATTGGTAAATTTCATTGCCTGACATTTGTAAAAAGAAAGGCTACATTTTATGTTATTTTCCTGTAAACAATTTTACCAACCCTAGTAAAATACTATAATGAAACATCTTCCTAAGTAACCTCTTCTACCCTGATTTTATCCAGATGTAAGCTTTATATACCAGAAAATAGCAGTGAATCATGAAAAGGATTGAATTTCATGGGGAAACTAGCGAGCACTCTAAGTCTTTCCAGCTTGGAACAAGAGCATTTAACTTAGATGGGGAGGGTGTATCTAAGACAGAGAAATGACAGCGAAGAGAAAAACACTGCACAGTAAAGAATGACACATGAAAGATAAAAGAATTTTAAAGTCATCTTTTGCTAGGCAAAGGTAACTGTTGTTAGTTTATCCCCATATTGAATGTTTGTCATTCTGGTGTCCTTTTTTGAAACTGCTGGTGGCCTGAGTTTAAAAGTGATCAGAACTATTGTTTATCAAGCTTTTGGGGGTTGGGGGGGAGGGGATATTTTTCTTTTCAGTGATTTTTTTTTTTGTTCTTTCTTCGTTTGTTTCCTTTTTTGGCTGAAGAATGGACGACCGCTGCTTGCCTTGCCATCTTTATGTGCTGTTTACACATGGCTTTTACCAAAGAAGCCATTACCACATCTGATTTATCTTTTATTGAAAGCACCCATTTAAAATCATTTTAAAAGTAAATGTTATTAAATTATCAGGGTGTTGTTCCTACTGATTATTATGCAAGCAAGGCAAACAATAATATTTATAATTTCTTAAAATAGAAAGGAGGTTATAAATATGTATAATATATTGATATATAATGATGTATGTTTTGCTTTCTTAAAGCCTTTCCCCTGGGTATGTAAAGCCATTCTTTCCTGAGACATAAAACCTTGCCCATGTTTTTGTTAAAAGAAAAGAATGTAGAAACAGCACTGGCCGTAACTGATCATATCAGGACTGGATTCTGCATTTTCAGCTTGCATGTTGCAAACTGTCTGGGAATATTACATTGTTGATAATATTTGTGACTGTAATACTTGCTGTTTACTTTAGTTAAGAAACAGGAGCTGAAAAAAAAAAAAAAAGAACCAGGAGCTGAACTCTTCTACTGAGTCTCTCCCTTCTGTGTTTAGCAAGATAATCTCCATCCCTGCTGGTTCTGAGGGCCTTTGCAGTGCAAAGCGTTTCTTACTGGGTTTGCAAAGCAAGGGTAATATGCTCTTGGGTATATGTGTGTCTTTATCTCCAATCCCACTGTCATCTCTGTCACTTCAAAAAGTCAATATAGCCAGGTGTGGTCTGCACACCACCTTTAATCCCACACTTGGGAGGCAGAGGCAGGAGGGATTTCGTGTGAGTTCAAGGCCAGCCTGGTCCACATATCGAGTTCTAGGACAGTGGGCTACAGGGGACCTTTGTCTCAAAAACGCACACAACAAAATAATGTCAATATAGATCTGTTTTGATATTATATTATTTTTTTTTGGTCTTTTCGAAGGTTTTCCCTGTTTTAGCCCCAGCTGTCCTGGAACTCGCTGCTGTTCTTGACCAGGCTGGCCTTGAACTCACAAAGTCGCGCCGGCTCGCTTGCCCTCCCAAGTGCTAGGTTTAAGGCGGCGCCACCACGCCCAGTGTTATTTTACTGTATTTTAAAAAAAATTTTTTTTATTTAATTTTATTTATTGTCTGTTGTTTTTTTTGTTTAGTTTATGTCATCAGTTTTTGCACCGGTTCGGGCAAGCCGCGGAGGTCAGGAGAGTGCTGGTCGGAATTCCCCTGGAACTGGAGTCTTTCTCCTGGAATTGGAGTTCGACGGTTCTCAGCCGCCATTTGGGTGCTGGGGATCGAACCCGGCGTCTCTGTAAGAGCGGTCGGGGCGCTTCTAACCGCTAGCCATCTCTCCACAGCCCATTTTTGTATTTCGAAAGCGACATTTACTTTTAAATTATGTGTGTATTGATGTATGTCTGAGTGTATGTCACATGGCATGCAGGTGCCTATAGAGGCCAGAAGAGAATATTGGATCCCCTTGAGCTAGAGTTATAGGCAGTTATCAGTTGTCTGATGTGGGTGCTGGGTCCTCTGGAAGAACAGTTCGTGCTCATTGAGCCATTTCTCCAGCCTCCAATATTTTATATTTCTGTTTTGTTTTGTTTGTGTTAAGACATGGTGCTCCCCTGTAGCCCACTAGCTGTCGTGGGACTCTCCATGTAGACTAGCTTGGCCTTAGATCTCAAAGGTCAACTTGCCTCTTTGCCTCACCTAGTTGCTTGGATTTAAAGGTGTGCCGTCTGGGAAGTGAACGTCTTCCTCTGCAAGAACAGCCAGTGCGCATAACAAGCTGATGCCACCTCTCTTCTTACCCAACTTTTAAAATTATTATTTAATTATTATTAATATTATTACTGTATGTGTGCTCAGTGCCATGTGTACATGTAGAAGCCTGGGGACAGCTGTATGGAGTCAGTTCTTTCTTTTTACCTTTACATGGGTTCCAGGGATCAAATTCAGATACTCAGCCTTGTGCAGCAAAAGCCTTTACCCAGGTGAGCCATCTTGTTGACCCATGATTGACTTTTAAAATCCAGTGCATTGGGCTGGAGAGATAGCCTAGCGGTTAAGAGCACCGACTGCTCTTGCAGAGGACCTGGGTTTGATCCCCAGCACCCACATAGTGGCTAAGAACCGTCTGTAACTCCAATTCCAGGAGAACTCCAGTTCCAGGGGAATCTGAAACCCTCTTCTGACCTCCGCGGCATTGCACGACACGGGTGCACAAACCTACATGCAGACAGTACACTCATACACATACAAAAAAAAAGGGGGGGGGGGCTGGAGAGATGGCCTGGCGGTTAAGAGCGCCGACCGCTCTTACAGAGGACCCGGGGTCGATCCCAGCACCCACATGGCAGCCGAGAGCCGTCTGAAACTCCAATTCCAGAACTCCAGTTCCAGGGGAATCCGACACCATCTTCTGACCTCCGCGGCATTGCACGACACGGGTGCACACACTTGCATGCAGACAGTACATTCATACATGTACAGAAATAAGTAAAATTAATAAAAAAAATTAAAAAAAAAATCCAGTGCATGGGGTTTAGCCATTACTGCTCATCCACGTGACAAATAATAACTGTCTGTAACTCCAGGGATTCAAGGCCCTGTTCTGAACTCTGTGGGTGTTGCATACACATGGTAATTTACATAGATGGAAGCAAAACACTCATACTCATAAAATAAAAATAAATGTCTTTTAAAAAATCCAGTTCACTGGGATTGGGGATATAGCTCAGAGGGAGAGCATTTGCCTAGCGTGTTTGATCCCCTGAAAACAAGGGGGAGGAGAAAGGAACTTACTAAATTACCAATATTTAGTATTATATCTTTCTTTTATTTATTTGAGATACAGTCTCATGTAGCCAAAGTTGGTCCTCCTGTCTTCATCTCTGAAGATTATAATCAGGGATTATAGGTGTGAGCCATTGTGTCCAGCCAGCAATATATTTTTATGTCAGTTATTGACCTCCTCTTTTTTTTTTTTTTTTGAGAAAGGATCTTACTATGTAGCTCTGACTGAGCTCCCTATAAGGACCAAGCTCTGACTTCATACTCACGGGGATCCACTTGCCTTTGCCTCATGAGTGCTAGGATTAAAGGTGTGCCCCACCACACCTTGCCCTTTTTTTTTTTTTTTCCCTGAAACAGAGAGTTCTGCTATGTGAACTAGTCTGAAATTCATCTTGTAGTCCAGGCTGGTCTTGAACTATGATCTTTCAGCCTCAGCCTCCCAAGTGCTAAGCTTATAAGCCCAAAACAGTACACCTGGTTGAAAAATAATATTTTCTTTTTTTTTTGAAAAATAATATTTTCAAATGGATAAGAACTAAAACAGCACATTGTTGAGAAGAAACTTAGTCTTCAACGTGATCATTTTTTGCCTCCTTCCCTCACTCTGGCGTCTAGTCACAGATAGCCCTGGGATGAAAGTGCTTCCCTGAAATCACCTAACAGGTCCTTATCTCCCCACTCAGGTTTTTACTATACAGAAATGAGACAATACTAGGCTCTTTTATTCATTTTTTTTTCCTGAGACAGAAGTCAGTTTCATATTACAAATCCAGCAACCCAGAGGGAAAACTGATCAAGTCAGGAATAAACGTGGGAGAAATTCCACCTAGGTTTCTCAGGAGTCTTACATGACCCTTGCTTGAGAAGCAAAATTTAGATTTTTCAAAATGTATTTTTACTGATTTCTTATGGGATGGTAGTGTCTTCAAATATGTAAATATCTTATTTCAAAAATAACCTAAAAGGGGAAAAAAATGGATTGGATTTAATTAGTGGCAGCAAATTTCTGTAAAATACCTATATGGGGCCCTGAGTGCTACCCCGGATATGTAAGTCAAAGAAGAGGTGAGTTATAACTTATCAAGGCACATATATAGTATTTGAAGATTCTTTGACAGAATCTCTTAGAAGAGATAGCCTTTAGAAAGAAAGAAAGAAAGAAAGAAAGAAAGAAAGAGAAAGAGAGAGAGAGAGAGAAAGAAAGAAAGAAAGAAAGAAAGAAAGAAAGAAAGAAAGAAGGAAAGAAAGAAAGAAAAAGAGAAAGGAAGAGAAAGAAGCCCTTGTTTCCTTCCACAAAGTGCAGACCATGCTGAATTCTCAGACTTACCAGGTGCTGCTGGCTTTCTTCAGGATAGGGTCTCAGGTATCCCGGGACCTCAAGCTCAGTTTATAACCAAGGATGGATGACCTTGAACTCCTGATCCTCCTAGTTTTACCTCAGGAACTATTGGCTTTTTAAAAAAAAAATTTATTTATTTATTTTTGTGTGTATGAGTGTACTGTCTGCATGTACATTGGTGCACCTGTGTCCCTCAACGCCTCGGTAGTCAGAAGAGGGCATCAGCTTCCCCTGGAACTGGAGTTAAAGAGGGCCCCTAGCCACGATGTGGGTGCTGGGAAGCAAACCTGGGTCCTCTGCAAGAGCAGTCAGTGCTCTCAACCTCTGAGCCATCTCTTCAGCCCTGGGAACTATTGGCTTTTTTTTTTTTTTTGGGTCTTTTCGAAAGACAGGGTCTCCCTGTAGCCCCAGCGGTCCTGGAACTCACTCTGTAGACCAGGCTGGCCTTGAACTCACAAAGATCTGCCTGCCTCTGCCTCCCAAGTGCTAGGATTAAAGGCATGTGCCACCACGCCCGGCGAACTATTGGCTTTTTAAGTCAGATTGAGGGGCTAGAGAGATGGCTCAGCAGTTAAGAGCACTGGCTGTTCTTATAGAAGATCTGGGTTTAAATCCCAGTACTCACCCGGTTGCTAAGAACTGTCTATAACTCCAATTCTAGGGGATCCACAACTCTCTTCTCTCCTCCACAGGGACTGTATGTGCACTTACGCATATGCAGATAATACATTCACACGTAAAATAAAAATAAATTAATTAATTTAAAAATGTTTTTAAAAATAAATAAGGGGGCTGGAGTGATGGCCTAGCGGTTAAGAGCACTGACTGCTCTTGCAGAGGACTGGGGTTCAATCCCCAGCACCCACATGGCGGCCGAGAACCATCTGAAGCTCCAATTCCAGGAGAACTCCAGTTCCAGGGGAATCTGACACCCTCTTCTGACCTCCGCGGCATTGCACAATATGGGTGCACAGACCTACATGCAGACAGTACATTTATACACATAAATAAATAAATAAAATTAAATGAATAAATAAATAAAAATAAAAATAAATAAAATCAGGTCTGGAGAGATGGCTCAGTGGATAAGTGCACTGGTTGCTCTTGCAGAAGACCTGGATTTGGTTCTTGGCACTCACATGGCAGCTAACAAATGTCCAGAACTCCAGCTCCAGCAGATCTGATGCCCTCTTCTGACCTCCGAGGGCACCACACAACATACACAAGGTGCACTTACATACATAGAGGCAATGTACCATACAGATAAAATTAAAAAAAAAAAAATCAGATTGAGAACCTTTGTCTGATGTTCCCATTTAAGTATTTGCCTGATAGTCTTCCTTCTCATATTATTTTCATTTATTTTTACTATTTATTTATTATTAGTTTTTTTTGAGATAGGGTCTTCTTGTGTAGGCTGGTCTGGAACTCACTATGTAGACCCGTTGTAGCCTGGAACTCACAGAGATCCATCTGCCTCTGCTTCTCCAATGCTGGGATTGAAAGTATGTGGCTTTTTCATATTCTTGAAGCCAACTGGATATTATTAATAGTACCTTGTACAGGCAGCTGGTCTATTATTTTAGCCTGTTTCTTTCTATAAGTCTCCCAGCGGTTCAGATAAGCAACATCTAGACTAATACCTCAGAGTCACATTAAGTCTCAGTTTTGCCTTTTTGTCACTATAAGTAGTGCAGACACAGCCATATGTGAACTCATATTCCTGGCAAAATCCCTTCAAAGTTCCCAGGCTAATTTGGTTTTATGCAGTTGCACAGTCTTACGTAATATAGTGGCCCTGACTGATGGTCCTAGCCAAAGGCAACAACACTGTCAGTGAAAATCCTTCACTGATATTAGATCCCAAATTCTGGGTATCTCTTGTCATGAGACTTCATCTCTCCAGGCCAGAATCTTGTCTTCTGGCCTTTCAGCTTTCTTATGTTTAAAAATATAATATCCTCCACTAAGAATAAATTCCTCTTAAGACTTCTTTGGACAATCATTGTACTTCTCAAAATTAGACTCTGATTTCAACTCAATATATAGACCAGGCTGGTCTTGAACTCACAAAGATCCACTTGCCTCTGCCTCCCAAATACTGGGACTAAAAGTGTGCATCACCACACCCAGCAATAATCTTTTTTTGAGGGGGGCTTTTTGAGACAGGGTCTCCCTGTAGCCCCAGCTAACCTGGAACCTGCTATGTAGACCAGACAGGCCTTGAACTCCCCGAGAGCCACCAGTCTCTGCCTCCCAAGTTCTAGGATCAAAGGCGTGCGTCACTACGCGCAGATTACAGTGAGTTTCCTTATGACACTTTCATAAATGTTGGTTGTTGTCTTTTGCTCATGTTTCCCCTCTGTCACCCTCCCTGTCCCTCCTTCTGTCACCCTCCCTGTCCCTCCTTCTGTCACCCTCCCTGTCCCCCCTTCTGTCACCCTCCCTGTCCCTCCTTCTGTCACCCTCCCTGTCCCTCCTGTCCCCTTCCCTGTCCCTCCTTCTGTCACCCTCCCTGTCCCCCCTTCTGTCACCCTCCTTGTCCCTCCTTCTGTCACCCTGTCCCTCCTTCTGTCACCCTCCCTGTCCCTCCTTCTGTCACCCTCCCTGTCCCTTTGTCACCCTCCCTGTCCCTTTGACACCCTCCCTGTCCCTCCTTCTGTCACCCTCCCTGTCTCTCTTCCCACTGCTCTCCCACTCAAGTAGTCTCCTATTTGTATTTTGGGTTATTAAATAGCACAAAACAAAGCTGAAGTCTCCCCATCAGGATTTACCTAGTGCTCCTTCAGAAAACTTTTACTGGACACGTGTTACATTCCTAAAACAACACGAAGAAAGATATGAAGCTAAGAAGGACCTAGTAAGAATAGGAAGTCCTTATTCCCCAGTGCGCTCAGAGTCTAGTGGAAAGAACAATTGATATGCCAGGAACGAGAGGGTCCGAGGGCTGGGGCTGCAGCTTAATGCAGAATGCTTGCTGTGTGCAGCCCCCAACTTCCATCCCAGTACACAAAAGAAAAGCAGCTAGACTGAGAACAAAAGAGGACCAGCAGGCAGCGAGGGGGATCTCCCAGAACTGACACTCAAACTAAACATGGACTTCCCATTAGAAAGAGCAGACGCTTGAGGGCTTCCGTCATAGTCTGGGTGAGGCAGTGTGAGAGCCAGAGGGGAGCTCGTAAATGTGGATGTTGGGACAAGCAGAGGGGTGGAGTTAGAGAATAAAAATGGCTTGGGCTGCTGCAGTTAAAGGTGCTTGCTGCCAAACCAGACTAAGATCAATCCCAGGACCCACATGGTGAAAGGAGAGAATTGACTCTTGGTTTGTCCTCTGATCCCCACATGCATGTTGGGGCAGGTGTACGTCCACACGTGTGTACACACATACACTGTAAATAAATAAATATTAAAAAAGCTTTATAACGGCTTGCTGAAGGTTTGGATGGGTGTGAAGAGGGCACCAAGATGACTCAGAATTCTGCCATGGCACACCGGATGGATAGTGCAACTATTTACCAACGTGGAAACTGGAGGGAGTGGGGAGGGAGAGGCCTAGGAAGCAGCAGAGGTGAGTTTGATCGGAGGACTGTTGCATTCTAGGTCTCTGGAAGGGTGTCCAGTAAACAGTTGTGTATATTGCTAATGAGATCTGGACAGTGGCACCAACGTGAGAGTGCCGTACATGGCTAACCAAGCCAACTGCTGCCATTTTCCTTTCAGTTATGATAACTAATGCGTATTAGGTACTTGGTGAGGATTTAGTGAGTTTATATTACTCTGGCTACAGTTTTGACCCTTGATCTCTTCTATATTTGCTTTAGGGGAAAGGTCAGTCTTTTTAATTTTACTCAACAATAGATAACTTTGGATCAAAAGGTGCCTACTTATAGATTGCTCAGCAAGTAAAGGGGCTTGCTGCCAAGCCTGAGACCTAAGTTAAAAATAAACCCCAGAAAAAAAAAAGAAAATTCACCCCAGTCAAATTCAGGGTTATTTGGGAAGTTAATATGCGTATTAAAAGATTAATTTTTCAACAACAACAAAAATAAATAAACCCCAGGACCCACATAGTAAAAGGAGAGAACCCAAGATGCTTCCCCCCCCATGCAAATATATATATATATATGAGGAGTTTGATTAACAAATAACTTCTCTTAATGACAGATTTATTTATTTCCAACAGACAGGCGGCACAAAATTGGTTCTTGCCAAGCATGGTGCTACATACCTGTAATTCTAGCACTTGGGAGGATGATCAGTACAGGTTCAAGGCCAGCCAGGGTTACTTAGTGAGTTCTAGGTTGGCTATGCAGCAAGACTCTACTTCAAAGTCTAAATTTTAGCTTCATAGGAGCTAGTAAAATGATATATGAGGTTTGGAGATGTGAAACATTCTCAACCCTATGAGGTTCATCAAGAACATGTTTTGATTAGCTTATAAGTGATATTATCTTTTGCCTAATAATTAACTGGGTATATAGGAGTGACAGTAACTCTTTTTTTTTTTTTTTGGTCTTTTTGAGACAGGGTCTCCCTGTAGTTCTGGCTGTCCTGTAACTCACTCCATAGACCAGGGTGGCCTTGAACTCACAAAGATCCACCTGCC
>VZQC01006111.1:709438-771101 GCA_009823505.1 Rhizomys pruinosus | reverse complement strand
AAAAAAAAAAAAAAAAAAAAAAAAAAAAGTACATCATATCTCAAAGGCAATAACATATGAAGTGCAGAACATTATGGGTCCATTGAAGTTGTTCTTAGTAATAATGGTCTAGAAATTGAACCAAATGAAGTAAAAATTGCTTAGGCCCCTGATAATGTGTAGTAAAAACCAATTCTTTTGACTGCCTCTGGAGCTAAGATTTTTTATTTATAATAGCATTGATGTGTTTGAGTCATCTGAAAAATCATTGTTGATACTCAGAGTTTCACTCTGACTCCCCAGTTATTCCTAATCTTGTTGCTTTTGTATGTGTTCATTCATTTGTAGAATGTAAATGGCATTCGCACAGAGGAGGTGGCTGTCATGACAAAAGGGCCGTCCACCCACCCTGCCTCTGAATGGGAGGGCCCCAAGCAGTCAGTAGTTCCTAGTGAGAGCCTGATGACCACCCTATCCTCGTCGGAGTCTCCACAGAGCTTTGGGTTTGGCTCCCTCTCCATAAACAGCAAGGAGACAGAAGAGGCGGAGCAGGGGGAAGCTGGCTATCTTGATGTTAATGAGATGCCTAGAGGCCCAAGTGGGGAATGTGTGGGAGCGGAGGAACAGGCCAGTACCTTACATTTCTCAGTAACACCCGCTTCCTGTCAGCTGCAACTTGCTGAAAAAAAGACAGACAGTAGCGAAGAACATGTTGCACCAGGAGGGACACTTGAAACCCAAAATGGATCCATTCTTGACTCTCCTGTGGGTAACCAGTTCCCCACCCTCATTCGAAGTTTCCAGGTAGTAACTGATTGGATGCAGGTCTAATGACTCTCTTTGGGAGAGGGCCAGAATCTGTCTCTGGAGGAGGTGGCAGTGGTGGTGGTAAGGGTTGTGGCCTCTCTCCTTTTTCAGAATCACGGGAAAAAAGGAAAGCCTTTGATGCCATAAAGAAATTCATTTGTGGGAATTAACTCCCTGACTAGGATGTCTTCTCTGATGGCCTAATAAAACTCTTGGGAGTAAACTCCAGCTATTTACCTTTACAAAGCTGTTTTAACTGTGTTCATCTTTTCCTTGCTCAAGAATGAGCTGTGAGAAGAGATTAGTTATAAAGACTCCTATGGTTGAGGAACCTTTAGGGTTCTGAGACCATACTCAAAAATGTTTTCATTACTCCTAGCTAACATTTGATTTTTAATTCAAACTTCAGGCTCCAAATAATGCTTTGTGTACTGCGTCCTACTGTTCCGCCCACCACTCCCACTGACCTCATAGGGTCGTCTGTGATCTGATCGTAGGCACTAACTTCCTGTACTAAGGTGGATGGCCCCTTAACCTTATTAGAATCAAATGGTAGTTTTAGGGTGATTTATACTCTTGGGGAAGGTGAGCAAATAAGCCTTTGATGCTCCACTAACGTGTGTCCTTTTGGAACCCTGAGATTAATCACCAGGTGGTGGGAGAACTGATCGTTTCTTTGTTTTTTTCTTTTTGGTTTTCCAAATACTGTTTCTTCTCAGTTAATCCAAAGTGGATGTCTGACATTGATTTGAATGAAGTTAATGAATTCAACGATAATGCATTCCAGGGCCTCTGCTGCTTTGTGTACTGTTCGTACTTGGAAGAAATGTGGCTGATTTTCTTAATTATAATATAAAGTCACAAGGACAAATGAAAGTGATTCCTATTTGGTAGATACTTTTACATTCAAATTCCGAAGGTCGGTTGGAAGTGTTTTATATCACCGGTCATAAACTGTCTGGTGTTATAATTTTCCATTAAGCTTATGAAAGTGATTACAGTAATGTTGCTTTTAGTAATGTTGCTTTTAATATCCCTCATGATGTGACAGTGCTTGAGAATAGTGTCCAAGTCTTGGGCAGGTGAACCTATGGAGATTAAGCCCATGCTTTTCTGGATTCAAGCTAACACTTTGATCAGATCAGTGTCAGAAGGTCCCATTCTCCACAGCCTGCAGCAGGGCTCCTCTAACTGATGCTTTACTGCTCCACAGCCTCCCCTGGTAAAGACTCAGACTGTCACCATCGCAGATAATGCCAATGCTGTGAAAAGTGAAATCCCAACCAAAGATGTCCCTATTGTCCACACGGAGACCAAGACCATCACCTATGAGGCTGCCCAGGTAGGACTTTTGACTGATGCTGTAGAGCTAAAGACAGTCACGGCTTTCTTTTCTCACAGGGTTCCTAGTGGGGGGGGGGGTGAAGGTGTGGGGCTGTGAGGGTTAGGGGGTGCACCACCACACCCTTTTTTAAAGGGGCGGGGAGATGGCTCAGTGTCTAAGAGCACCACATGGTGGCTAACAACCATCATAACTCCAGTTCCAGGGGGATCTGATGCCCTCTTCTGACTTCTTCAGGAATTGCATGATACGGGTGCACTTATGCACATGTAGGCAATATACCCATACACATAAATTAAGAATAATAAGCCACACGTGGTGGCACATGCCTTTAATCCCAGCACTCAGGAAGCAGAGGCAAGTAGATCTCTGGGTTCAAGGCCAGCCTAGTCTACATTAGTGAATTCCAGGCCAGCTGGGGCTACAGGGAGATCTTGTCTCAAAAAGACTAAAATAATAATAATAATAATATAAAATAAGCTGAGCATGGTGGCGGAAGCCTTTAATCCTAGCACTTGGGAGGCAGAGGCAGGTGGATCTTTGTGAGTTCAAGGCTACCCTGGTCTACAGTGTGAGTTCCAGGACAGCTGGGGCTACAGGGAGACTCTGTCTCGAAAAGACAAAAAAAATAATAAAAATAAATAAATAAATAATATGTTTTTTTAATTAAAAAAAGTAAATGCAAAATGTCAGGGCTGAGAGTGTAGCTTAGTGGAAGAGCATTGTGCTTGGCATGTGTGAGATTCCAAGTTCAATCCCTGGTACCAAAAAGCAAAAAAAATGAAATTATCTTCCATCTGATTATTTATATCCACTGTGCTGGATAGCTTTAGTGTCAACTTGACACACCTGGGTTGAGAGAGCCTCAATTGGGGAATTTCTTCCATTGGACTGGCCTGTGGCTCTGTCTGTGGAGCAACTTCCTTTCTCCTCCTCCTCCTCTCTTCCTCCTCCTCCTTCCCTCCTCTCTTCCTCCTCCTCCTTCCCTCCTTCCCTCCTCCTCCTCCTCCTCCTCCTCCTCCTCCTCCTCCTCCTCCTCTTCTTCTTCTTCTTCTTCTTCTTCTTCTTCTTCTTCTTCTTCTTCTTCTTCTTTCTTCTGGTCTTTTTGAGACAGGGGTCTCCCTGTAGCCCCAGCTGCCCTGGAACTCACTCTGTAGACCAGCTAGCCTTGAACTCACAGAGACCCACCTGCCTCTGACTCCCAAGTGCTGGGATTAAAGGTGTGAACCACTACACCCTGCAGAGCATCTTCTTGATTGTAGAGCGATGTGGGAGGGCCCAGCCCAATGTGGGCAGTGCTATCCCTGAGCAGGTTGTTGTATATTGTATAAGAAAAGTATGCCGGGCGTGGTGGCGCATGCCTTTATTCCTAGCACTTGGGAGGCAGAGACAGGAAGATCTTTGTGAGTTCAAGGCCAGCCTGGTCTACAAGGTGAGTTCCAGGACAGCTGGGGCTACAGGGAGACCCTGTCTCAAAAAGATCAAAAAAAAAAAAAAGAAAAGAAAAGAAAAGAAAGTAGACTGAGCATGGGCCAGGGGAGCAGCCAGTAAGCAGCGTTCCTCCATGGTCTGTGCTTCAGCTCCTGCATCCAGGTTCCTGCCCTGAGTTCTTACCTTGGACTCCCTAAGTGATGGACTGTGACTCAGGAGAAGTAAGATGAATTAACCCTTTCTTCTCCAAGTTGGTATCAGTCAGTGTTTTAGCACAACAATAGAAAAGCTAACTAGAACACCCACCCAGCTTATTTGGGGAAGTTATTTTAGTTTAATTAATTAAGAACATGGGCTTGGGATCAAGTAAACCTGAGCTCAGGTTCTGATTCCTCCATTCACTAACTTGGGCAAGTCATTGGACATCTCTGAGCCTTAATCCCCCTTGCCTATGGTGTAAGTATCTATGTCATGGTTTTATTATAAAGGCTTAAGAATTTGAGGGGGGGGGCTGGAGAGATGGCCTAGCGGTTGAGAGCGCCGACCGCTCTTACAGAGGACTCGGGTTCGATCCCCAGCACCCACATGGCGGCTGAGAACCGCCAGGTTCTCAGGCGGCCTGAGAAACCAATTCCAGGAGAACTCCAGTTCCAGGGGAATCCGACGCCCTCTTCTGACCTCCGCGGCGTTGCACGACACGGGTGCACAGACTTGCATGCAGGCAGTGCATTCATACACATACAGAAAAAAAAAAAAAAAAAATTCTTAAGTAAGATCTTAAAAGTATTCTGACATAAATTATATAGAAACCTTTAGTTTTTATTAGAAACTAATAGTATTAATTTTATTGGTATTAATTTTAATAATATCAACATTGCTTATTTATATATTTCAAAAGTTTATAAATTATTAGTTTTCAATTTTTATATTTGACTTCTTTGGTTTTATAATTGTTTTCTTGTTTAAGCTATTCGTAGTCAGGCATGACTATCTTTTTTTAAAATTTTATTTATTTTTGTGTATGTATAAATGTACTGTCTGCATGCAAGTTTATGCACCCGTGTTGTGCAATGCCGCGGAGGTCAGAAGAGGATGTCNAAAAAAAAAAAAAAAATTAAAAAGAATTTAAGGGGAAAAATTTACTTCCTATTTACAATGAAACTTCTTCAGTTTTGGTAGTTTGAGTTGATTTATATTGATTTTTTAAATTCACAGAAGGCAAAAAGTTATTCTGTAAGTTCAGATCTTAATTTATTACTGCAATTAATATTTATTGAGCATTTATCTATTAAGGAAAGGCAATATAAAAGGAAGATGCGGTGCCCCCTTCTATAGGGAACATTCTAGTAGACAGAGAAGTAATGAAAGGCAGGCAATAAAGCACTGAAGCAGCCATCCATGGTGGTTCACACATGAAATCCCTGCACTTGAGAGGAGGGTGATTGGGAGTTTAAGGTCAGCCTGGGCTACCCTGTAAGCCTCTGTCTCCAAAAATAACAATAATAAGAACAAAACCACATAAACAAATGTATAAGAGAGTCCGAACACTGGCAAGTTATCTAAAGAAACTCAAATGGAGGTTGGAGATATGGCTCAGCAGTTAAGAGCACTGGCTGTTCTTGCAAAGGACCCAAGTTTGATTCCCAGCACTCACATGGCAGCTAACAACCATCCATAACTCCAGTTCCAGGGGATCTGATATTCTCTTCTGACTTCTTCAGGTATTGCATGACAGGTGCACTTACATACATGCAAGCAATACACTCATACACATAAGAATGAAAATGAAAAATAAAAACATTTTTAAAAAGAAACTCAAATGGGTTAGAGAGATTATACAAAGGGTGGGATATAGTTCAGTGGCAGCTCTGGCTAGATACTTTCACACATCACTGTGAGTGGGATGTTGTTCTCTCATTCAGGAAACTGTTGTTTACAGGGTAAAGCATATGGTTTGCAGTACAACGCGTAACATCACACCCTCACTCAACTAGGTAGCTACCTGCTAGATAATCTTAGACAAATTGCGAGTCTCTCCATTTCCCAGCCCTAAACTGGGTACAATATTACCTACCACTGCAAGATTTTTCTTTTGGGGAGAGGGAGCTAAGGTGAACTGGTGTCTGCTGAGCACCTGGAACCTCCTTAGAGCTTAGTGTTTGTATATTTCCCCTTCCCTCTCACTGTGTTCTGGAGTATGAAATTTTAATTTGGTAGCTGACAAGTTGCTTCAAGTTTGTTTTTCTTTTTTTTAGTGGTGGTTATTAAATCTTTAAAGGAATTACTTTTTTAAAAATATGATTCCCAGAGGCTGGAGAGATAGCCTAGCGGTTAAGAGCACCGACTGCTCTTGCAGAGGACCCGGGTTCCATCCCCAACACCCACATGGCGGCTAAGAACCGTCTGTGACTCCAATTCCAGGAGAACTCCAGTTCCAGGGGAATCCGACACCCTCTTCTGACCTCCGTGGCATTGCACGACACAGGTACACAAACCTACATGCAGATAGTACATTCATACACATACAAAATAGGTAAAATAAAATTTAAAAAATATTAAAAAAAAAAAAAAAGATTCCTAAAGCTATGGGCTGAATGTATCACAGTCTGGAGAGACCTGGAGACAAGTTTATGACAAAGGCAGATCTGGGGAAATGATTATAAGAACTAATGGGTACCCTTAGGAAATGGGAAGAGAAAGAAATCTGTCAGTCAACAGAGCCAGACAGAATCTGTGAGTAGGCCTTGGCAGTGAAGCAGACTGAGAAGGAAGGAAAGACAGACTGCTTTATGATTGGGCACACTGTTAGCCTGAGGATGCAGGAGGAGGCCTGCGTATGGGGAGGATGCAGACTTTATTGTCACTACTGTGGAAACAACCCAACTGTTCATCAGTAGGGAGATGGTTTGATAAATGATAGAACATCCTATTGAGGTGATTCTCTGTGGCTTCTGGTGGGAATTAAGCTACATGATATATTTGTGAATGAACAGGCATGGTGCAGTGTGATGTGAATCACAGCTACTGTTCTTGGGAAGAAAATAGGGAATGTATGTAGCTACGTGTGGCTTGGCCTTCAATAGTCTCTCTGGATGGATACTTAAAAATGAGGGGCTAAGAGCTAGCTCAGTGGTTAAGATCATGGCTGCTCTTGCAAAGGACCAGAGTTCAGTTCTCAGCACCCCAATGGAAGCTAGCAACCATTCCTAAGTCCAGTTTCAGGGGATCTGACACCCTCTTCTGACCTCGTTTGGCACGAGCGCACTTACAGACATGCAGGCAAAACACTCATACACATAAAAGAAAATAAATGGGGGCTGGAGAGATAGCTCAATGGTTAAGAGCACTGACTGCTCTTGCGAGGACCTGGGTTCGATTCCCAGGATCCACATGGCGGGTAAGAATCATCTTAGGTTGAGTGTGGTGGCATATGCCTTTAATCCCAGCACTTGGGAGAAAGAGGCAGGCTGATGATCTCTGTGAGTTCAAGGCCAGCCTGGTCTACATAGTGAGCTCCAGGCCAGCTAGGACTAAAGGGAGATCCTGTCTCAAAAAAAAGGAAAAGAAAAGAAAAAGAAATAAAAATTAAAACTTTGCAATATTTAAAAGTGGGGGGGGGCTGAGGAGATGACGTAGTTGGTAAAGTGCCTGCTGTTCAAACTTGAAGACCTAAGTTTGGATCTCCAGGTACAGGATATACATCTGTAACTTGAATATTTGGGGCTGGTGGGGTGGGGGAAGTGGATTGGGAAACAGAAGGATCCCTAAAGCTCATTGGCCAGCCAGCCTGGGTGAGAACTCCAGGTGAGAAACATTGACATTAATAAAAGTAAGGTAGGGGGCTGGAGAGATGGCCTAGTGGTTAAGAGCGCTGACTGCTCTTGCAGAGGACCCAGGTTCGATCCCCAGCACCCACATGGTGGCTGAGAACCGTCTGTAATTCCAATTCCAGGAGAACTCCAGTTTCAGGGGAATCCGACACCCTCTTCTGACCTCTGCGGCATTGCAGGACACGGGTGCACAAACCTACAAGCTGACAGTACACTCATACACATACAAAATTGTGGCTGGACGTGGTGGCACACGCCTTTAATCCTAGCATTTGGGAGGCAGAGGCAGGCGGATCTTTGTGAGTTCAAGGCCACCCTGGTCTACAGAGTGAGTTCCAGGACAGCTGGGGCTACAGGGACACCCTGTCTCGAAAAGACAAAAAAATAAATAAATAAATAAATAAAAATAAATGAATAAAAATAAAAAAATAAAAGGTAGAGAGCAGTTGAGGAGGACTCCCAAGATTAACCTCTTTTTTTATACCCCCCCACACTATCATTTGCATGCACATACCCACACACAGCACATATGTACACCATATATTCACAAACACAAAATGAAAAGAAAATAAATACAGTATGAAGTGTAAGTCATACATGATAATGCACACCGGTAGTCTCAGCATTTGGGAAGCAGGAGGACTGAGAATTCAAGGCCAGCATGGTCCTTAACAGAAGGAAAGAAAAATAAGACACAAGTGTGGCTGGCTCCATGAATGATCCTGGAGCTGTGAGGCACTGGTCGGAAGGAGGAAGGAGGCCAACTTTACTGTACACATTTTGAAATTTTAGACTTTTTTTTTTTTTGGTCTTTTTGAGATAGGGTCCCCTGTAGCCCCAGCTGTCCTAGAACTCACTTTGTAGACCAGGCTGGCCTTGAACTCACAGAGATCGCCTGCCTCTGCCTCCCGAGTGCTGGGATCAAAGGCGTGCACTACCATGTTCGGCAGTTTTATTTTTTATTTATTTATTTTTTTTTATTATTATTTATTTCTGTATGTGTATGAATGTACTGTCTGCATGCAAGTCTGTGCACCCGTGTCGTGCAATGCCGCGGAGGTCAGAAGAGGGTCTCGGATTCCCCTGGAGCTGGAGCCCTCCTGGAACTGGAGCTTCAGACGGCTCTCAGCCGCCATGTGGGTGCTGGGGATCGAACCCGGGTCCTCTGCAAGAGCGGTCGGCGCTCTTAACCGCTAGGCCATCTCTCTAGCCCCTGTTCGCTAGGCCATCTCTCCAGCCCCTGTTCGGCAGTTTTAAACGTTTACGACATTGTGCTGGTTAGTCTTTTTCCACTTGACACAAACTAGAGACACCTGGAAAGAGGGCGCCTCAGCTGAGGAGATCCTCAATTGCATTGACCTCTGGCCATGTCTGGGAGGTGTTTTCTTAATTGTTAATTGATGTAGGAGGGTCCAGCCTACTGTAGGTAGTACTATCCCTGGGCAGGTGGGCCTGGGATGTATAAGTAGCTGAGCAAGTCAGTAAGCAGCATCCCTCCGTGGTTTCTGCTTCAGTTCCTGCCTTTAGTTCCGGCCCTGACTTCCCTCGATGATGAACTATCACTTGGAAGCATACGGTGAAATAAACGCCTTTGGTTGATGTTTTATCACAGCAATAGAAAGTGAAGTAGAAAAAAAAAGAAAGTGAACTTGAACAAACACATCCATTAAAATTTAGTGGAGCTCACCTGGTAGTGCAGGCTTATAATTCCAGGCATTTAGAAGAGTGAGGTCTGGGACTGTGAGTTCAAGACCAATCTGGGCAACTGAGACTCTGGCTCAAGTTTTTTAAAGGCTAGACAGGGGGATTGGGAATGCAGCTTAGTTGGTAGAATTCTTGCCTAGCACAAATGAAGCTCTGGGTCTAATCCTCAGAACCACATACACCAGGCCCTGTGTCAGGAGGTAAAGGCAGGATGACCCAGGGGCTGGAGAGATGACTCATCAGTTAAGAGCACTGGCTGCTCTTGCGGAGGACCTGAGTTCGGTTTCCAGCACCCATACAGTGGCTAACAACTGTCTGTAATGCCAGTTCCAGGGGCTCCAACACCCTCTTCTGATCTCTATGGGCATTGCATGACATGCGTATTCTTACACACATGCAGGAAATACACTCATACACATAAAAATAACAAATAAAATATTTTTTAAAATTCTAGGCCAGCCAGAGACTGTTGAGATGACTGTGCAGGTGCAGGCATTGCAGCTGCACCCGACAACTCAAGTTCAGTCCCCACATGGTTGAGGAGAGAACCAACTCCTGCAAGCTGCCTTCTGCCCCCCATTGTTGCACTCACATGCCCCCACATACACACACACTAAATGTAAACATATTTTTATAAGGAGGGGCTGGAGAGATAGCTGAGCAGTTCAGAGCACTGGCTGCTCTTGCAGAGATTCTGGTTTGATTCCCTACACCCACATGGATTCTAATAGCTGTCAATAGCTCCAGTTCCAGGGGATCTGACTCCTGCTTGGGCACTGCACTTACACACATGCATGTCTGTAAGTGATACACTCATACACATAAAATAAGGAAAGAAGTACAGCCAGGTGTAGTGGCACCACCTTTAATCCCAGAACTAGGGAGGCCTCCACGGGCATCACACATATAGGTACACTCACATACATGGAAGCAAGACATCATACACATTAAAAATAAGTCTAGAGCCGGGCGTGGTGGCGCACGCCTTTAATCTTAGCACTTGGGAGGCAGAGGCAGATGGATCTTTGTGAGTTCAAGGCCAGCCTGGTCTACACAGTGAGTTCCAGGACAGCTGGGCTACAGGGAGACCCTGTCTCAAAAAGACCCCCCCCAAAAAAAAAGGCTAAAATAAAATTAATGTTTCTTGATCTGTGTGTATGTGTGTAGTGTGTGTGTATCTTGTTACGTATGTTACCAGGGACTGAACCTAGGGCCTTTACATTCTACCCAAGTGCTCTGCTCTCCATTTAAACACCTCCATGCCTCCTTTTCCCTTTCCCTTTCCCTTTCCCTTTCCCTTTCCCTTTCCCTTTCCCTTTCCCTTTCCCTTTCCCTTTCCCTTTCCCTTTCCCTTTCTTTCCGTTTCTCTCTCTCTCTCTCTCTCTCTCTCTCTCTCTCTCTCTCTCTCTCTCTCTCTCTCTCTGTCTCTCTCTCTCTCTGAGACAGGGTCCCCTGTAGCCCCAACTGGCCTGGAACTCATTATGTAGACCAGGCTGGCCTTGATCTCATAGAGATCTACCTGTGTTTACTTCCCCACTGCTGGGGTTAAAGGCGTGTATCACCATGCCTCGCCAGATTCCAGGTTTCAACCTGTGCTATTATTCATGTCAAGTTACTAAATCACCCAGTGCCTTGGTTTTCTCATTTGTAAAATCGTAAGTTGTAGTACCTCATAGAGCTGCTGTGAAGATTTTATATGCTTCCCAAGTGCCGCAGCACATAATAATATAAACACTAGGTGTGTGTGTGTGTGTGTGTGTGTGTGTGTGTGTGTGTCTTGTTATTTATACCAGGCTAGTCCTGAATTCACAGTCCTCCTGCTTTAGCCTCCTGCTACGTACTGGGATTATAGTCACTGGCCATCACACCTGGCTTAAATATTGTTACTATTTATTTAGCAAAATCATTTCTACTTTTTTTTTTTTTTTTTTGGTCTTTTTCGAGACAGGATCTCCCTGTATCCCCAGCTGTCTTGGAACTTAAGATCCACCTGCTTCTGCCTCCCAAGTGCTAGGATTAAAGGTGTGCGCCACCACACCCGGCTTCTACTTTTTTTTTTTTTGGTCTCTTTTTTTGAGACAGGGTCTCCCTGTAGCTCTGGCTGTCCTGGAACTTGCTATGTAGACCAGGCTGGCTTTGAACTCACAGAGATCCGCTTGCCTCTGCCTCCCAAGAGATAGGATTAAAGGTGTGCACCTCCATGCCTGGCTAATCATTTTATTTTTACTTTCTTGCCTGACAAGCCCAACTATCATTAAAACACACACACACACACACACACACACACACACAATCTCTGCTTTGGGGAATGCAGAATGGGAAATAGATAACCAGGATAGGTTTTTCAATTGTGTGGTGTGGTGTGGTATGTGGTGTGTGTGGTGTGTGTGTGTGGTGTGGTGTGTATGTGTGTGTTGTGTGTGTTGTGTGTGTGGTGTGGTGTGTGATGTGTGTGTGTGTGGTGTTTGTGTGGTGTGTGTTTGTGTGTGGTGTGGTATGTGTGTGGTGTGGTGTGTGATGTGTGTGGTGTGTGTGTGTGGTGTGTGGTGTGGTGTGTATGTGTGTGGTGTGTGTGGTGTGTGTGGTGTGTATATGGTGTGGTGTGCGTGTGTGTGTTGTGTGGTGTGTGTAGTGTGTGTGGTGTGGTATGTGGTGTGTGTGTTGGGGGTAAATGTGCATATAATGAGTGCTCACATTTTAAGTGTTGAGTCTGGCTTTGGCAAATATCTACCCTGTGTAACCGAGACACAAGATGCTGAGCATCCTCAGTCCTCCCCAAAGCCCCTCCACAGCCTTTTCCATTTGTTTCCTGTCTTCCAGGCAGCCACTGCTCTGATTTCTATCACTGTAGCCTAGTTTTGCCTATTTTAGGGAGTCACATAAATGAAAGTATATAATAGTGTACTTTCATGTCTGGCTTCTTTCTGGGAATGTAACACTTTTTAGATTCATCCATATTATATGAATCAGTAGTTCACTATTATTTGTTGCTGAGTAGTATCTCACTGTATGAATATACCACAATTTGGGGAGATTGGTAGTGGTGTGCATACATGTGTGTGGGCACATATGTGTGTGCATGCATGCCCTTGTGTGCACATGTGTGTGCATGCATGCCCCTGTGTGCACATATGTGTGTGCATGCAAGCATGCCCCTGTGTGCACATATGCATGTGGAGGCCAGAGGTTGACATCCAGTGTCTTCCCCATCACTCTCCACTGTGTATATGGAGACAGGGTCTCTCACTTGAGCCCAGGGCTTACCAGTTCAGCTAGCTAGCCATCCAGCTTGCTCCAGGGATTCCTTGTCTCTGCCTCCCATGTGCTGGGATTACAGGTGGGCTGCTTGGGTTCTGGGGATCCAAGTTCATGTTCATTCAAGTTTGGACAAATGTAACTAGAACTGCTGTGAACACTTCCCTGCAAGTCTTCAGAAGGCGTTTTACTCGCCTTGAATAAGTACCTGAGAAAGAAATTGCTGGGTTATAAGGATAAGTAGATGTTATAGGCATTCATCTGCCAGGTGTCATTTGAAACACTGGTAAGAGGATCAAGAAAAAGGAGCCCCAGGAGCAGAGAGGGTCTGCTTCCTTAGACAGCCATAAATCATCCCCTCCTTCCACTGTCAGAGACGGAAGGAGAGGAGAGAGCTGGACAGGAGTTTTATAGAGAGGAGCTCTACAAGAGGAGCTCCTGGCATATGGATTTATAGCCTTGCAACAGTTCACAACAGCACTGTGGGTTAAGCAGAGCACATGTTACAGTCTCACCTCTGGAAAAGAAGACTATGGAGATTGGGAGTATATGACCGTAATCCCAGCACTTGGGAAGTGGGGGAAGGAGGGTCAGGAGCTCAAGGCCAGCCTCAGCTACAGAGGGAGCTCAGGGCCAGCCTCAGCTGCATAGGGAGCTCAAGGCCAGCCTCAGCTATAGAGGGAGCTCAAGGCCAGCCTCAGCTACAGAGGGAGCTCAAGGCCAGCCTCAGCTACAGAGGGAGCTCAAGGCCAGCCTCAGCTACAGAGGGAGCTCAAGGCCAGCCTCAGCTACAGAGGGAGCTCAAGGCCAGCCTCAGCTACAGAGGGAGCTCAAGGCCAGCCTCAGCTACAGAGGGAGCTCAAGGCCAGCCTCAGCTACAGAGGGAGCTCAAGGCCAGCCTCAGCTACAGAGGGAGCTCAAGGCCAGCCTCAGCTACAGAGGGAGCTCAAGGCCAGCCTCAGCTACAGAGGGAGCTCAAGGCCAGCCTCAGCTACAGAGGGAGCTCAAGGCCAGCCTCAGCTACAGAGGGAGCTCAAGGCCAGCCTCAGCTACAGAGGGAGCTCAAGGCCAGCCTCAGCTACAGAGGGAGCTCAAGGCCAGCCTCAGCTACAGAGGGAGCTCAAGGCCAGCCTCAGCTACAGAGGGAGCTCAAGGCCAGCCTCAGCTACAGAGGGAGCTCAAGGCCAGCCTCAGCTACAGAGGGAGCTCAAGGCCAGCCTCAGCTACAGAGGGAGCTCAAGGCCAGCCTCAGCTACAGAGGGAGCTCAAGGCCAGCCTCAGCTACAGAGGGAGCTCAAGGCCAGCCTCAGCTACAGAGGGAGCTCAAGGCCAGCCTCAGCTACAGAGGGAGCTCAAGGCCAGCCTCAGCTACAGAGGGAGCTCAAGGCCAGCCTCAGCTACAGAGGGAGCTCAAGGCCAGCCTCAGCTACAGAGGGAGCTCAAGGCCAGCCTCAGCTACAGAGGGAGCTCAAGGCCAGCCTCAGCTACAGAGGGAGCTCAAGGCCAGCCTCAGCTACTGGAGACCTAAGTTTATTATTTTTATTTTATATATATAAATGTATTGCCTGCATGTATGTAACTGCACTGGTGCCATACAATGCCCATGGAGGTCAGAAAAGGGCATTGAATCCCTTGGAACTGGAGTTAAAGACAGTTGTTACCCACCATGTGGGTGATGGGAATTGAACCTGGGTCCTCTGCAAGAGCTTCCAGGGCTCTTAACCACTGAGCCAATTCTCTAGCCCTCCGAAATCCCAGTCTTAAAACAAGAAGTTTCTTGTCTCTTTTATATCCAGTTCAAACACCTCCTAGCTCTAGAACCTTGGACAAATTAACCACAGAACCTAGTTTTCCTAACTGTGTAGAGAGTATGACAGTGTCTACCTCAGGTGTTGAGAGGTATCATTGAGATAACAGTTGCGCTATTTGAGTCTCAATCTGAGACAGATAAATGGTCCCTGTAAAGGAAATATTAGTAGACTAGTTAATACTGCACTGATGTGAAGGGAGCACATGTAAAGACTTGGTCTCACAGTCTTGTCCCTCCCTTTGGTTTGATGTTGGTTCCCATCTAGACGGAAGCCCATCCAAAGACTCTGTTCCTTCTTGATTCTCTTCCATCTACTTGCCCCTCCCCTCAAACTTTGTCTGGATGAAACGTGGTCCTGTTCATAAGTGAAATGAGGCTAGTTACAGTGTTACATGCCTTTGATCTCAGTTACTCAGGGTGCTGAGACAGGAGGATAACTTGAGTCCAGGAATTCAAGACTAGCCTAAGCGACATAGCAAGAGCATGTTTAAAACAAAGCCAAACAAAGCATGGGGCTGCAGAGCTGGCTCTGCGGTTAAGAGCACTTGCTGCCCTTGCAGACCCAGGTTCAGTTCCCAGCACCCACATCAGGTGGCTCGCAACCCCCTGTAACTCCAGCTCCAGGGGAATCCAATGCCCCTGGCTTTCATGGCACCTTTACTTGTTCACAGACACACACACACACACACACACACACACACACACACACATGTTTATAATTTAAAATAGTAAAAATAAATCTTAGAAAAATAAAAATAAAGTTCATGGTGTCTACTTATACTATAATGACTTACATGAAGAAGCAGAGAAAGATAGTAATCTGCCACATTTTTGGCACAGTGTTCCTTATGAAAATAATTACAGTTTTCTAAACCCTCCTCTCGTATCAGTGCCCATTATTTCAGGTCACTGCTGTCTGAAAAGCACTTGCCATTGGTGAACTCCTCCTCGTGCAGTCTGCT
Organism: Rhizomys pruinosus; assembly: GCA_009823505.1. Lineage (NCBI taxonomy): Eukaryota > Metazoa > Chordata > Mammalia > Rodentia > Spalacidae > Rhizomys > Rhizomys pruinosus. Next base: position 755,981 of record VZQC01006111.1, on the reverse strand, counting down.
TCTGTCTTGGCTGTGGAACCCTCCGTAGCTCTGACTGTCCACATATCTGTTGATAACATTTGTCAGACTGAGCCAGACCCCTGCCCACATCTGTCGTTTCTTGCTGCTGTCATTTCTTAGCCTAATCATAATAAGAAGCCCAAGCCTGTGTTCTCTATATAGATTGGCTGCACAGCCCAGCATTTAAATACTTTAACCCCTCCCAACAAGGAGGACCCCTTCTAGTAATAGCGTTGTTGTTAAAACGCATCCGGCATGTCCTGCGTTCTCATGAAGGGACACTTTCTGCTTCATTTGCTCATTTCCTGTTTCTGTGGTCGAAGGCCGAACCTGCTTCTTTGCTAGCTAGTGTGCAGGCGTCTAAGATCCTTTGCCCCTTAAGTCTTGGAAAGGATCTTTCCCACTTTGTTCTACAGTGCCCAGCCACACCTTAGCCACCAGGAGTTAATGTGTCTTCCTGCCTCAGATGCTGTGGGAAGGGCCAAGGTCCATGAGAACCTGATGCCCTCTTGGTAGTTGTGAGTCCTTGGGAAAGTTACCTCTGAGCCTGAGTATTCTTACCGGAAGATGCTAATACTCTGTCCTTTCTGTTGATTTCACAGGACTAGTATGAGTATTAATAAAGATGTTCTGCGGGGCGTGGTGGTGCACGCCTTTAATCCTAGCACTTGGGAGGCAGAGGCAGGTGGATCTGTGTGAGTTCAAGGCCCTCCTGGTCTCAAACTGAGCTCCAGGCCAGCTGGGACTAAAGGGAGACCCTGTCTCAAAAAGACAAAAAAAAAACTTAAATAAAAAAAAAAAGATGTTCTAAAGTCAGTCAGGTGTGTGGCACACCCTGGCACTGGGGAGGGAGAGGCAGATGGATCTCTGTCAGTTCAAGGCCAGCCTGGTCCACATAGTGAGCTCCAGGCCAGCTGGGGCTACAGGGAGACCCTGTCTCAAAAAAGAAAATGATGTTCTAAAGTCATTTGTGAACTGTAGAGTGCTGGGCCTCTGTAATTTGGCGTCACTCTCGTTGATGCTGTGGTCACACTCCTGCCTCCTCTTTCAAGTCCGCTCCTATTACTGACCCAGTGCAGAGGAACCCATACTCACCAATTAGAAGGATCTTGTTCCCAGGAGATGGACTCTGCTTATTAGTTGAGAGGTCACTGTCAGGGAATTAGATGTGTACATCAGAATGTACAGCTTAAGAGCCAAGTTGCACTGCAGAGTTTGACCCAAAGCCCCCTGAAGGGCATGATCAATTGTGTTCTCTTCTGCAGACCGATGACAGCAGCGGGGACTTGGATCCAGGAGTCCTGCTGACAGCTCAGACCATCACGTCGGAAACCACAAGCAGCACTACCACGACTCAGATTACCAAGGTAACAGAGCAGCCGTGGTCTGCCATCCTGGGAAAGAGGGAACCAGGTCATAAGCGAAGGTTTTCAGCTCCATCACTGTTGAGTCACATCACTCCAAGTGTCCCGGGTGGAAAGGCCCTGAGCTTTCCCCTGAATGGACCTGTGCGTTATCGCTGCCTGTTCCGTAGTCTCCTAAAGCCACATGTAGTCCTTCTCTTTACACGTCTGTCTGTCTTGCTGTAGAGTAAGTCTGAAAGTGAGCTTGCAATGGGGTGTAGTTCAGTGATAGAGCATCTGCCTAACATACACAGGGCTGTGAGTTCAGTCCTTAGCATGCATGGGCATGCACATACACATACATACACATGCATGCATGTACACACAGTCAACTTAAGGGCAGGGAGTGTTAATATTAGGGTGGCCATATTCTGATATAGAAATAAGGTCTGTGGTCTGAAGAATAATTTCTATGCCATGTCCTGAGGCCAGGCCATGGGAACTATATAGTTTGTAAGCTGAAATACTGAAGTTATTATGCTATGATTTATAGGAAACAATGGGAACAAAATATCTAAAATTTGAATTATCCTCAGAGACTCAGAGAGAATATATGTTTGCTGTAGCACTAGAAAAAAAATATCTTTTGTTTTTGTGTTTTTGAGGCAGAGTTTCCCTGTAGCCCCAGCTAGCCCACACCTTGCTGTATTGGTCTCACAGATTGGGATTAAAGGCACCACCACTCCTGGCCCTTCTTTTTGGGAGGAGGAGCTCTCTTGCTACACAGTCTCCTTTTAGCCCCAGCTGGCCTGGATCTTGCTCTGTAGACCTGGCTGACCTCAATCTCACGGAGATCCACCTGCCTCTGCCTCCGAGTACCGAGGTCACAGGTGTCACACCACCATGCTGCCTTGTATTCTGTTGTAGGCAAGAAATGTAGGAAAAAAAAAATTTGTCCAGGCTGTGTCATAATACATAGTGACAGCAAGGCAGCTGTTCAACGCGACCAGATCTTGGTTTTCCCCATCTGTCATGGAACCTCCCCACTTGAGGAATTATTTAAGGATCTTTTGACATTAATCATATGAAAGAGATTTAAAATAGAAGATCCCAATTTCAAGCTGTGTGACATTTTTGTTTTCATCCTGAAAATAATGAAGTAAGTAAATGAGGGATGGAGAGGGAGCCTGGCTTTCCCTGCGAGTGTCAGCAGTAGTGGGGAGAAGAAAAACAAAAGTAAATAGAGGGCTGGAGAGACGGCCTAGATCCCCAGCAACCACACGGCGGCTGACAACTGTCTTTAACTACAGTTCCAGGGGAATCTGACACCTTCTTCTGACCTCTGTGGCATTGCAGGACATGGGTGCACCAACCTACATGCAGACAGTACACTCATACACATTAAAAAAAAAGGTTAATAGAAAACTGTCTAGCAACCCAAGGAACAGGGTGGCCTCGTAGGCAGGTCTACCATGATGCGAGACGAGTTAAGAAGCTGTCTTGTGCAGTATGGACAGCCTGGGCTACATTCTCAAAAAATAATACATAAATTTAAAAAAATACATAAATAAGCCAGGTATAATGGTGCAAGCCTATGATCCCAGCACTCAGGAAGCAGAGGCAGGTGGATCTCTGTGAGATCAAGGCCAGCCTGGTATCTACATGGCAAGTTCCAGACCAGCTGGGGCTATAGGGAGACGCTGTCTCAAAACAACAAAAACAACAACACAAAATGGATTGGAGTAGAGCTTTCAGAATATTCTGGGCTGTTGTGTTTTGGCTCTCATGGGGCCTTCTTTCTTTGTTTGCAGACTGTAAAAGGCGGGATTTCTGAGACCCGGATTGAAAAGAGAATTGTGATCACAGGAGATACTGATATCGACCATGATCAGGTGGGAATGCAGGGGAGACTGAAGGGCACTGGCACATGCATGCAAGCCTCCTCTGCTGTCTGATGGGCACTAGCAAGTGCAGGCAAGCCTCCTCTGCCGTCTGATGGGCACTAGCAAGTGCATGCAAGCCTCCTCTGCCATCTGATGGGCACTGGCACGTGCATGCAAGCCTCCTCTGCTGTCTGATGGGCACTAGCAAGTGCATGCAAGCCTCCTCTGCTGCTCGCATCTTTAGCTTTGGCTTCTTTAGCTCTTGAGAAGAGAAGCAGATGGATCCAAATACAGAGCCTGAGGTGTTAGAGGAGCCAGGAAGTAGAAGGAGCGCAGGCTTGAGCAGGGTGTGCTGCTGTGCACCTGACCCCAGCACGTGGGAGGCAGGAAGACCAGCACAGACAGTCTGAGCTACACAGCGAGACCATAACTCAAACAACAGCAACAACAAAACATGAGGGTGGGCTTTGGACAGAAGGGCTTGAGGTGCAGAGCTGGCTTGTCCTGCATTCCAGCTCTCTGCTTTCTGGGGCTCTGTTTCCCCAGGTGGAAGCTGGGGGGGTAACATCATCCTCTCAAGGTGGCTGTCAAAGACAAAATAAGACATAGGACCCCTGCGACTGGTGCATGGGGCTCCCAGTCAGTGGAGCTCTTATGCAGGACAAATGGTGGGTTCACAGACAAGGGAGGTGCTGTCCCTACCCCAGGGCGTCACAGCAGCTGAGCAGAGAGCAGGGGAAGCAAGAGGACCTGCGGAGCACTCTCCTCCATCTGTCACCAACTTGCCATGTCACCGTGGGTAAATCACTTTCCCTCTGAAGTTGTTCCTCTCTAAAAGAGAGTAGGTTGATCCAGATAATTCTTGGGCCTTTCTGAGTGCTCAAATTCTATGTTTTTATGTTAATTAGGTACTAATTGTGTGCTACAAGCAATTAGCAAATAATAAGGTCAGAATTAATGTTCCCAATTCTCTGCTGGGCGAGGTTGGAACAGTGAAGCTGCAGAGGAGAGGGGGCGGGCGACTGCATCTAATGCTAGTGCCATCGTCACAGGGCTGCCAGAGCAGTGCTGAGGCCCTTTTGCAGATGGGCCAAATGCCTTAAGATCTGGAAAGCAGATATGCAGTGTCTACAGCTCCGTGGAGAACAGGGCTGAGAGTTCCAGCCCAGAAAACTGTGCTCAGGGTCCCAGAAGCAAGGATGCAAAGCCAGCGGGGGCCTTGCAGCCTGTTTGCCGTCCTCGGGAGGCCCCTCATTCCATCCCGCAGCAGCTCTAGTTTGAACCTTGCTACAGGCTCTGTGCTAGATTGCAAGAGTTGTGAGACAGAGGTGTGGAGTAAGACAGCCCCGGACTGAGCCCTGGTAGCCGCTTACCTGCCGTGTACCCTCGAGTAAGTCATCACTTCTGAGCCATGGTTCTAACCTCTGCAAATGAAGAGGTTGCTATAATGACATTTGATGGCTCCGAGACAGCTAGGAGCTGAGGGCTCTGTGGGAGGGAAGAGATGTACTGCGCTCTCTGACTGTTCAGGGAGCCCAGGAATGCCTTTTGTGAAATCAAGAGACCGGAAGGAAATGGTCCCTCCTTGTCCTAAGAACCAGTGCGAGTCAGCTCATCATTCCTGACAGGGCACCTGGACAGACAGTGGTGTCCCCACCCTTCTGTGACTGTCCCTTTGTGATCTGTGGCTATATTCTACAGTAATCCAGGTTCCTCCACGGGCTCAGACAGGAGCCCTGGAGCCTGAAGGACAGAGCGATAAGGAGGAGAACGTGATAGACTCGGAAGCCTGCCATGCCCAGCAGGCTGGCAGCATGCGTCTCTGGCCTGCAGCCTCCCATCCGTAGAGGGGAGCGGTTGTGCCACCCGACACTCAGTTGTGAGATTAAGTAAATATTGTACTGAGGCCGTACCTGGCATGTCACAGGCTTCTTCCCTCCTTCCTCCTCCCCTCCCTCTCTCCTCCTCTCCCCCCCTCACTTTAGCCAAAGACATCTCTTCCTTTTTAAAAGTAGCATGCTTCTCCGAATCCCTGTCTCTGGTCCCCCATGAACTCTCTAGATTTACCTGAGTGAGCCTCTCACCCTCAGGTTGCCCGCTGCGTCTCTGAAGAGACTCTTCCCTTCCCTGCCTCTGCAGTGGCTCCAGGATGGGGCCGGCCAAGGCGCTGCTCCACTTGGCCTGCACGCTGCCCCAGTGCTGACACTGCCAAAGAAGTGACCCAGGCTTCCTTCAGCAGCCAGCTGCTTTCCGCCTCACCGACCCTGCCTCTGTCTCTCACAGGTCCTTGTCCAAGCCATCAAGGAGGCAAAGGAGCAGCACCCAGACATGTCGGTAACCAAGGTGGTCGTCCACCAGGAGACTGAGATCTCTGAGGAGTGAGCTCAGGTAGGGGCTGTCCCTGCTGGGATGGGGGTGATACCAACTCAGCCCAAGAGAGTTCTTGCAGGAACCCTGGACATTTGGGGAGCCCCTGACCACTAAGAGATGGCCCTGGTGGGACTTAATAAAGCAAATGCAGAGGCTACGGTTAACTATTTGGCTCTAATCAGAGCAGCCAGGTCATCTGTGTCTTTCTGCCTCAGCATGCCAGCAGCGTGGGATAGCAGGAGGGACCCCAAACTTGGACACGAACACTCACCCGCCTCTAGAGTCCGCCAAGCCTGTGCTTCTTCTGCATTTGCCTGTCCCCAGCCCTCACTGCTGTTCTGCCCAAGAAGAGCAGGACCAAGCTTCTGGAACAGTGGGCATGGGTGGAGTTCTGAGGGTCAGACTATAGAAAGTTGGGGGGCCAGGGATCCAGACAATGCATGCCTACACACAGTCTGCAGAGAACTCGCAGTGGCCATCATGCTGGGTAGGGCAGGCCCAGGGCTCAGCCCACACGAGCTTGGCGGTGCGCTGAGAAGCTTCGTCCTTTGCAGGGTTAAAGATGTGCTCTTCCCTCTAGGAACCGTCCACCCCACCCCTGCCCTTTTCCCACCCAAGAGAAACCAGCAAGTGGTCAAGAAGCCGGCCTGCAGTAGTCAGACTTCAGACTGCACCACAGAAAAGCAGCTTCATTTTCTGTTTGGAATTTGTACCAAGAGATTCTTCTAGATACACTCATCCTTCTGAGGACCTTTTTCTATATTGTGATACCAGAAATCAATCAACTTTTCACTCTATGAACTGTTTTTAAGGCATTTTTTTTTTTGTGGGGTGGTTGGTGACCCCTGCAACCTAGCCTCTTCTCACTCATTTCCAACCCAGACACCAGCAGGGTCCACAGACCCCTCCAGGACCCAAGGACTCTGCAGCTGTGTTGGAGGCCACATCCAGCTCGGTGGGACTTCCCTTCCTCCCCAGCTTTATACCTTCCAGCAACACAGAAACTTCATGCACCAGCTCTTTATCTGAGCCAGCTTATGTCAGGCAGAGCAACTGCCCTGATCCACAGACCCCACAAATATGGCCTTTCCCGTGGCAAGGGTGTTTGGTGAGGCAGAGGCTTCTGTGAGCTTCTGGGATCACGTTTCCTCCCTTCCTCGAATTCTGTTTTGGAGCGTCTTTAGGTCAGAGACATAAGTTGCTTCAGATAGATCTGATACTGTGAATGTTTGAGCACACGTGTGGCCTTCGGCTCCCCAGCTGCCCTTGTACCTCAACCGAAGCGGCAGCTCCGCCAAGTGCTCCCCAAGCTCCAGTCTCAGGAGACCAGAACTCACGGAAAAATTAGGCACTTTTGGCCAAAAGTGCCAATGGAACGTTTTTAGTTGTGGTTTGCGGAAGGGAAGTTAATGAGGTTTTAAAAATCAGGTCTTCTAGTCCGGGGAGTGCGCTGCACCCAGGAGATTGGCAGCGCTACCTCAGCCAGCCTGCTCAGGAGTGCTCCAGCTGCCTGCCTGGGTGCCAAGGATGTGGCTCTGAGAAGGGGTCCTGGGCTCTGACTTTTCTTCTCTTCAAAGGCAGCTGGCTTAGGACACCCTTTTGGAGCAAGGGTGCTCCTTGTCCCCTAGCGGCCACCCTTGGGCAGGACAGGTGGTGGGCGCTCATCCCACGCATGGCCTGGGAGCCATCTGTCAGGCTTGGTGGGCTTGATTATATGGTGGGTTTTCCTTTCCTTGGGTTTTTTGGTCTTGGTTTTGAAGACAAGGCCTGAAGTTCTCGATCAGTGAGACGCTGGCTCTGGGGCATCGATTTTGAACCATGCCTCTCTAGTTGTCCAGCTTGCTCTCTCCAGAGAGGCCTGCCTTGAAGCTCGTTAGAATCCCAATTCTTGATAGAAATGAACGTGATAAGGGCTGACAGCAGGTCACTGACAGCAGGGGCTAGGGGCTGAAGGGCAGCTGTGGAGGCAGAAGTTGGAAGGCACAGCACTCTCCGGCCTCCACGGGCTGCCACCTAGATGAACTCAGCAGCTTTGAACTGAGTGTGAGTGTGCACATTTTTCTTTTAGTTCTCATGAGACTTAGTACCAACAGGAAGCTTGCTCTGAGGAGGGAAGGCAGAGTCCAGGTGTGGTAGTAGTGGGCTTGGGTTCCTCAGGAGGAATCTTACAGGCTGCAGCACAGGGTCAGAAAAGAGGAGGCAGCTTACTGGTGGGGCGAGCCAGGGAGGGCCAAGTTGCCAGGAGAGGATGCTCCCATCCAGCAGGCACGCAGCATGAGCTTCCTCCTCCACCAGCTGAAGGAGCTCTGGGGCTCAGGGCTGCAACTTGGGAGATGGGGGAGGGAAGAGGACACAGGCCCACTCCGCTCTGTATGCTGCACTGTCCCCATCAACGTGGGGGCTTTCCCAGCACGGGACCTCACACCCAAGGGCCTGAACTTCTTACTCTGCCACCTTCGTCTGGAAATTGGACCAGAATGCTGGTCCTTCCAGGCCTCTTCCTCCTCCTCCTCTGCTGGCTCTGGCAGCAGATTTTGGGATATGGTAATTGTTTGGATTATTTTTTCTGCAGTTGTGTGTTTGTGTGTGTGTGAAGAACAGACTCTGTCCAGGTAGAAACACTGAGGGGGGGAGGGAGATCCGTCTCCAGGGTCAGAGACTTGGCAGCAGTTTCCTAAAGTGACTCAGACACACCACGGTAGCAACTTGCACTGAGATTTTATTTTTACTCCAGAAGTAGATTTCCTTCAAACCACGAGATCTCTGCCACCCACAAAGCAAGACCTATATTCCCGAGCCGAGGGCCCAAGGAGCCACTCCAGGGATCCTTGAGGGTGTCTGTGGCCCTCCCCCAAACCAGCAGTGTATTCTGGGGGATGTTGCACAGCTGGGTTAGGGGACCCTGGCCCACCTTGAGAAACAGAGCTGGAACTGACCAGCACCCCTCAATGCTCATGGGAAATACCTGCCCAGGACCTCAGCCCCAGGCTGGTTGTTTTTACAAATTTTTCTCAAATGTATTATTTTAATGACAAAAATGAAGGAGCTTTGTAAATTAAAAAAAAATTCTTATCAAGTAGTTGTTTACATTTGACAGAATAGGGATGATGGCAGCATAGTCAAGTTGACACAAATCCTAGAGGGACAGGCAATAACCGGGGCTGCCGTCTGGCCTTCTGTAGTAGCAGGCGTGGTGGTAGTGTTTAGATAGGTTTGGTCTGGCTTCTTGTATTGCGTTTTTCAATAAACTTAAAAAAAAAAAAAAAAAAAAAACCTGTGAGGCCTGATCTGCTTTTAAATTTCTCTTCTACCAGCAGCTTGCGGGGAAATTAAACCTGGGCTAGGGAGACTAAGCTGAAGGCCTGTCTGCAGTAAGCTGCCCACACTAGCCAGCGAGCTGTAGAGAGGGATTGCTGAGAACTGGCAGGTGCAGTTCTGCCAACTGGAGGGGGACCTTGCAGCACCAGCCAGACAGAAGTGCAGAGAGGAACTTCCCACTCTCCAGGGGAGGGGTCTGACCTGAGTCTGCTGGCAGTAGTTAGCCCTCCTGGGGCAGATCCCTACCGGCTGAGGAAGAAGGGTTTGAGGTCATAGGAGTCACAGGCTCAGTCCTGGTCCCAGATGGCAATAGAAGGTCTCTACACCACCCATTGCCCATCTTCCCGGCCCCCCCGGAGGTCCCACTGCCATCACTGCCATCACTGCCACCACTGCCATCTTGGAAGGAGCCTGTCCCAGCCTGAAACTTCCCGGCCTACCTTCTAGGTCTTAGAGGGTGCTTGCCCACTACTTTGGAGTTTGCCAAGCTACTGGGTACATCTCCGGATCCCCTTGGCCTGGCACTGCAGCCCCCTCAGGCACCTGTCCGGGGCTAAGGCCACATGGGCTGAAGAAATTCCTGAGGCTGAGTCATGCTGGTCTCCATCTTAGAAACACACCCTCTGGGGCTCCCCGAGCCCAGCGCAGCTGGCTTTTCTCTGCACAAGCAGGTCCGCAGGCCTTAGCTGCTGTTGTCTGAGCATCATCCATCCTAGCCTGGGAGGTGACTGGGGCAGCTTAGACACCGCGGACTTCTAGTGTCCCGGTTGGTTCTGGTACCATGCTCCACACCATAGCCTCGTGACAGGTTGCCCCCTGCACCTCAGACCCGGGCCCCCAAGTCCCGTTCTCCCAGTTTGGCATAGCCCCCCAAACTGAGGCGGTCCAGCCTAGGCCAGCTTCGGTGAGTACAGTCCCGAGCTGATGGGGCCCCCAAGAGGAGCTCCCCAAGGCCCAGATCCAGAGACTTGGAGTGTTCAATGCAGGAACCCGGGGGCTGCACCGTGATGATCACGTGGCCAGTCTGAGTCCGTGGACCCCAGGGCGGTGGCAGCCCCGGGCCCTTCAGCGGGTAGCTGTTGAGCAGGGCAGGTAACCCCAAGCGAGGATTGGCAGGCTCTGAACGCAGACTCCGCACTGACGGGACGGGCGACGTTCCCCGGTTCGGGGACAGGTCCCAAGTCTCAGGCTCTGCGCAGCCGACCACCCCAGGAGTCCTGGGCCCCGGGCTGGGCAGCAGCGCACAGTCCCAGCCGGGGCCGTCGGGCGGCCGGAGCGCCTGCGCGCGTAGCACCCCCTGGCGGAGCCGTCGCGTCTCCAGGTCCCGGTTCTCGTACAGGAGCGTGTTGGCGCAGATGAACACAAACAGGCCGACGCCCATGATCACCGGCCCCAGCAGCCGCAGCCGCTCATGCGGCCCATGTGCCCGGCCGCCGCTGAGCCTGGGCGCGCTGGTGTTGTGGGCGCGCGTCCCCGGGGCGCGGTGGGGCCAGTAGCCGGCCACGGCGATGCCCATGCCCACCAGCACCACGAGCGCGCCCAGCGCAGCAAACGCCCCCGACGGCGAGCGCAGCCGCAGCCGCGCTCGCACCCGCAGCGGCTCTGGCGGGGAGCGCGGCCGCCGGCGCCGGCCCAGGCGGCGGCCCAAGCGCGAGACGCGGCCTTCGGGGCGCTCTGCGGGGCTCCCGGCCGTCATCGCGCTGTCGTCCGGGCGCTCTGCGGGGAAGCAAGAGGCGAGATGGGGATTGAACCGACGGGCCGAGGCTCGGTGCCCGGGTCCGAGGGAGGGTCGCTCGGGCCGCCTCGGCCGGCCGCTTGGCGATCCCTGGCGGCCACCCCCGGATTTTCCCGGGCTGCGAGGCAGGGAGCCGCCCCCGCTCGGGTTTTCCGCAGAGCGGAGCTGGGAGCCAGGGACGCGCGGCACCAGCCCGGGTTGGCCGGACCGGCGCGCGGGAGGGGGCTGCGGGCGGCTCCCTGGTGCAGCCTGGGCTGCGGGGCTCCTGCGGCTGGCGCCCTCTCCGACCGCCCGCGGGGCCCGCGGTGGGGACGCGCGGTAAGTACCTCCCGGCCCCGCCCCACCCCCGCACGTGGCTGTCCCGGGGAGGGGGCGCTTAGCCGGGTCCGCAGGTCGCTCGCGCTCCCCACCTTCCGCCTCCCGCGCCGTACATACCGCAGCGTGGGAAGGAGGGGGTGTCACTGACTCCAGCTTCTTGCTCTCCCCTCCTTCCAGACTTCCTCAGCCAGCACTGGAGCTGTAGCAGGAGAGACTTGAGCTAGACTCTGGGAAGACTGCTCTGGGCCAGACCAGCCAGTCAGAGCAGAGGAGGCAGCGATGGACTCTGAGCAGGATTTCTCTCCAGTCCTCCGAAGGAGCCTCCCCTCCCCCACGGCCGGGCCGGAGCAGGAGGCAGGGGACTGGCCGGGTTGGGCGCAGGTCCTCGCCGGACGGACTCCCCTCCTAGTCCTCCCGTCGGCCCAGACAAGGCTGTTCCCAGATTGCGGTGTTTCCGATTCGGGCTCTTCGGGATGAATCATCCCCTCCTTCCCGCCGCCTGGCCTCTTTTCCAGCCTCCTCCGCCCGAGGCCTCCGTGGGCCGCGTCCCGGCCAGGGCAGCACCGCCCCGGGGTCTGGGCCGCGCACTTGAGCCGCTCCAGGAGGCCGGGCCGCGTGGGCCCCGCAACGGGAGTCGCAGGACCGGACCGGGCTGGCCGGAAGGGGCGTCCTCGCTCCCCGGTGGTCCTGCACCGCCGCAGAAAGAGGAGGCCGCGGGGCCCAGGCGGAACTCGGAGCTGGGGACCTCGGGGACGGCAGCCGCGGGCCGGGCACTCTGGCCACGCGACCCCGCGGCCTGGCCTTGTCCCCGCTGTGGCCTCCCTCCCCGCCTGCAGCAGGGCTGCGGCCGGGCCCCGACTCCGGGAAGGCCCCAGGCCAGGCCCGGCCTGCAGGGCGCCTGCGGACTCGCGCGCCGAGGCTCGAGGTGCGGCCCGCGCTCTGCTCACCTGGCTCCTCCCGGCCGGCCCAGGGTCCGAGTCCGCGCTAGGCTCTGCTCGGCGCCTCCTGGGTCTCCTCGAGGCCCGCCCCGGCCCCGCCCCGCGCCGCGTCCCCGGGCCCCGCGGAGGACCGAGTCCCGTCCCGCCACCTCCATCTGCCTCGATGGAGCACCCTCCCCGCGCCCAGCCAGGCCCCGACGGCACGGTGAGCCCCGCCCTTCGGGCGCGCATCCAGTTTCCATGATGCGACGCCGCGCGGCCCCGGAGGCTCCCGCCTGGGATTGATTAGCCTGCCGCCCGGGCGCGGGCGAGCGGGCGCGCGCTAATGAGAGCCGGCTGCGGGATGCCCGGGATGCCGCCGCCTGCATCCGGCCCGGCCTCGCATCCCCCCCGAGGAGGCCGCACTGCGGGAGGCTGGGCCTCGGTGTGTGCCCTGCGGGTCGGAGCAGCAGCCTGCCGCTCTGGCCTCCCGTCGGGCAGCAAGGAGAGAGGACGCAGCGAGCTTCTCCCTGCCCTGCGCTCCCCGCGGCGCGCTCTGGTGCCTCGGTGGTGGCTCGGGATCTGCCAGCCTGTTGATCCCCCACTTCTCGGCCACTCTTCCTGGTGGCTTTGTTCTTAGGGGTCAACGCCTGGGAGGCATCCGATATAGTTCAGGTGTCCACCTCTGCCCTCCCTCCCTGGCCGCTCTGACCCTCCTGGGGTGTTGAGGTTCCTTTAACCTGGGCCACAAGTTCTCGCCTCATTCTCAGCAACTAGACAGCTCATTGACCCCAGCTCCTGGACCAGTTTCTGGGTTCCACCTTCCCAATGTCCCTTGTGAAGGGCCCCACTGGCCACCAGCAGGCCCCTGCCTCTCTCCTTTCCCCGCAGTCCATGGCATCTGGGAGGCTCTTCCCTTTTCAGTCCCTTTCCATCTGAAATTAGTCTAGGTTCTCCCGTACCCAAGGTCACCTTCCTGCTCCAGTCCTTCAGTCTGTTCAGGCCTTCAGCTGGTCCAGGCCGTCAGTATCTCTTACATGGAGCCCCGATGGTCTGGCTGGCCACCTTTTGCCCCTTCTAACTGGTATGCAAGCAGGCACGAAACATTTCTACCCCAAATCTGACCCTGTCTCCGCTGAAAACCCTCAGTGGCTCCCTTCTCTGAGCAAGTTCCCTGACCTCACCCTCTGCCCACCTGCTGAATGAAGCTCTCGGGGTTCCCAGGCCCTCTGAGCTCTGATTCCAGGGCTTGGCTGGTTCCTAGCCTTCTTTCAGGAACACCTGCCCCCTGTCCCCCCTCCACCTCCTGCTCCTTCAGCACTCTGGGCCTTGTCCCAGCCCCTGGGCAAGTCACCCTGGCCTTCTACACCGCCACACAACGGGCCCCAGCACAGAAGCTTCCATACACAGGTGAACTGAATCACTCTTCCCAAATTGGGGGATCTGTTTCCTGTGTTGTTACTGGTGGTGTGGCCTGAGGGGCAGAGCTGAGAGAGAGAGAGAGAGAGAGAGAGAGAGAGAGAGAGAGAGAGAGAGAGAGAGAGAGAGAGAGAGAGAGAGACTGTCACCTCCACCTCTGACCTCATTTTCTCATTTTTTTCTCTACAGGATTAATACCACCCGGTGTTTTCAGAGCACGCACGTGAACACCTGGTACAATGTGATGCAATTGAAGAAGCTGTCTGTCCTCCAGCCCTGGGCTTCAGGCATAGTGAGCCGTGAAGCAGGGGGGAGCTGGTCCCCTTTCCCAGATATAACTTGGTCTAATTCTCTTGGGCTCTGGGAGGCCAGTGTTACAACCGGGGTGAGATAAGGGAACAGAGGAGAAGCAAGCATGCTGCCTGCTGATCTCCCCCCCGGGAGGGACTGCCCAGGCCTGGCAGCTCCACTGTGTCTCTGCAGATGTGTGGCCGGCCAGTGGCCTCCGTGTCTGGACACTGATAGTCCCCCAGAGACCTGGATCCCATTCAGCTCTGCCCTGGCCTCTGTGCGACCTGGACCCCTCTCCTCCTTCCCTTCTGGACAAGGAGGAGGAGCCTGGATGAGGTAGAAACAATGGGGGCTGACAGCATCGTCCTGAGAGGGAGAAGGTGGCTGACACCACACACACGCACACACACACACGTGCACACATATGCATGCACATGCACACACACGCACACACACACACACACACACACACACACACACACATATACAGAGGCATGCACAAGCTCTGCCCTGCCCCAGACCTGGAAATCCCTTTTCTCACCGTTTACTTTAGGGCCGGCCACACTGGCCTTTGCTGTTGGAGCTGTCTGAAGCACACAGCCTATGCCAATGTCCAGTCTGCACACTGTCCCTGGTGGTTTCCACCCAGAGATGCCTCAGCTTGGTCAGCTAAGACCGGAGCTATCCAGAGGAGGGAGTGCGGTTCTAGTCCAGCTTCGCTCTCAGGGTGGATTTGTTCCTGCCTGCATTTGTTCTGTATCCTTCAGGGGGCAGAAGTGCTTAGTCAGTTCTCAGTCCTGCCTAGCAAGTTGAACCCAGAATCCCAAACCCAGGCTCCATTTTATAATACAAAACCCAGAGAGGGGCAATGAGTTGTCCAGGGTGGCCCAGCAATGCCTGTCAGAGCTGAGCTTCAAGCCCTGGACCATACAGTCCCACCCAGGGTGCAGACTCATAGAGGGCGGTGGCCCTGGGCCTTGAGAAGCTCTTAAATCCACCCATTCTGGAAGCTGCACAGAGAAGCTTTGGTCTCTTCCCAGATGCTCCTGGGCTGCTGACATGGCCAAAGTACAGTGAGATTTGGCCTCTGAGGCTCCTTGAAGCCCAGAGACGAGAAGGCAGAGCCTGGTGACCCAGGGATGGCTGAGGGAATGAGCTGGACATCGGCTCACTGAAGGAGTGCTCCAGCAGAGGGCTGTGGTGGACTTCTGCCTGGGGCCTGTCTGAGCTCCCTGGCTACCAGGCCCTCTGCACAGTCTGCGAGGTGGGCTACCACGTGCACCATAGTAGGGAAGGAGATTCTGCCCCGTCCCCCCCCAGTTTGCCCGTGTTCGTATGGCTGGGCACATTTATGCCTCCTTCCCAATCTACAAAATTTGGATGTGAGCCAGGTGTGGTGTCAAACACCTTTAATCCCTGCACCTGGGAGGAAGAGGCATCATGAGTTCAAGGCCAGTCTAGTCAACATAGTGAGGTCCAGGCCAGCTGTGGCTACAAGGAGACCCTGTCTCAAAAAGCTGCCCCCCAAAAAACACAACAAAATGCCAAAGTGTTCTGAGGCTTGGCAGCAGGTCATCCATGAGATGGGAGGCGAACCACTGTCTTTAGCCAAGTCCTCCCCGCTGGCTGTTGGGGAGCAGACTGGGTGGTCACTGGGCTCCCTCCAGCTGCTTCAGGGTTAGGGGCAACAGACTGGTTCACCTAATCTGTGGAAGCAGCAGCTGGTGTGGGGGAGTCCTGTCCAGATGACCTCAGTGTAGGAGCCAGCACTGAGCTGCTCTGATGACCTGCCCCAGGTCTAAAGGACCCAGGCAGCCCTGCCTGGGGACCCTGCCCAGCTGTTAGTGCCGCCATCACCCTAGCTCTAAAGCCATGCCCCTCTGTATTCTGTTTGAAATTCTTCAAAGTTCCAGGGCTAGCTCAGAGCAGATGTTTTACCCTGGCCTAACCAGAGGCAGGGGAGAGGTCTCAGGGAAGTCCTAAGGAGTAAGGAGCGAGATTCCCTCAGAAGCCTGGGAGGAGGTGACAGGTCCCTACAAGTGACTTCCAGAGCCCGGGCACTTACCAAGGCCTTGGAGTAGGGCTGCTGCGGGCTGACAATGTGGACACTGGCACACGCAGGTCACCCACAGTCCCAACCACAACAGGGCTTTCCCTAAGGCTCTTGTGGAGGTCTGGCTCTCTCCTCACTCAAGTGCTCCTGGTAGGGTCTTAGAAGGAATATTGCCTTTATAAAAAAAGAGTATCGGTCTGTTTTCCCCTGGGCTGTAAGGCTGGACAGCGTCTTTGGGCTTGGAGACGGCCTGGGGGAGGTGCAGGCTGCCCAGGGTGGCCATGCATGTGCTGGCCCTGGACGTCAGGAGTAGCCCTGTTATTCTTGGTCACCGCCAGCACTAGGCGCTTTTTACACAGCTAATCGGGGCTGTTTTGTCTCAGGCTAGAGGTCCGCCTCTTCCAGGGCCTCACAGCTCGCAGGGCCCTCAGCAGTCCAGGTTGCACGCCAAGGCTCCCTGCGCTGGCCGTCTTTTTGTTCTACCATCCCTAAAGCCACGGCACTGGTTGTCTTCTTGGTAGTTAGACACACCTGACCCCATCAGTGTAACCCCAGTGAATGGGCCAGGGGGTTGGGGACAGCTCACCCCCCCTTGGGAAGCTGGGACAAGGTTCTGAACCAGGAGTCAGGCACAGATACCACACCAGGAGGATCTGGCGAATGGTGACCAGGAAGGTTACCACATTGTGGGCGAGGCAGCAGGATCCATGTCCCAGGGAGAACGGAGTTTAGACCCCCAGAGCTGGAGGCGTGCAGCCTCCAGGGCAGGCCCCCGGAGCAGAGAAGGCGCGGGGTGCCCCCTGGCGGCCAGGCTGGGCGTGTCCTGGTTGGCCACCTTCTCCCCACGCGGCGACTCTGGCACCCACGAGCCCCCGGCCCCCAGACCTCGTGTGCGAGCTCCCTGCTAACTTCCACTTGCCCATGGCACATGGGTTCCCCCAGGGCAGCTAAGAGGAGAACCCGAGCTGCGGCCAAACCCAGGCGGACGCGCTGCAGTCCCTGCCACGTGCAGTTATAACCGGCGCTCTGCAATGCGCCTAACGGCCAGAGAGGGCAGCACTACTCGCACCCCGGCGCTACACACGGGAAACTGAGGCTTAGAAATGGCAAATCAGTCCCGACACAGCCAGGCTCCACTCCGCACTGCCCGAGTCCACGATGATATTCCTCCGGGTCCGGGCTTGACTTGCGTGGACGCGGGCCCTCGCCTGGGCATGCAGAAGTTTGCAGCGGTTCCAGGGGATCCTAATCGGACAGAACACGTGTCCTATCAGGCGCCACTGCAAAGGGGACACTTGCAAGCCCCTCTTCTCGTACCTGCGCTCAGAAGCCCACATCGCAGGACAGTCTCGCTGGTCACCGCGCAGGACACGGGCAACCCCGTGGGGCGCCCCACGCGTGCCGCACTTCTAGAGGTCGGGCGGCAGGAAGAGCCATCCTGCCCAGCTCTTGCAGGTGAAGCGGGTGCTGCAGTGCTGACCCAAGTCACCAGAGCAGGGAACAGCATCAGGTCTTAGGTCTGTGCAGCTGCAGAGCCCTCTACACAGAGCTGGCAGACAGCAACCCTCCCTTTTTACATGGCCCGGAAGTTTAAACTTAGCCAAGGCCATTCAGCAAGAGGCCAAGGGCATGGGGCGGGAGAGATGGCTCAGCGGTTAAGAGCCTTGGCTGCTCTTGCAAAGGACATGGGTTCGGTTTCCAGCACCCAAATGGTGGCTAACTGTAACTCCAGTTCCGGGGGATCTGACGGCCACTGCAGGGGGTCCACTTACATACACGTAGGCAGAACACTCATCATGTAAAATAAGTACATAGGGGGCTGGCAGGATGGCTCAATGGACTGACTGCTCTTGTACCCACATAATAACCGTCTGTAACTCCAATGCCCTCTTCTGACCTCCGCGGCCATTGCATCACACGGGTGCACTTACACACATGGAGGCAATACACTCATTCCCATAAAAAGAAAATACGTGGGCTGGAGAGATGGCCTAGCGGTTAAGAGCGCCGACCGCTCTTGCAGAGGACCCGGGTTCGATCCCCAGCACCCACATGGCGGCTGAGAACCATCTGAAACTCCAATTCCAGGAGAACTCCAGCTCCAGGGGAATCCGACACCCACCTCTGACCTCCGCGGCATTGCACGACACGGGTGCACAGACTTGCATGCAGACAGTACATTCGTACACTTACAGAAATAAATAAAAATTAATAAAAAAAATTTTTTTAAAAAAGAAAATACGTAAGGGCTGGAGAGATGTTCAGCGTTAATCACACCGGTTCCAGGGGATCTCAGGGCCTCTTCTGACCTCCACTGGCGTTGCACGCATGCGTGCACTAACATTCCTGCAGGCAGTATATTCATACACATAAAATAAAAATGAGATTTTTTTAAAAGATGAAAATAATTTAATTAAAAATCAAAGAGGAGGAGGAGTCGGCAGGAGACGGGTCCACCTCCTGGCCTCTGGAGTCTTCTCTGGAAAATGCAGTCGGCACACACTGCTCAACGACACTTCCAGGACTTGCAGGCCCCGCTTGGAATCACAGTAATGAGCAGAGACTGCTCCCCACGGCCAAGGTTCCCCCAGGGTTCTCAGAAACCTCCAGCAACGCAGCCGCTGCTGGACGACCTGAAACACCCCTGTCTGGTGCTTCGCGCTCATGGGCTCCTGGCCAAATTCCTGGTTTGGAAGAATTTCCCATGATGCCCCAAGAGGGTTTTCAAAGGTCTTTACTAATTCCTCTTGCCAAGACATGCTTGAGGGGAAAAATTTAAGATAAATGACAGATCGCTGAAAGTTCCGCAGTCAACTTTGGTGACAGCGACAGGACTTTTTTGCAGCCTGCGGGAGAGGTAGTTGCTGCGCCTGTCTCTGGATTTCGGAATGGAGCCTGGACTTACGACCTGCCCCGGGGTCTGGCTGGGCTGGCTTCCCCTGGCCTGTTTGAACTGGGGTGCTTCTCTTTGCCACCTCTGAAGGAATGTCCAGGACACGAGGCCTATCCTGCCCCTGTGCGTTTCCCTATCATCCCCACAGGGTGGTTCCGCCTACAGCAGACGGAGAAGGAGGGCCCAAGTTTCCAGTCTGGCCCAGCTGCGTGCGTTGAGTCCATAACCCGTGCCAGGCAGGTGCGGCGCACACCCCCGGTGGTTCTGATTCGCATTTCTTTAGGAACAACAGTCCAGGGATCCTTGGTAGATTAAGAAACACCTGGGCTGGAGAGATAGCCTAGCGGTTAAGAGCACCGACGCTCTTGCAGAGGACCCGGGTTCGATCCCCAGCACCCACATGGCGGCTAAGAACCGTCTGTAACTCCAATTCCAGGAGAACTCCAGTTCCAGGGGAATCCAAGACCCTCTTCTGACCTCCGCGGCATTGCACGACACGGGTGCACAGACCTGCATGCAGACAATACATTCATACACATACAAAAATAAATAATAAAAAAAAATTAAAAAAAAAAAAAAAGAAACACCCTAACCCCTCCCCTCTCCCCCTCCCCGCAACCTAACAGAGCTGCTTCCCTGCATCATTGAGATACTATCTCCTATGCCATTCAAATTTACCCAGGTTGGGGGATCAAGACAGCAGCTGGTCTCAGCCACTGAGTGTAATAAACAGGACCGCAGCCTGCTTTCTTTCTGGACATGTCACATGTTCCTTTACGAATTGAAAATAACCGCCTGTCTCTCTTTTTCCCCCTCCCCTCCTTAAGGCTGTGTTTTAACTAACCATTTAGTGCTGAGCTGGCAAAGTTTTGTATAAAGAGCTGCTCAGTAAATATTTTAGGCTCGAGGCCTTTCCAGTCCCTGCCACAGTGCCTAACTGTGCTGCAGTCAAGCTTGGCAGACAGGCAGGGCTGGGCCCAAGCTGACATGGACAAGGGCTTGGTATGGCTTTTACCTTTTCCTATTGCTGTTGAGTTTCTCCAACCCTTTGGAAACACTAAAACCCTTTTGAGCTGGGGGGGGGGGGCTGGGAGCTGGTGACCAGGAGCAGTAAGCAAGCAAGCTGCCTTTGGCCCACCGGGCATGCTTTGTCAACCCCTAGTCTCAAAGGCTGCAGGGTTTTATTTTTAAATTTTTTTTATTTTATTTATCGTCGTAGTATATCAATGTACTGTCTGCATGCAGGTTTGTGCACCCGTGTCGTGCAATGCCGCGGAGGTCAGAAGAGGGTCTCGGATTCCCCTGGAACTGGAGTTCTCCTGGAACTGGAGTTTCAGACGGCTCTCGGCCGCCATGTGGGTGCTGGGGATCGAACCCGGGTCCTCTGCAAGAGCGGTCGGCGCTCTTAACCGCTAGGCCATCTCTCCAGCCCGGCTGCAGGGTTTTAAAGTGGGTATATTAGATGCTTTGTCTTTTTTGAGACAGGGTCTCCCTGTAACCCCAGCTGTCCTGGAACTCACTCTGTAGACCAGGCTGGCCTTGATCTCACAGGGATCTGCCTGCCTCTGCCTCCTGAGTGCTGGGATTAAAGATGTGTGCCACCACACGTGGCCCTTGTCTTTGTAACTGTGGGCTCGTTTCTTTTTTTGGCATTTCTGGGTTTTCTATTGTCCCATTGACCTGTCTACTCTCTGGCCAATGGTCCTGTCTTAACTCCTCTAGGTTTTCAGTAAATCTTTAGTCTGGACAGTATCAGTCTTCTCACTTTTTCTTCAATATGATGTGGAGCTTTTATTTCATATTTCCTTGTATATTTAGATACTGCCTTGATTCTGATTGTGACTATGTTGACTAGTTCAAATGGGAATGACATTCGAACAAGACTGAGTCCTCCAGTCCGTCTTACTCTCCCTCTTGAATTAGACTTCTGATTTCTTTCATTAAAATTTTGTAGCTCTTCTCATAACAGATCTTGTATGTGTTTCATTAGATTTAAACCTATCTTTGTTTTGGGACGGGGTCTCACTGGACTCCACTAAGCAGACCAGGCTGACCCCCAACTCACATAGATGAACTGCTTATGCCTTCTGGATGCTGGGATTATAGGTGTGTGCCATCATACCTGGCCTGTGTTTAACTTGAGGTGCTAATGTAAATGTTTATTTATATTTGAAATTTCAATTAAAAAAAAATCTTTT
Source organism: Rhizomys pruinosus (assembly GCA_009823505.1). Taxonomy (NCBI): domain Eukaryota; kingdom Metazoa; phylum Chordata; class Mammalia; order Rodentia; family Spalacidae; genus Rhizomys; species Rhizomys pruinosus. Next base: position 735,243 of record VZQC01006111.1, on the reverse strand, counting down.
TGCGACAGGATCTCCCTGTAGCCCCAGCTGGCCTGGAACTTGGGATGAGGCTGGCCTTGAATTCACAAAGATCCACCTTTCTCTACCTCCTGAGTGCTGGGACCAAAGGTGTGCACAACACCTGATGGGCAATATCCTTGTTTTTCACTGTTGAGATTTGTTGTCTCTTCTGGGCTTGATATATGAACAAGCAACCTCTGTCCATATCTAAACCCTGCAGATCTATTTGTGACAGGGGAAATTTCTCCTCCATGACTGCATTAATGGGGAGGTGAGCACGCACACACGTTTTATTGTGAGGGAAGTCTGCTCTAACACTCTTGACTGTGTTCCATATGTAGCTATGTGAGTGGTACTCAGTTCTGTCCCATGTCTGTCAACCAAGAACCTCCTCCTTCCCAAGGAGACAGTTCTCCATTGTTGTGGTGGAAATCCTGCTGAGAATGAGCTTTACTCTCACAATGTAGTGACGGTGGGTGGAGGGCTGTGTGGAGGGGTGGCTCAGCTGGAAGAAGTACTTGCTGCTTTTTTTAGAGCACTGGATTCCCAGCACCCACATCAGGCAGCTCACAACTGCCTATTAAGTACAGCTCCAGGTGGATCTGATGCCCTCTTCTGGCTTCCATGGGAATCTGCACACATGGGGTACACACATACACATAAACATTTTTTAAAAAGGGTCAACTTCTTGGGCTGGAGAGATGGCCTAGCGGTTAAGAGCGCTGACCGCTCTTACAGAGGACCCGGGTTCGATCCCCAGCACCCACATGGCGGCCGAGAGCCGTCTGAAACTCCAATTCCAGGAGAACTCCTGCTCCAGGGGAATCCGAGACCCTCTTCTGACCTCCGCGGCATTGCACGACACGGGTGCACAGACCTGCATGCAGACAGTACATTGATACACATACAGAAATAAAAAATTATAAAAAAAAAAGGGTCAACTTCTTATGGCTCATTGCTGATACATTAGGAAGACACTGGAGGCTGGAGAGATGGCCTAGCAGTTAAGAGCATCGACTGCTCTCGCAGAGGACCCAGGTTTGATCCCCAGCACCCACATGGCGGCTGAGAACTGTCTGTAACTCCAATTCCAGGAGAACTCCAGTTCCAGGGGAATCCGACACCCTCGTCTGACCTCCATGGCATTGCACAACATGGGTGCACAAACCTACATGCAGACAGTACATTCATACACATAAAAAATAAATAAAATTTGACCAAAAAAAAAAAAAAAAAACAAAAAAAAAAAAAAGCTGGGCGTGATGGCGCACACCTTTAATCCTAGCACTTGGGAGGCAGAGGCAGGCGGATCTTTGTAAGTTCAAGGCCAGCCTGGTCTACAGAGCAGAATTCCAGGACAGCTGGGGCTCCAGGGAGACCCTGTCTCAAAAGGACCAAAAAAATAAAAATAAATAAAATTAAAAAAAAAAAAAAAAGGAAAACACTTAACTTTTATATGTTACTCTATCCTGAAAAGTTGCTATGAATGCTTATTAGTTCCTGGGGATTTTCTACAAAGATGATGTCATCATCTGCAAAGTTTCATTTATTTAAAAATTTACTTCTTTTACTAGCACTCGGGAGGCAGAGGCAGGCAGATCTTTGTGAGTTCAAGGCCAGCCTGGTGCCTGGTGCCTGGTCTACAGAGCGAGTTCCAGGACAGCTGGGGCTACAGGGAGACCCTGTCTCAAAAAAGAACAAAAAAAAAAAAGTCAATTATAGTTGAAGGAGAAAGAAAAAAAAATTACTTTTATTTTATGCATATGAATGTTATACATGCAGGTGCATAAGTGCACCATGTCATGCAGTGCTCCTGGAGGTCAGAAGAGGGGGGTCGGATCCCCTGGAACTGGAGTTAGTTATTAGCTGCCATGTGGATGCTGGGATTAAAGGCATGCACCACCACCTGTGGCCTAAATTTATTTATTTATTTTGGCCTTTTCGAAGACAGAGTCTCCCTGTAGCCCCAGCTGTCCTGGAACTCACTCTGTAGACCAGGCTGGCCTTGGGCTCACAAAGACCTGCCTGCCTCTGCCTCCTGAGTGCTAGGATTAAAGGTGTGCGCCACCACGCCCGGCTGTTTGGTTTTTTTTAGCTTATTTTATGTTATTTGTGCTTAATCTTGTTATACACATTTTATCATTTAAAATAATTAAAATTGTATTTTTTTTAATATTATTGATTGATTGATCTTTTGAGACAGGGTCTCCCTGCAGTCCCAGCTGTCCTGGAACTCTCCATGTACACCAGGCTGGACATGAACTCTGCCTGCCTCTGCCTCCCGAGTGCTAGAATTAAAGGCACGTGCCACCATGCCGAGATTACTTACTTTTATGTGTATGAGTGTTATGCTTGCAGTGTGTCTAAGTGCACCAGTGTTGTGCAGTGCCCTTGGAGGACAGAAGAGGGCATCAGATCCCCCTGGAACTGGAGTTACAGGGGTTGTTAGCTGCCATGTGGATGCTGGAATTTGAACTCGGGCCTACTGTAAGAAATGCTGAGCAACCGCTCCGGTCCCTAAAAAACAGCGTTTTTATTTTATGCATGACTGTTTGACAGCATGTATCTTATGCAATGCCTGTAGAGACCAGAAGAGGGTGCTAGATTCCCCTGGAACTAGAGTTAAGGATGGCTATTAGCCACCATGTGGGTGCTGGAAACTGAACCCTCTGCAAGAGCAGGCTCTTAAATCACTAAACCATCTCTAAACCATCTCTCCAGCTCCTACATGAAGTATTTTTTTTTTAATTTTATTTTTTATGTGTATGAATGTACTATCTGCATGTAGGTTGGTGCACCTGTGTCGTTACAATGCCGTGGAGGTCAGAAGAGGGTGTCATATTTCCCTTGAACTGGAGTTAAAGATGGTTCTTGGCCACCATGTGGGTGCTGGGAATCAAACCCGGGTCCTCTGCGAGAGCAGTCAGTGCTCTTAACTGCTGAGCCATCTCTCCAGCCCCAACACGAAATATTTTTAAATATTGTTATTATTTTTTAGCCTTTTTTTTTTTTTTTTTTTTTTTTTTGAGACAGGGTCTCCCTGTAGCTCCAGCTGTCCTGGACCTCACTCTGTAGACCAGGCTGGCCTTGAACTCACAAAGATCCGCCTGCCTCTGCCTCCCAAGTGCTAGGATTAAAGGCGTGTGCCACCACGCCCGGCTAGCCTTTTTGAGACAGGGTCTCCCTTTAGTCCCAGCTGGCCTTGAGCTTGCTCTGTAGACCAGGCTGGCCTTGAACTCAGGGATCAGCCTGCCTCTGTCTCCCGAATACTGGGATTGAAGGTGCGCGCCATGACACCTGGCTATTTTAAAATTTATTTTATTTTTATTTTATGAGTGTATCACCTGCATGTGTGTAAGTGCATCCCTGTTGTGAAATGCCTGCAGAGGTCAGTAGAGGGTGTCAGATTCTCTGCAACTGAAGCTACAGAGTGTTGTGAGCTGCCATGTGGGTGGGTGCTGGGAATTGAACCTGAGTCCTCTGCAAGATCAGTCAGTGCTCTTAACTGCTTAGCCATCTCTTCAGCCCCATGAAGTATTTTAAAAGAGATTTTGCTGGGTAAAGTGGGCCAGGCCTTTAGACCCAGCATTCTGGAGGTAGAGGCAGACGGATCTCTGCGAGATCTCAGCCAGCCTGGTCAACACAGCATGTCCTAGGCCAGCTCTGGCTACAGGGAGACAGCTGACTCATGGTAATGTTTGGGTTTTCTGCCAGCTGACCTGTGAATTATTGACGTGGATGGCTGATAACATGGAAGGTTTTTATATCTTAATGGCTGTTGTTTACATTATACCTCTCTCTGGTAATTTTACCTTGAATTTTTGGTCTTAAGTCTTTTTTAAAAATTATTTTGTGTGTGTCTGATGCGTGTATGTTAAGTATACCAGGTTGTCTGGGCTGCACAGAGCACCTGTACCTGCCCACTCAGTCATCTTGGGCAGCCCTACAACTTAACTTTTGTTGAGGGAAAGCACATTCAGTTCTACAGAAGAGCTGCCCAACTTCAACCTGGGCTTGAATGTTAGCTGTTACTCACTTGCTGAGATTTCAAGGGTCTTTTTAGAACTATCACAACTGATGACAGTTTACAAGAGAATCTGCAAAATCCTAAAGTCCCTAGCTGTCCACACTGGCTCACTCACTCTACCTCTGAGCTTGTCTCCTTCATCTGCAGTGTGCTCGTTCAATGACATCTGTACAAGTGTCTAGCTCACAGCAGTGCTGGTGCTGAGTCAAACCTAGGCCTTTCCTTTTGGTTGCCAAGGTCTTTCTTCTACTGGACTGTAGGTGGGCAAAGCAGCGAGGGGCAGGAGACAACTTTCAACTTGAGCCTCAGCTGCTGTCTAGGAGAAACAGCAGGCCAGAAGAATGCTGCACTGAAACCTCAGGGGGCAGCAGGAGAGGCCACTGGAGTGCCTTGCTCCACAGTAAGCACTGACTGGCCGGTGCTCAGCAGACATGTGGCTGTGGAGGGCACTCAAAGACCAATCCTCAAGCTGCCAAACAAGCAGTGTGGATGTCGCCCAAGAGGACCAGAATGTCATACTTGATTTCCAGGGTCCAGAGCAACTTTGACTTAGAGAGGGCACTCGAATGCCAGCCTGGTGCTGAGCGGCTGAAGAGCGGGCTGCAGTCTCCTGCCTTACGATGGGCTCTGCCAACACTGATCTAACCTGTCAGCACTAAACACATGATGCTGTTTATCTTTCTTTATTGCATCTTTATTCAGAATCAGAACATATTTTTTTAAATTTTATTTATTTTCGTATTTGTATGAATGTACTGTCTGCATGCAGGTTTGTACACCCGTGTCGTGCAATGCTGCGGAGGTCAGAAGAGGGCGTCAAATTCCCCTGGAACTGGAGTTAAAGACGGTTTTTCAGCCGCCATGTGGGTGCTGGGGATCAAATCCAGGTCCTCTGCAAGAGCAGTCGGCACTCTTAACCGCTAGGCCATCTCTCCAGCCCCCAGAATCAGAATATTTAAGAATTGCTGGCCGGGCGTGGTAGTGTACGCCTTTAATCTTAGCACTTGGGAGGCAGAGGCAGGCGGATCTTTGTGAGTTCAAGTCCAGCCTGGTCTACAGAGTGAGTTCCAGGACAGCTGGGACTACAGGGAGACCCTGTCTCAAAAAAAAAAAAGACCAAAAAAAATTTCTAAGAGCAGGGGGTGGTGGTGCACGCCTTTGATACCAGCACTCGGAAGGTAGAGGCAGGCGGATCTCTGTGAATTCAAGACCAGCCTGGTCTACATAGTGAGTTCCATGGGAGCCTGTCTCCAAAAGAAAAAGAAAAACAAGAAACCCATCACTAGGGATCTTCTAGGTACACATAAAATGTTCTGACAATTCTAAGGATCAGAGTGCTAACCTCACTGGTTAGAATCCATGTGCCTTCCACATGGGAAAACTTTACAGTGTTTGTGACAAATGTCAAAGCTTATTATAGAAACAATTTTGTAGCAGGGCATGGTGGTGCACGCCTTTAATCCCAGCACTCAGGAGGCAGAGGCAGGAGGATCTCTGTGAGTTCAAGGCCAGCCTGATCTCAAGAGCAAACTTTAGGTCAGCTGGGACTAAAGGGAGACCCTGTCTCAAAAATACAAAACAAACAAACAAACAAAAACATTGTTTAGAAGACTGACGATGAGGAAAAAAGCTTGGGATGCGAGGTGGAAAATTGCAAATTAAAATTAAGGTGGGTTTAAAAAACACTGAGTTTCAAAGTTTTAGTTGTGGAAGAAGGAAAATGCCCAATTGTCCCCATCCTTACAGGGATAAAATCAGGACACACTGCATTCTCATCACCATGGGAACCAGAACAAGGTGGTGGATTCCTTACCTTGTCACGGTGCTGGTTAACAATGGATCCAGGAAAAGGTCATGAAAGGTTAAAGAAGACTGTTCAGTCTGTTGTAGAAATCCCATGGTCCAAACTGAGTCAACGCAGCGTCTTCTCCATAGCAGAGTGGCTTCACCATGACCACCAGAGCTTTCTCAGCACTGCCTCTGACTACACCCTATGTCACTTCCTTGTGCCCAGATGTGTTGCTGGTGCAACCTGACTGCCCTCACACGACCCTCAGGTCTGCTCCCCACCCTTCCATTCAAATACTCTGATGTTCCCAGTGCTGACAGTCTGGAACTGTCCTAGTGCTAAGGCCTCGCAGACCCTACCTGTCCTGCTGAACTTGCCAGTGCTGCTTCAGACCCACAGCTCTGGGTGCACTGCCTATGGCTTTGCTCCACTGGGTCTCCACATTCCAAAGGGAAGCCACAGCTCCCCTCCCTGAATGCCCACTGGCCCTGAGGTGTTTAGCATTTGAAGACAGATCATAAACTCCAGGACGGCAACAAATAGTCTACTTTTGTATCCCAGTGCATCCTACAGGTCTGGTCTGTGGAAGACAACAGGTCAGTTTAAAGCGTAGTGAGAGAACCCAAAAGACTGCTAAGCAGCAGTGTGAACACCCCCTCCTCCTCCCAAGCCTGCTTTGACTCCATGGTCCGGAGGCCTGGCCTGTGCTAAGCCAGACCATCGGTGCAGGAGTTCTGGAACAGCAGCTCAGCAGCTTCCCCGGGTCTCCTAGAGCTCACTGGAGAGTGCTGGGAGCATCAGGGGTGGATTCACAGTGACCCCACAAACATGAGGGAGAGGTGTGCTCTGAGGACTCACAGGGTTGCTGTTTCCAAACGGCCTCATTTCTCATGAGCTTGAGCACAAGCATCTGAAGAGACAGACGCCTAGAAGCACAAACCTCAGAAGTGTGCCTTTATTCTGCTGGGTGAGAAAACTCCTGTGGTAAACCTGTCCCCACAATAACAGGCACAAAGCAGTAAGTACCACGGATCCACTTTTTACACTGAGGACAGACCAAGACACACCAGGAATTGCAACTTAGATTCAAGCACAATGAAATTTTGTCAAGCAAAAATAGTCCTTTATTCAAATTTAATGGAAACAGGGATCACTATACTTTGCAAGACGGGGGAAAAATAAAATTAAAAAAAATTCTTTTCTTTTTTTAATATAAAACAATATCATCACAATACCAGAATATGGAACTCTACAGTTACTTCCTATGGGTTATGAAGGTATCATTTCTCTTGACTGTGCTATCCACAACTGTTAAGTCCAAAAATAGGAAACCAAAGTGGTAGGAAACTGAAGACTTAGCACTTTCACTAAATGGCGTACATCAAAGGGCTCAACTCAAGGGCAAAATGGCCAAACTCACCATACCTACCTATGCCATCATTCCAGCCTTAGAAGCCATCCAGGTGCCAAACTCCCTGTAGTAGTGGCCAGGCCTGAAAGCCAAGGCGTCTGAATATTCTACTGTGGGCCGGGAGTGAAGGGTTGAGATCTGTTTTTCAGTCGAGCAGGAAGGCCTGGCCCCAGGAGGCTTTACTGAGGAAGCACTTAGATTGAACAATTATGGACACACCATTAGGGGAGTTAAAACTGTACAGCAGTGACGATGCTCTACTCCAATCACTGTGCTACGGCTACCGAACATGTACAAAAGACTTCCGGGGAGTTCCAGCCATGCTTGTAGCCAGTTAGGACCTTGACTGGGACCGAGACCGAGACCTCGAGGGCGATCTGGAAGCAGACCTGGACCGAGAGCGTGTTTTTGAAGCTGACTTTGACCTGGAACGTGATTCTGCTGGAAGGTTTGGTTTGGATTTGGATTTGGAATTGGATCTTGACCGGGCCCGGGGCTCAGGATTGGGACCAGCGCTCTCGCTCTCCCCTCGGCCCTCCCTCTGGCCGGACTCTGCCTTGGCGTGTTCCCGTTCCTTAGACACGGAGCGGGAGCGGGAGCGGGACCTGGATCGCGAGCGGTCGGCACCATCCTTCTTCTTCTTCTTGCTGCCGCTGCTGGCCTTGCTGTCTCGCTTGCTGCTGCGCTTTCTGCCGTGCTCACTCTTGCTGCGGCTCCGGCTCCGGCTGCGGCTCCCCTCCCTGCTGCGCTTCCTCCCTTTCCTCTTGTCCTTGCTTTTGCTGCGGCTGCGACTTCGGCTGCCTGCTTTGCTGCAGCTGCGGCTGCGGCTCTTGAGCAGGCTCTTCTCCTTGCTGCGGCTGCGGCTCCCCCGTTTCTCCTCCGCTCTTTGCTCCTGGCTCCGACTCCGACTCTCACTTTTGTGGCTGGGGCTGTGGCTCTTGGCTTTGCTGATGCTGTCGTTCTGGAGCTTGTCCTCCCCATGGTCTTTGTTTTTGCTGCGGTTCTTGTCGGGGCTGCGGCTGCGGCTCTTGTCTTTGCTGGGGCTCCTGCTCTTTTCCTTTTTGCTGCGGCTGCGGCTCTGGCTCTGGCTGCGGCTACGGCTCTTGCTCCGGGAGTGGGAGGCTGACCTGGGGAGACATAGGATGCTGGGTGAGTGACAGGTTGACTTGAGAGCTCCACAAGTGAGGAGGAGCTGAGGTGATGGGGTGGTGGCTCCCCTATGGGAGCGGGAAGCAAGCGCAGCAGGGCACACCCACCTGGACCGGGAGCGGCTCTTTGAATGGCTGCTTTTGCTACTGACGCTCCGGCTTCTGCTCTTCCGGGAATGCCTGCTTCGAGAACGAGACCTGTGCAGAAAAATAAACAAACAAACAAACTTCTGATTGCCAATAAAAAGCTAGCTGAGTGCAGTCAACCAAGATATTACTTGAATAAAAAACTCAGGCCGGGCATGGTGGCGCATGCCTTTAATCCTAGTACTTGGGAGGCAGAGGCAGGCAGATCTTTGTGAGTTCAAGGCCAGCCTGGTCTACAGAATGAGTTCCAGGACAGCTGGGGTTACAGGGAGACCCTGTCTCAAAAAAGACAAAAAAAAAAAAAACCAAAAAAAAAACCCCCTTTTAATTATATTTCTTCAAATTATGCATTCATATACTCCACCCATATACCAAATTACAAATTCTGAAACAAAGTGGTAGGTTGATTCTAAGGCCCATTAAGGGATTCACCTTTTAACCATACTGCTGCCTTCATATAAAAAAAGGAATATAACAAAGATGATACTCAGTTTGCCTTGCAACTAGGGATTTTGTGCTAGCCTCCACAAATGAGGAACACCATATGTCGTTTGTTTATCTGGGACTATGTTATGTCCCCCTTCCTTGGCAGGATTGGGGACATCAGGTGACTGAGCTCTCATCCTCCCACACTTGAGGAATGACAGCCTTTTCTAATCTTTTAATTTCGGTTTGAGTGGTCACAAGGGACCCTCTAAGGCAATGGGGCAACTGAGGTTCTCTGACCAAGGCTATGCTTCAGTGTCAGCTGAAGGCCCCTTTGTCCTCTGATGGGACCCCAACAGCCTGTTCAGTGTCAGCAATTGCCACTAGGGTGGTTGTTGGACTCTTAAAGTTGAGGGAAGTCTTTTGGTATTTGCAACGCATGGAATTCCCATTGGGTTCTGCGTCTGGGAAAGTTCCCTGGAAGCACAGACATTTCTCTCATTTTCTATCCTGGGTAAATCCCCCACACATCAGAGGGACCCACAGACCAGGAGACTGAGGGCTAAGGCGCTCCTTAAGGGGCTGGAGAAATGGCTCAGTGGCTAAGAGCGCCGACTGCTCTTGTAGAGAACCCGGATTTTGATCCCCAGCACCCACATGGCAGTTAAGAACCATCTTTAACTCCGGTTCCAGGGGAATCTGACACCCTCTTCTGCTCTTGATGCATTGCACAATACGGGTGCACCAATCTACATGCAGACAGTACATTCATACAGATAAAAAATAAATAAAATTAAAAAAAAAAAAGAATTGGAGAGTTCACACCCAGTTGGCCCCAGGCTACAAGAATTTTCCCCTTCTCACTAACAGACAGGAGATTCACAAACCTGGGCAGAACCAGTGCCCTTATAGGCCGAGTGTGGGTCAGATTGGACCCCACCTCCTGCCCCCAACCCCACCTCCCTGCCCCCAACCCCCTCCCTGCAAACTCCTGCCAGGCTCAGTGGCACATGCTCTTCCAGGAGTGCGGTGCTGCTGGAAACCAGCTTTGCACCAGTTTCTGTCCTCAGCAGAGAGCTGGGGACTTCTTAACTTTGGAAATAAACATGTTTCAGCCAGAGACCAGAAATTACAAAAGCTGGCAGAAGGGGAGATATGAGTACAGCTAAGACAATCACAGGCCCCAGGGAAGAGTGCTGAGCCCTGCTCCCCTGGAGCTACACTGTCCCCTGTCTGCCTAAACCCTTCCTGTTGTGATTCTTTGTCTGCCCTGCAAGACTCACCTGAGAATAAATAAGAAGCAATAAATAAGCAATAAATAAATAAATAGTCTAGTGGCTTAGGAGACAGACTTGTTCTCAGAAGGCCTGTGGTTAAAATCCCAAGCTCAGCATTTTGTAAATTCTTTTTGAAAACTTAAAAATTTAACTTCTCCTTGTACTTCAGAAAACCCAAGAGAAAAGGATGAATATCTGAAATACTGGGAATCACCAAAGCTTAACCAAGAAGAGATTGACAGCTTAAACAGACCCAGAATATATGAAGAAATTGAAAATATAATAAGAAACCTCCCAAACTAATAAAAAAAGCTCAGACCCAGATTTTCATGGGCAGAATTCTATAAAACATTTAAAGAGGGCTTACTACCATTACTACTTAAACTGTTCAGAAGGATACTAACAGAGGGAAATCTCTTAGATTCTTTCTATGAAGCCAGCATCACTTTAATACCAAAAGCAGACAAAGATACAACCAAAAGAGAGAACTATAAACCCATCTCATTAATGAACACAGATGAAAAAATTCTCAACAAAATACTCACAAACCACATATAGAACCACACGTTGAAAAGATCATCCATCATGACCAAGCTGAATTCATACCAGAGATGCAGGGATAATTCAACATATGTAAACCAATAAATAAATATCATAAAACACATAAATGGACCGAAAGACAAAAACTACATGATCATCTCAATCAAGATGAAAAGCCTTACAATAAAATCCACATGCCTCTGTGTTAAAGTCCCTAGATGGATAATTGGACTGGAGGGACATTCCCTCAATTAATCAAACCATCATGACAAAGACCCACGGCCAAATCATCCTAAATGGAGGAAAAATAGAAGCATTCCCCTTAAAGGGAGTCTGAACTTGGCAAGGCTGCCCCTATTCCCACTCCCTTTCAATATAGTGACTAAAACTTGCTAGACCCCAGTAAAGCAAGAAAAGGAAAGTAAAGCAGTACTAATTAGAAAAGAGGAAGTCAAGCCAGCCCTTTTTGCTGAAGATATGATAGTCTTAACTAATGGATGCTAAAAACCTCCACCAGAAAACTCCTAGAACTATTAAGAGCTTCAGTTAAAAGTGGTGGGGATACAAAATTAAACCTAGAAAAATCAAGTAGCCTTTCTTTCAACAAGCATCTGAAAAAGGAATACCAAAGGACGTCTCCCATTCACACTAGCCTCAAAACATAAATATACTCTAGGAAAAACAAACCTACACAAAGACCCTACATACTCTACAAAACAAATATTTAAATACCCTCGAAGAAGGAAATTAAGAAGAACATCAGAAGATGTGAAGACTTCCATGCTCATGGATTGGAAAGTAATATATTAAAATATGTTCCATTTCTACCCAAATTTATACAGTTCAATCAATCCTCAATCAAATCCCCATGAGCTTTTTTGCAGACTTGGGGAAAAAAATCCTTAAATTCAATTGGAAAAACAAATGGTGGTGGTTTGAATGAGTGTTCCCCCTAGGCTGTAAGTATTCAGACATTGTCTCCAGTGGTGGCACTGTTTTTTGGAGGTCTAGAAGGTGTGGCCATTCTAAAGGAAGTACATTATTGGGGAAGGACTTAGTGAGTTTAACAAGGCCTTGTGGTCTCCAGCTCACCCTTTCTGCTTCCTGTGTTTTTTTGTGAGATGTGACCCTCGGCTGCTGCTCCAGCTCCAGCCATCATGCCTCTCCAGCCGCCATGCCCCCCACCACAATGGACTCCGGAACGTCAATCAAGCACAAATAAACTCTTCCTTGTTAATAAGTTTCTTTGGTCATGGTGTTTTATCATAGCAACAGAAAAGTGACTAATACAACAAAAGACCCCGAATAGCTAAAGCAACCCTGAGCAAAAAGTGCAATACATGGGGGGATTACATAACAATACTTCAAGCTATATTACTGGGCTATAAGTCATAAAGACAGCCTGGTACGGGCAAAAAAAAAAAAAAAAAAAAAAACAGAACTCGTGACCAAATGCGAACCCAAAATTGAAGATCTTAACTTGAGCTCATATAAATTCAACCACCTTGTATTTGACAAAGGGGCCAAAAAAGCTCAATGAAGGAAAGAAAGCATCTTCAGCAAATGGTGCTGGCAAAACTGGACCACCATTTGTAGAAGAATGAAATTAAGCCCCCACCTCTCACCCTGTACAAAAATAAACTCCAAGTGTATCAAAGATCTCACCCTGAAATCTGAAACCCTGAAGGTGCTAGAAGAAAAAGTTGGCAGCAACCTATAAGACATAAGTATTAGGGAAAGACTTTTCTAAATCAAACAAGCAGCTGCACAGGAAGATAAACAACAGCTGAGCAAGTGGGGACCACCATCAAACCTCAAAAGCTTTGTGAACAAAAAGAAAACAATCAAAGAAGTGAAGCAGGGAAAACCCAACAGAAGGGAGGAACCTTCACACGTGATACTATCTGACAAAAGCCATTAACATCCAAGAATACATAAAATACTTAAAAAAACAAGAAGAAAACAAATGACCTACCAAAAGATGGCAGTAAAGAGATAACAGAGACTTTACAGTAAGGAAGTAAGATGGCTGCAGAGAGACATCTTTAAAAAGTGTTCAAGATCATTAAATAATTAAGGAAAATGGAAATTAAAACCACTTTAAGAATCATCTCACTCCAATAAGTCTGGGCAAAGGATCAAGAAATCAAAAGGACACAATATGCTGGAGAAAACACACATCCCACTTGCTGGTGGGAACCATAAACTCGTTTACAACCACTGTGGAAAGCAGTGTGGAGAACCCTTAGAAGGGTTCTCAAAATGAGCTTCCAACTGACTCAGTCTACCACTCCTGGGTATATACCCACAAGCACATCCTACCACAAAGATACATGCACAGCTATGTTTATTGCAGCTCTCTTTACATTAGCAAGGAGCTGGAACCACCCCAAATGCCCCTCATCTGATGAGTGGATAACAAAAAATGTGGTACATCTATCTACACATGGATTTCTATGCAGTGGTAAAGAAAGATGACATCATGTGTTGGCCAGGGGATCCAAGCCCCCCCCCAAAAAAAGGTAAAGTCTTTTTGCCTGTAAACTGGGATACCTGCAAGAAGAGAGGCGGTAAGGCCCTGCCTGTCGAAGTAACCCTGATGCAATCATGGGAAATATGTATTGATACCGCACTTGCAAGTGTACAGTTGGCCTCTGGAATGCCAAGAGAGTGTTACCAAAGCCACTAAACAATAAAGCAAATTATAGGTCTCCTTGAGCAAGCAGACTCCTCCATCAGCACCAGCTACAACCTCACCTGCCGAGAAATACTGTGTAGCAGTGACAGCCAATGTCTGTATATCCCAAATCTAATTGGCTAATCTCTCTCTTGGAGGAATAACCGTATGAGCTTGATTTGCCACAAGATTACATCCTCTCTGGTCTAGGAGATTATAAAGCCACAGTAAGGCCCTGTCATTTTTTACAGAAAAAGTAATTCATGGATTAACATACATCCAAACATTGTGTCCTATCCAAAGTAACCTACCATAACATTAGTATGCTTTTAAATACCTATATATTAATTGCTTGTGCTTCATTAGTAGGATTGAAAGGTTTTTCCTGACAAACTGTCAGCCATGAAGGAAACAGCCAGAATGTCAAGAGTCCAAAACAACAGCTCCAGAGAAGTACTGTTTTCTTCTCATCCACTGTGCCCCTTTTCTAAGCTTAGGGAACAATCTGCGAAGAGGGGGCCATTGGTAGAATGTAAGGCTGCGATTGGAAACTACAACAATTAGTCTGGACACTATTTGATCAATTGATTGACACAACAATGTCACCCCCCCTGGATGGTGGGCTTGGGCTGTGTGGTTTGGGCACAACGCTTGCAATTGGTTTTTCATGAAGGATGCTTGACTCATGATTATACTTATGTAAAAAAAAAATGAAAAAAAATAAAGAAGTAATAGAGAAAAAAAAGTAACCATGATGGAAATTAATGTGTTGAAGGAAAAAGAGTGAGGTTAGGTTTTGAAAAGTTTGGTGCTATCATATATTTTGAATTATGGCTTTATATGAGAACTGCCCAAAGAAGATTTAATAAAATACTCCACCACTGTCACTATCATATCATTCTGGATGGCACTCCAGGGACCCATCTTTCAGAGCTGGAGTTTAATCTAGAGGCATAGATATTACTCACAGGATTAGCATGTGATAATTTCTGCAGTATGTATCTAGAGACATTATTTCTCAGTTATGCTGTTATATATTTGTGTATCTTACTCTGAGATTGAAGTGGGTTCAGTGACTTGCCTGAAGAGATAGAAATGTCTTTCTGAACAAGTAAGACCCATTCTGTATGCAAAACCTTCAACTCCACAATATTCTGATGAAACCCACCCCACAGATCATACAATGATGAAAGTCTACAGAAAATACTTAGATTTAGCTTTTTTTCTGTAGAAAGATCTCCCTTCATTTCAGACTCACCACAGGAGATAATTTTGGTAATGGTAGAAATATTTGACTAATCACTTCTGTTTTTCCTAGTACCTATTTAGTTACTGGAAATAAATATCAGTCACTAATATGTCAAAAAAAAGAAAGACGACATCATGAACTTTGCAGATAAATGGATGGAACGCGAAGCCAGTACGCTAAGTGAAGTAACACAGTCCCAGAAATAAAAAAGGTGAATGCTTTCCCTCATTGTGGATGCTAACACTGAAATCAACTGTGCTACTAAAATGTGAATCTCTGAATGGGCTCTAGAATTGACCTAGCACTTATATTCACACACTGTAGATACCATATATGTGTGGAAGATATGTTTTTATTCTAAAAATAAAAAAGAATGTAAAGTTATACTTCTTTTTACCTGAATGCAACTTTACTATTAAAATGTGAATTCCTAAATGTGTTTTGGAATTAACCTATAGTTTAATTTTAGACTTTGTAATTTTGGCATTTATGTGTGGAATGTATATGTGTATATTGGATAAATAATATAAAATTAAAGGGAACAAAAGAGAGAGAGAGAAACCTGTTCAAAGAAAACTGACCAAAACAGTAAACTTCTGCATCAAACAAGGTTATAAAAGACTTAGAAAAAGATGCAAGACAGGACTTTAACATGTATGACAGAGTCCATAGTCCTAGTGGGCAGGGAGTAGGTGGGCATGGATGGGGAATGAATCTAAATGATGATTAAGAATGTATGGAAATGACTCATAAAAATTAACTTAGAAAAGGGCTTCTTAAAAATAGACAAATGTAATGTGTTCAAAATAACTAACTTTAGACTTTATTGTAATTATTCTAAATTGTTTTTGTTTTGTAATGTCCTTTGTATGTCATTTTTTATCTCAAGATAATTTTAATATTATGGCCATCCAAAAACTTTCTCTTAATTTTGATGAACAAAATCTATTGAGATAAATTCCATCTTGGCATCCTCAATTAAGATATAAAATTTTTAATTCTAAACTATGGATACCCTAAATCTTCAAGTAATGTGTGTACACAATTATTTGATTAATTAATTAATTAGAAAATCTTAAGCATTACAATTCATTTTGGGTTTTTCAAATGTGTTTTACCTTTCAGGTTTTACTCAAAAACTAACCTTAATCAATTTAAAAAACTACCGGGAAAGGGCTTTGTTCATAGGTTCCCTGACCATGTGGCATATGATCTGACCCCATCTGCCTGCCTGCTGTGTATACAGCTTGCACTGAGCTAAATGAATGCGTGGCTTCTTAGTAACAATTTATCCTAAATCTTGTTCACTTTGGACTGCCTTTAAGAATCAACTGTAGATAACACCTTCTTTTAATTTCAGCACTTTGGAAGCAGAGACAGGCAGACTTCTATGGGAACTTTCAGACCAGCCCAGTCTGACAAAAGTCTTAACTCCAACAAATTATTTCTTAATAACTACTGTTAAAAAATTCTCATTACCAACACAGTTTAAAATCTTGGTTCAAAGCCGGGCATGGTGGCGCACACCTGTAATCCTAGCACTTGGGAGGCAGAGGCAGGCAGATCTTTGTGAGTTCAAGGCCAGCCTGGTCTACAGAGTGAGTTCCAGGACAGCTGGGGCTACAGAGAGATCCTGTCTCAAAAAGACCAAAAAAAAAAAAAAATCTTGGTTCAATTAAAAAATATTTAACTTCACTTCATGCTTTTTGTCACTCTGACTTCGTTCTTCTCCCTCTCTCTACTCACCTCTCCCCCCTCTCTCCCCATCCCCCTCTCTCTCTCCTGCTCTCTCTCTCCTCTCCCTCTTTTTTTTTTTTTCTTTCTCCCTCTCCCTCCCTTATCTCCCCTATAATATATATATATATATATATATATAATATATATAATTTTTTGATAGCCAGGACATTTACTTCAGGAGTTGCCAGGGCTGACTACCTGTTGGCACATGGAAGGGTAGCAGTAGCCACAGCAGCAGCAAGATGGCAACTGAGGCACACCCCTTTATAGCCATGGGGCAGGACCTCACGTATGGGGGAAGAGGTCAGAAGATTGACAGCCTCTGGAGGAAATGAATATCTTGTGTCCCGTGGAATTCTGGGAAATGTAGACCTAAAATTTTCCAGCCTTTTGATTATGATAAAGGAAAATTGAGCTGGCGGGGGGGGGTCGCAACATCTCGGGGGAACAGGTGTCAGACTGGAGGGTAGAATCTGCTTTCCCATCTTGGCAGCTCTGGAGTGCCTTTGGTGGTTTTGGTCCAGATCGAATAGCTGGTAGATTAGTGGATATTTTCTTCTGCAACTGAAAGGACAGCTGGTTGAGTCTTATATGATTGTACCAGTGCACAGACTTCACAGTACAACAGGGGCCTAGTGCTGTTCCATTAGCAATTGGAGGGTCCCTGTCTAGGGTCCCAGAGGGGAGGACCTGTACCCTATTCTAAGGAATTGGAAAAAAGTTTTTAGTACACAGGGCTCCAGAATGAGAGCCAGCATAACCATGAGAATATAAAAGGTGGTATTTTCTAGCATGGCACAGTAAATCTGTTACCTGTCTCTGAGATATTTTCTAACATGACACAGTAGGTTCCTAACTTGGCACAGTAGGTCCCTCACCTATCTCAGAGGGAAGGTGGCGCAGCTGTCAGAAGGCTGGTTAAGTAGTAGAAAAGAAAAAAAAAAAAATTGTTAGTGAAATCCATTAGTCGTGGGTCAAAAATCAGGTCTTCAGAGGTCTAGAAACAAGAAAAACTGGAAAGGAAACTGAAGTTAGACTACCTGTGAAGAAAATAATTTGGAGATCAAATTCAGTCTAGCAGATAACAACAACAACATAAAAAAATCATTAGATAAACAGTGTAGGAAAGAACCCTAGGTTCAAACTAGGCCTTCGAAAAAATTTAAGAGACATGCCAAGAGTAAACTTAATTTAATTTTTTGTTTGTTTTTGTGCACAATATAGAATTAAAGAACTTTGAAGTGGCCACGTAGTTTGGATAGAAACTAACACACACAAGAACCTGGACCCATGACAGTTACATGAATCTCAAAGACAATGGAGGAGTGATCGGGAATAAAGGAGAATAGCGTTATAAACACACAGACAGGTGGACAGACACATGACTTAATTGTATCTGTTATCTCTGGACAATGGGAAATCCCCTTCTTTTCCCCATAAAATGTCATAGCTAAGTGTGGATGCCCAGAATAACTTGATGTCAGGCACAGACAGTTTCTCAGTCGTCTTGACTGAACTGCACACCTAATCTAAAGTTGTCCATTGTTGTGCAGGGCTGTTGAGCCATTAATTTTTTTATGTGTGAGTTTACTGTCTGCATGTAGGTTGCTGCACCCATGTCATGCAATGCCAACCATTAATTTTAATTGTCGCATTTACACAGAATCATTTTTAGAGTTTGAGACAACTACTCAGGTGGAAACATCCTGTGCTTTACAGCATGATCTGTGTCTGTGTGTGTTGTGTGTGTGTGTGTGTGTGTGTGTATGGTGTGTGTGTGTGCCTGTACAGTGTGGTGGAGGTGGGTGGGCAGATCTGGCATGTGCGGCTTGTCTGTCTCCAACTGGGTTTACCTGCTAATTTAATGAGAATAAATTTATTGTTAGTGGAAAAATCAAAAGTCCCTTCATTAAGGGGAGGCAGCTGGGTGCAATTTTACTGCCTGACGCAAGATCTGGATGCCAGCTGGGACTGAGCTGGTGATCACACCTTGTTAATGTCAGTTAAGGGCTTGTATCCAGAAGCAGAAGCAAAAATGTATTTCTAAATAAAATGTGATTTATAAAGAAAACCAATGTAATGGAGAGTGCCAAAATCTGAAATAATCCCTTAAAAATAGGTAAAAGTCTTATAAACAAAAATATTTTAAAAATGAAAACAAAACAGAATTTGTTAAAAAGCCAGGTGATGTAAAATATCTTAAACAACAGCCTGAAAAAAAAAAAAAACAAAAACAACAACATTAACTACCCATAGAAAAGTAAACTGGAAAAATTGATTTTATTTTGAAACAGAAGAAAAACCAGTAGAAACAAAACTCAGTTATGCTGACATAGAAAATGTATTTATCCACTGCTGGTGGGAATGTAAACTTGTACAACTGCTATGGAAAGCAGCGTGGAGAACCCTTGGAAGACTTGGAAGGGAACCACAACAGCATAAGTACTGGGTCAATGAATGGACTGATATAGTTAAATTCTGCCCCCCAAAATAAACCTTTGGAGAGAAAAAGTTTAAAAAAGACTGAGAGAAAGATGCAGGACATGTATGGCACAATGCATGATCTGGGGTGGGGTGGGGGGAAGGGAAAGCGGAGTATGTTTACAATGAACTGAAAAATTATGTCTGAAATATATAACACAATAATAAAATTATTATATTAAAGATTAAATTAAAAATATGTTAATTTTAAAACCTACTTAGAGTTTATACTTGGGCTGGAGAGATGGCCTAGCAGTTAAGAGCACCGACTGCTCTTGCAGAGGACCCGGGTTCGATCCCCAGCACCCACATGGCGGCTGAGAACCGTCTGAATCTCCAGCTCCAGGAGAACTCCAGTTCCAGGGGAATCCTGACACCCTCTTCTGACCTCTGCGGTATTGCATGACAC
Organism: Rhizomys pruinosus; assembly: GCA_009823505.1. Lineage (NCBI taxonomy): Eukaryota > Metazoa > Chordata > Mammalia > Rodentia > Spalacidae > Rhizomys > Rhizomys pruinosus. The sequence goes on along the minus strand of VZQC01006111.1, from coordinate 715,925 downwards.
GGGTGCACAAACTTGCATGCAGACAGTACATTCATACACATACAGAAATAATATAAAAATTAAAAAAAAAACTAAGAAACTCCTTAAAAAGTTCTCTACAGCTTTAGTAGTTAGAGAAATACAGATTAAAAACCACTTTAGGGTTCATCTTGCCCCAGTCAAACTGGCTAAGATCAAGAGAACAAATGACACCAGATGCTGATGAGGATGTGGAGAAAGGGGAGCACTCACCCACTGCTGGTGGGATGCAGACTAGAGCAGCCACTATGGTAGGCAGTGTAGGGAACACTCATCCACTGCTGGTGGGATGCAGACTAGAGCAGCCACTATGGTAGGCAGTATGGGAACTCAAAAAACTAAAAATGAATCCACCATATGACCCAATTATACCACTCTTTAGCATATACCCAAAGGACTCATACTACTGTTCCGATACCTGTACATCCATGTTTGTTGTTGCTCTCTTCACAGTAGCTAAGAAATGGAACCAACTTAAGTGTCCCTCAACTGAGGAATGGATAATGAAAATGTGATACATCTACACAATGGAGTTCTACTGAGCAGTAAAACAAAGTGGAATTACTGCTATACTAAGTAAAGCAACACAAGCCCAGAAAAGCACTGCTCCCTCATCTGCAGATCATAGGACTAATCCCTTATATGTGAGTATATGTCCTGATGTAACAGTAGGAGTCTGGAGGATGGAAAGTGGAAAGGAATCACGAAGCCAAAGGCAAAGAAAAGCAGGAAAGGGGGGGGAGTAGGGAACAGATATTACCAGGGAGGAGGGGGAGAGAGTGGGAGTGTTCAGCTGGGAGGGGAGGGAGGGACATGCCGGAGACCATGAGGGTGCAGGAGGGAACTAAGGAGAGGGGAAACAGGGGAGGTGGGTGCTAAGGGGGAGGGTGGAGATAATGGGGGTGGTTGGACTGGGGAAGGAGGAGGGGTGTTGGATTGGGAAGGGAGAGAGAGGAGAGATGAATGGATGGCGTGGGAGACAGAGGGGAAACATGTTGGCTTGGGAAGCCCCCGAGAGACACACATACAGTGCTGAACATCAGTGTAAGTTTGGGGGCTGTTTGGCAAGGAGCACAGTGCCAGACGGGAGAGATCTCTTTCTGAGCGGTTAGTGAGACTAGTCTAAGAGACTCCCAAAAGAACACAGGCTATTGCCAGAGCCCTTGGTTGTCTCCAAGAACTCGATGGTAAGACCATTCTGCTGAAGTCAGGAGTAATTAGGACATAGAACTTGGAACAATGGAACAGGAAATGACCTAAAACCCTTTTCCCTGAAGAATAGCTCTCATAGTTGTAGAGGATGCTATTCAAGCTGCTAAGGCAGAAAATCAATCCATGTTCCAACCCTGTGCTAAAGTCACTTAACCACAATGACTGGCACAGTAAACCATTTCTATTGGTGCAGTAGTTGCATTATTATCTGGGGGTAATCAATAGCTCTCTAATTGCGCTTAAATCTCTCTTAATGCAAGTGAACTCATGGGTGGTACTGTGACCAAAGTCAAATACACATGACTGGAGAGGCCCTAGATCCTACAGAAAATCATATCTGTGTCATGTCTCTAGACAAGTGAAATTCTGCGCCTCACAGCAGCTCCCCTGACAGGGAGTGAGAGCAGTGACCTTTTCCATTCCTTGGCTTAAGTAGGCCACAGCCTGGCATGGGCGTGGTCCCAGGTGCTAAACTCAGGTTTGTGCCTCAGGTCCCCTAGTCATGGCCTCCCGGATGTCTCTTCTATCTGAGTTCATGCCCAGGTCCTGGTCAGGGGCCATCCAGCTCTGGTTATCTGCTGGCTCTCGTGTCTGTGCCATCTCTGGCCACTTAATTAGTTGAACATGTTCAGTTTGGGAGTCTGCTAAGCCCCTTGTGGCTGAACAAGTCCCCAGTGCTTATCTTCAGGCAGCCCTGGGCTGGAGCAGGCCTCTTGCTGAGCTAAGTTTAATGTTTCTGTTTTGTTAAGGTTTTAGCACCTCACACTTTACTGTAGTTTAATCCTAACTACCTCTAATTCCACAACTTTCAAATGCTAATTATGCTCCTAACAGTAGGGTAAGAAGATGGGTTTGTGAAGTTAGTCACCTTGAAGGGACAAAGCAGCATAGGAGAAACTGAAGAAGCTGGGGTGGACCAAACAGTGAGAAATGACTTTTCATGTCAATAGTTATTGATGCTTCACCTGGGACCACAAAGAACAGAAAGGTCATGGAGCAGACCAGCCCATCCCAAGATGAGAACAGTTGTGTGTGATGGGGAGACTACCCCCTGGAGCAAATCACCTTGTAGGAAGCAGATGGAGAGCCTGAGGGGAAAACAGATTAACTGATGTAACAGCTCTTGGCACCACCTTGCTGGAACTGGAGCTGAAACTATGAAGGGTAGGTCTTGACAATGCTGTTTAATTGCACAGACCTCTCTCCTCCATGGTTCTTCCTGTTTAAACCTGAAGCTTGTATCAGTATACCAAAAACAAGCTTGGCATCACTGAATCCCTTTGTCTGTTCATCTAACCAGTGTTAACAGAATGACCTGTCTCTGCTTTTCTCCCTTTCTTGGTCTTTAATTGGATATTGGGTCAGGTGGCTGAGTCCAGCACATTGGGATAGTTAGAACCAGGGCTTTTGCCCTAAAACTCCAATGGAATGAGAAGGAAACCAGGGAAATCCTAAACAAGTTCCAGGTATATTTATCTTGGTTGGGTGGTTTAGTAAACAGGCCCCACAATATAGCCAGCCTTCCCTGTGGTGTATTGAACTTTCTCTGTGATCTCTCTTTGCCCAACAAGAGTTATCTTACAATAAGCGGAATTGCCCCCCCCCCAAATGTGCCCACAGAGTCCCAGGGTCAATAGCTTTGAATTTTTCTTAGACTTAGCATTTAATATCTGTATACATATGGATTTTATTTTATTTTTTTTTATTTTATTTTTTTTTTTTTTTTTTTTTTGTCTGCATGCAGGTTTGTGTGTGCAATGCCGCGGAGGTCAGAAGAGGGTGTCGGATTCCCCTGGAACTGGGAGTTTCAGACGGTTCTCAGCCGCCATGTGGTGGGGGATCGAACCCGGGTCCTCTGAAGAGCGCCGGTGCTCTTAACCGCTAGGCCATCTCTCCAGCCCCCTACATATGGATTTTATTAACCACATTTGAAGTACTTAAAAAGCTAAAAATAATGGTCGTCTCAATTCATGTGGAAAAGGCCTTCAATAAAATTCAACATGCCTTCATGTTTAAAGTCCTAGAGGGAATTGGACTGGAGGGAACATCCCTCAACATAATGAAACCCATGTACAACAGACCCACAACCAAACTTATTCTAAATGGGGAAAAATTAGAAGCATTCCCCTTAAAGTCAGGAATCTTGGCAAGGCTGCCCCCTATTCCCACTCCTTTTCAATATAGTATTTGAAATGCTTGCTAGACCAGTAAGACAAGAAAATGAATTTAAAGAAGTATTAATTGGAAAGGAGGAGGTCAAACTATCCCTTTTTGCAGTTTACCTAAGGACCACCAAAAACTCCACCAGAAAACTAGAAACGATTAACAGTTTCAGTAAAGTGGTAGGATAAAAAATAACCTAGAAAAATCAGGGGCTAGAGAGATAGCCTAGCAGTTAAGAGCACTGACCGCTCTTGCAGAGGACCCAGGTTCGATCCCCTGCACCCACATGGTGGCTAAGAACCATCTGTAACTCCAATTCCAGGAGAACTACAGTTCCAGGGGAATCAGAGACCCTCTTCTGACCTCTGCGGCATTGCACAACACAGGTGCACAAACCTACATGCAGACAGTACATTCATACACATACAAAAATGAAAAATAAAAAATAAAGAAAGAAAGGTCTAAGCCGAGAGCTGGGTGTGGCGGCACACCCCTTTAATCCTAGCACTTGGGAGGCAGAGGCAGGTGTATCTTTGTTCAAGGCCAGCCTGGTCTACAGAGTGAGTTCCAGGACAGCTGGATCTACAGTGAGACCCTGTCTCAAAAAGAAAGAAAAAAAAAAAAAAAAGAGCCAAGAATAATAAAGTGTCATGGGAAAAAAGTGAGATTACTCCAGGCGAAAGAGACTTCGCACTTGTATGTGCAACTAAGTCAGATCCTGGTCAGGTATTCCAGTACAAAGACATCCATGAAGCAACTGAGTAGAAAAAAATATGGCTTGGACATTAGGTAACTAAACAATTATGGACTATTGATATTCTTAGGGAGAACCTAGAACTTGTCATCATCATTTTTGGAGACTTTTGACATTTAGGGATGAAGTTCTTTAGCTTTTACAATTTCTTTCAAGTGCAGCATAAACACATATTATATATATACACACACACACACACACACACACACACACACACACACACACGCAGAGGAGAGAGATATCCAGTGGTGGTGGTGGGTGGTATATAGGACTTTATGAACTTTCCTTTCAATTTTCATGTTTGAAAATGACCATAAAGCCGGGCATGGTGGCGCACGCCTTTAATCCTAGCACTTGGGAGGCAGAGGCAGGTGGATCTTTGTGAGTTCAAGGCCAGCCTGGTCTACAAAGCGAGTTACAGGCTAGCTTGGGTTACAAGGAGACCCTGTCTCGAAAAAAACAAAACAAAACAAAACAAAACAAAAGACAAGATGGGTGTGGGCATGATGGCACATGACTTTCTTTAATCCCAGCACTGGGGAGGCAGGGGTGGGCAGATCTCTGTGAGTTCAAGGCTGATCTACATAGTGAGTTCCAGGACAGCTGGGGCTATAGGGAGACCCTGTCTCAAAAAGATGGGAAAAAAAAAAAAAAAAGACAAAGACAGAAGACACAGAGCCCATCTGAAGAGCTCCTGATGACAGGTGATAGAATCTATCCAAGTACTAAAATTCACGGTGCAATAGATGAGACCCCCAAACACACATAAGAAATTTACTGGAGCCGGAGAGATGGCTCAGCAGTTAAGAGCACTGACTGCTCTTGCAGAGGACCCGGGTTCAATTCCTAGCACCCACAGGGCTGTCAAGAACCATCTTTAAGCCAGGCATGATGGCGCATGCCTTTAATCCTAGCATTCTGAAGGCAGAGGCAGGCAGATCTCTGTGAGTTCAAGGCCAACCTGCCAACCTGGTCTACAGATTGAGTTCTAGGCCAGCTGGGTATATGCTATAGAGAGATCTGGTCCAAAAAGACAAAAAAAAAAAAAAATTTACCCAGAGACACTAAGCAATCACTATCATCACTGTGGAAGTTGCTCAGGACTTAATACTCACACAGAATGCTGCCCACACTGTGCAGCAGGAAGTATGTACAGAACACTACCAATAAAGTAATCCAAGTGGGATAAGCCTTTCCTCTATGGGGTATACCTTTCCTCTATGTATTAAGACCTAGCTGTGAGTTCATAGGAAATATGGGAAGGAATGTTTCAAACTCACCACACTGTGCAATCAGCAAAATCTAAACAATGGGAGAATCAGAAAACGTAGCCCTACTTTTTCAACAAAAATGCAAGGAAAACAGCCTCTCTACTCTGCAAACTCACTCCCACTTCAGGCCTTTATGAAAGACATCTTTGTCAAAAACTCAAGTCTCTATCTACTCCAACTTCACTTTGGGGGCTTGGCCTTGATGACTATCCTCACCAACCCAACAGGACAGTTGTGCTGGTTTCTCTCTTTCAACCAGCCAGTCGCATGGCTATAACTTGCTTACTGTTCACAACAGCCTCCTTGTTGCTTAGGCTGCTTCCTGGCCTATTGGCAGAGCAGCTGCTAAATCTGACAGTGTCCAGAGCAGCTAAGCTGCTCTATCAGGAAGAGTAACCACAGGACCCAGCCATGTGTGCTTCTAGCCCAGTGGAGGATTCAGCTCACTAGAAGAAATGTGAAGGGCCACTTGGTCCTGTCTTGGAAAAAGGACTTTACTTGTATTTATATTCATGATGAGTTCGTTTTACAAATAAATTGTTCAATTCAAAGTTCTGAGTTACTGAACCATGTAGAATCAAAGTATGAAAACCTAACCAGGAAACATCATCAGACTACCTGTGTTCGTTAGTGAATCAGTGCTGTGTGCCAACACACAGAAGATGTCAGCAATACCTTGAGTGGCTCCGGCTCCTGGAGTAGGATCGGCGCCGTCTAGAACCTGGCTTGTCTTCAACTAATCTGATTTTTCTCCCGTTGACCTCTGTCCCATCCAACTTTTCCAAAGCTCTTTTCATATCAGAGTAAGATACAAATTCAATCACCCCTTCATTTTTTCGTCCCTTATGAGCATCCGCATATGTCACTTCTCCTGCCTGACGCATATAATCCTAAAAACAAAAAAAATCTTTGATTACATTAGGACACATTTTGCTAAAATATTTCATGCAATTAACTATCAAAGTGAAAGCTTTCTTTTCCTTTAAGAAGTGTCAGCCTAGCTGGGACTATAGGGAGACCCTGTCTCGAAAAGACCAAAAAAAAAAAAAAAAAAAAAAAAAGTGTCAGC
>VZQC01006111.1:664187-703959 GCA_009823505.1 Rhizomys pruinosus | reverse complement strand
TTGTTGTTGTTTTTTTTTTTTTTTTTTTTTGAGACAGGGTCTCTCTTCTAGCCCCAGTTGGCCTGGAACTCACTATGTAGACCAGGCTTGCCTCAGTCTTAGAGATCTGTCTGCCTCTGCCTCGTAGGTGCTGGGATTAAAGTTGTGTATCACTATGCCCATCTAAGATTTTTTTACTATTGGGCCAGGCGTGGTGGCACACACCTTTAATCCCAGCACTCCTGAGGCAGAGGCAGGTGGATCTGAGTTCAAAGCCAGCCTGGCCTACATAGCGAGCTCCAGGCCAGCTGGGACTAAAGGGAAACTCTGTCTTAAAAAGACAAAAAAAAATTTTTTTTACTATTAAAAATGTCTTTTAATAATAAAATAGAGATCCGCCTGCCTCTGCCTCCCCAGTGCTGGGATTAAAGGCATGCAGCACCATGCCCAGCTTATTTTGCTTTTTTAAAATTATTATTTTTTAAATGTATAAGAGTGTTGGATTCCCTGGAACTGGAGTTACAGATGGTTGTTAGCTGACATGTGGGCACTGGGATTTGAACCTGGGTTCACCATAAGAGTATTCAATCCTCTTAATCTTTAAGCCATCTCTCTAGGCCAAGATTTTTTCTGTTAATTATATGTATATGTATGTATCTGTGCACGGCGTGTGCATACAGGGGTCTGTGGAGGCCAGAAGAGAGCATCACATCCTTTGGAGGTCGAGCTACAGGTGGTTGTGAGCCACCTGCTATGGGTGGCTCATGAACTTGAGCCCTTTGGAAGAACAGTACACTCTAACTGCTGAGCCATCTGTCTAGTCCCAAGGGCCTTTTCCAAACAAGAGAGAAGCTTCTTAGTTCCTACTCATAATCTTTGCCCAATCTCTGCTCGAAGCCTGGCCATGTGTAGATGTCTGGTGAAGGCATGCTGAAATGCTGGCTGCCACTATCATAGACGGGAAATCCCCCGCAGCAAAAGGCAGGGGACCAGATGCCAGTTCTACTAAGACTGACTTAACCCTTTCTGTACCCCATCTTGTTACCTGAAGTTTAGGACACAAATGCAAAAAATGAATTCCTAATTGTTCTTTTCTCAATGCACTCATTTACAATGATGATGGGGACAACACCTTTTTTAATTGTTCTACGATCATCTGAGTTAGGGTACTTACTACTCAGTAAATTTTTTTCCTACTCATTCAAAACCAACACTACTCTCAAGTTACTTACATGCTTTCTAGGCAGGTAAGCACCCACCCCAGTCCTGAATCTTAATTTTTGATACTAAAACCCAGAATAAGTATTTCTTGGGGAGAAAAAAAAATTTTTTGAGACAAGGTATCATTTTATAGCTCAGACAGGCCTACAACTCACTACATGGGCCTGGCTGCGATTAGAGGTGCATGCCAATATACTTAGCTGAGAAACAAATCGTAGGAAAGAGCATGTGCTAGACAGCTTCACCATGCAGATGCACACTGGAAGCTGACAGCCTTGACACGACACACAAGGCTCATGTTCACAGAGACATGAGTGATTTTTAGCTTTTTATTTTACCTTTTTTTTTTTGTATTTTTGAGACAAGGTCTCCCTGTAGCTCAGCTGGCTGGAACTCACAGAGATCCACCTGCTTCTGCCTCCAGAGTGCTGGGATTAAAGGTGTGCCCTGTGATTTTGGATTTTTTCTATGAGGCCTATCGGGCATCTGCCTAGAAGAGTGTCTATAGTGGAAAATTTCACACCACATAAATTTTCCCTTAGAGTGGTAGGCCAAAGTATACGTACAGTATTAGTAAAACTGATGCCCTGTGCTCCTATAGACGCTTGACCTGGAAAATTTCCCAATGCTCTGGTGGTTTTCAAATATGTATCTCATTACAGTCTGAACCTTGAGTCTGCATTAATGTACCTGTTTCCTGATCTTACTCCTGCCCAACCTTACCCCGGAAAGTTAATGAGGCCCAAACCTTTAGGTCTTGCCAACTGCACCGACTTGACAAGTTCTCCACAATAAGTCTGTACTCTGTGCGGGTAGGAGGCCCATATTTATCTCGACCGCTTCTTCTATAACCATATCCACCTTTAAGAGGTTCAAATAGACAAAATTACTTATATGACTTGTTTCCCTCCCCTCAGATAGCATGTATATTTTAACTCTATAGTGTCACCTTGAATTATAGAGTTTAAACAGGAAAATTTACTGAGTTGTAAAAGTATAATATATTCACTCATCAATATTTACATTTAAAATAAACATGCACACATTAAGAACTATTAACTTCAGAAATAAGCAAATAACTTAATCAGTTACTATTACAATGATTAAATTTTTGGTGATTATTTTCTATAGAAAAAGGCTTTCAGGGGCTGGAGAGATGGCCTAGTGGTTAAGAGTGTCGACTGCTCTTGCAGAGGACCCGGGTTCGATCCCCAGCACCCACATGGCAGCTGAGAGCCGTCTAACTCCAGTTCCAGAGGAATCCGATGCCCTCTTCTGACCTCCGCGGCATCGCATGACATGGGTGCACAGATCTGCATGCAGACAGTACATTCATACACATAAAGAATAAAATTTTAAAAAGTTTTCAGTCACCTACTGCAGCTTAATCTCAGCTGTGTCTAACCTTCCGGATCCTCACCACCCAGGCCTAATGGGGAACAGCTGTGGTCATCACATGGCCTCCTGTTTTTCATCAGCCAAGGGCCATAAAGGTTCAAAGAGCCAGGCAGGCAGGTAACCCATGATGGGCAAATGCAACAACCAGGTAGTCATTGTAGCCTCAAAGGGGTCTAAATTAAAACACTTAGGTCTTTATAAATCTATGGTAAATAATTGCATTACAAAGGAAAAAACAAAACAAAACACATAAATATTACCAAAAATGTTTATTTGCAATTCTATACTTTAAGCCATTAAAATTTTTTTTAATCTTCTAAACATCAGTACATTTAAATCGAAAATACTTTAAAAAATTAGCATTTCATACAAAGATATGTCACTATAACAAATATGCCCTTCAAATGCTTACTGCGTCCAGAACCGTAACTTCCATCTCGACGTGGGCCTCGGGCATGCTCAACAATTACTCGCTCACCACAAAGGTCTTTGCCATTCAGTTCATAAACAGCATCATCTGCATCACGCAGATCATCAAACTCCACAAAACCATACCTACAAGAGAGCAAACAAAATTGGGTTGGCACCGTCTGACATCCAGCTTCTCTAACACGCCAGAGAAATCAATGAAGTTCATGCTTAAGCACAGGCTGGGGGTTGCACACTAGGGCCAATTCTCTCTTTGTAGCTGGGAGCACTCTGCTTTGTTCCAGCAGACAACTGCGAGAGGTAGGAAGGCTTAAGAGTCTAGAAGGAGGCTGCCTGGACAGAGAGAACACACATCTTTTGTCTTCCAAGTAGCTGGAGACAGGAGCAAAAAACTTCCCAGGGATGCTTGGTTTAAGGAATCAAACTCTTGACTCCAGAAGACTGAGCATTTGCTGTTTCAAAACACCACATAAAACCCCTCCCTTTGGAATTTTACAGAATCTTAACGAGTACAACTGGGCCTACAATTTAGGCACTGCCATGTAAACAGTTAAATCCTATTTAAAGTAACAGTAGGTTAAAAAAAAAAATCACAATATCTTAAATCTCCTTTGTGAAAGATTTTTTAAAAGTTCCTGTTCTCCCTAAACAAATTAGTCACAAATGAATTAACCGTTCTAGAAATTATAGGTGAAAAAACAACCTGGAGCTGTTTACTTCCCTGTGGGATTCCAAGTTCGTTTCTGTATTTTGGGCAGGCCTATGTACAAACCGTACAAGCTTTTAACAATGTATTGCTAGTATTTCCAAGCAAAGAGAGATGGTAGTTTTATTCATGAGGGGGAAACCCTCCCCCAAATCTTATTAGTGCCTGCTGCAGAGTATAGCTTGTAAAGCAAAGCACAGAATTTGTAACTTATCAGCAAGGTTAAACCAATATCCTGTGAAGATTTGGTTTGGTCTAACACGTCTATGAAAGGCCTGCTTTGTAACCACTATCTGTACTTAACCAAAATCATCAATGTTTTGGTTTTTTGAGACAGGGTTTCACTATGTAGCCTTGGCTGGCCTGGAACTTGCTAGGTAGACCAGGCTGGCCTCAAACTCCACCTGCCTCTGCTGGGATTAAGGGTGTGTGCCACCATGCCTGGCCATATACCACCTTTCTGATCCTGCTAATCACAAAGGAAAGCTACAAGCCAGTTTTTTTAGACTCTTAACAAAGCCCATGCACATAGGCTAACAGTGTTCCTCTGCACTTAAAACACAGTGACACAGGCTACAAGAATTGCCAGGGGCCTCACTATAGAGCCCTGGTTATCACTGAACTCTTGAGTGTTGGGATTACAGGTGTATATATACTGCCATGCCTAACTGTTCTAGTTTCTTGAGCTTATAATGCCATACTACTCAGTAACATGTCAAGTGAGAGACTTAGAACTGTAGAAATTCACCATAAGAGTTTTCTAAACACGTCTCTCAAAGTGACAGTGTATGAGGTTGCAAGGTGCTGGTCAAATGTTGGAGAGCTGGTTTATTTTTTTGATACAGGGTCTCACTAAGTAATCCTGTCTAATGGGATTAAAGGTGTGAATCACCACACCCCAACTTTAATTTTTAAAATTACACTTATTGAGTGTGTGTTGTGCCCACGCACGCATGTGCACATGCCATGGTGTACATGTGGAGATCGAAGGACAACTTATGGGAATTGGTTCTTCCACCACATGGGTCCCAGGGATAAAACTCAGGTTGTCAGGCTTGGCATAAAGCACCTTTACCCACCGAGCCATCTTGTCCCACTCTGTTTTTGAGACAGGGTCTTTCACTGCCTAGAACTCACCAAGTAGGCTAGGTTGGCCGGCCAGTGAGCTCTTTTAGAGGGTTCTTTGGGCTAAAATGTCCCAGTGGCATTCAAGCTTTAAAAGTCACGGACTCTCAACTCCATTAAAAACAAAACCAAAATGGACATACCCAGTTACTTAACAGGAAATGTTTTCCAGAACAATTCAGAAACTACCTGGCCCAATATAGGGGCTATGACGTCTGTAGAATACGCTTCATGCTTTCATAGACCGGGATGGAGCGGCTTGATAAGAGTGAGCTTAGCGCCGGGCGTGGTGGCGCACGCCTGTAATCCTAGCACTTGGGAGGCAGAGGCAGGTGGATCTTTGTGAGTTCAAGGCCAGCCTGGTCTACAGAGTGAGTTCCAGGACAGCCAGGACTACAGGGAGACCCTGTCTCGAAAAGACCAAAAAAAAAAAAAAAACAAAAAAAAAAGAGTGAGCTTAGCAAACATGCTGCTGCATTTAAGGCAGGAAGGCCTTCCTAATCACTATGCTCAAAGTTGCTTCACAGCACTAAAAATCTAAAATCCAGAGTATATTGTAGCTGTCTTTCCTTTTCCTAGGTAAAATAAATGGGTTATTGGGGGAAGTGGTATTTCCAGAGCAAAACATTTTTAAAGCAGATTTAAAAACAAAACCAAGAGCAAACCCCGTGCCCGCTACTTTACTACTTTACTTTGGCCTGGTTTATGGTCTATGTAGATAGATCATGACACACCAAAAGGAGCCAAGTGCTGTGCTTTAACTGTCCAGACCAGTCCCAGGTCTGCTCTGCTACAGCTTCATGTGAAGCCAGACGCCAAGTAGAAGGACGGGCAAGAACACTTGCTGTGGGCACGATGACATGGTTTTCCCTCCCTAAGCAGTACCCACTGGGTTGGTAGCTTTCAATGACCAGAACTGACTTAGTGTGAGGTCACAACAGCATGGACTCCTGAGAATTAAACAAATCAATTACAGGACAATTGAAACTACTTTCTTCTAAACAGTTAAGGTTTATTAACTTCAAGTTACAGAATGCAAGATCCTAAGCTCTGAAGGACAATGGAGGCAGGAAGCCCAGCTGCTGTGGATGCTCAGTGCTGGCTTCATTGAGACGCCTGTGGGATGCATCTCATACTCAAGACCATCCTACTCCATGGCTTCTGTGCAGAGGCTCACTGGACCTTCAGGGAGCACAGTGACAGTCTGTTGGGGGGGGGTAGGTACAATCAATGCTCGGACTAACCTCTAAAAGCTAAGGCTGAAGCAAGACACCACACCAATAAAATCTTTGCCTGAGTATAGGGACAATTTGTGATGTAGGAGGAAAATGGTCTCTGTTATCCTTCCCTAACATCTGCTTCTAAAAAACCCAAGGGAGTCACTTAGACATATTTGGGAGGAGGTGGTTGTTACTTATTAAATAAAACAGCTGACTAAGGTCTAGTTTATTTCACAGGAAAACTTTGGTGGCTTAAATCTATTTGGCCCATTTTGATGTCAAAGTCCAGCCCAAAGATCAGATCAGGCACCTGTCTGTCACTCTCCCAGCCTGGCATGCTGCTTGGGTGGGGGAACAATAACAAAGAAGCCCAGCACAGAGAAAAAACACATGAAAGGGACTCCTGAGAATGAAGCAAACCCTAGGGCGGGGTGTGGCAGCTTCTACCTACTAGCTCCTCCCTAGGGTCTGCTCTCCTTGAGCGAGCCCAATGACTGGGACCCCAAACAGGCAGCAGTCGGGATAACAAAATGTCACCGTATTAAGATGGCACCCAAGAGCCAGGTACTAGTAACCCTGTTTCGCAGATGAGAAACTGAGGCATCAAAGTTGGGAAAATTCAGTAGAGCTGCTATTCACAGTATGAGAGCAGAGCTCTAGCTCCCATCCGCTAAGAATGGATCAGCAAGCACTGGCCTGGGCTGCAGTCGGAGTCTATTAGAAACTAGCTCCCAACAGCTTATTTAAGTTATTTTAATTATTTGTGAAATGAGAGTGTGCGTGTATGTGTGCGTATATATATACGCATATATATATATATATATATATATACACGCACACACACACACACAAATATTAAGAGTCATACTCCTTTTTGGCTTAAGGACAGAAGATTTAAACTTTAAAACTGGGCAGATCTGGACTGAGAAAGGGAGCAGTGCCGTGGCGCACAAAGCAACAGAGGACAGGGAAAACTAATTACTGTTGTCTGATGCATCTTTTAAACACTATGGGTCTAAACATTAGTTTTAAACATAACAGTCCTTGAGCTAAATTTTAAACTTTAAAAAGCAAAACTCTTCCTGGCTAACATTAGTTAGCTTAAAAATTAGCCTGAACTCCCCTCTTCCTCCTCTCCTTTAACAAATTGCTTAAAAAAGTTACTGATACCCTCTTTGTGCTTTGCAGCAAATAACATGAAATTAAGATTCTTAAAAAAAATGACTTGGAATCTTCTGTCAACATAGGGAAGGATACAAGATGCATACATGTGTGACTTTATCACAGGTTATAAACACTCCTAAGCCTCACAACACAACCTGGACAGATAAATTTCTCTAATTCTAACTACAAACATCCTTCCTCTTCTGCTCTATTAAAACAAATATTTTTTAAAAAATCTTAGTATGAGAATGGAGACGATGAGGGAATGGACAAGACTAAAAAGGTACAGCCCCTGTCCAGCAGGGACCCATAAAAACATGCCTTGCTCTCCTCTGGGGTAGCAGTCGCTCGTTTATTCTCCCTGTGCTATGTGAAAGCACTGTTAATGCATGACACTTCAGTTAAACAAACAAAAAAACCCCCCACCTATTTCTTTACTACTGTCCCTTCCCCCCAGTGCCTCTGGACCTGGTCTATCCTAATAGGGATAGACTTCAAAAGAACTAGGAGTGAGGAGCGCTTCCGTCACTTTCCCCCTGAAAATAGTTGAGCTTCATGACTCTCACCAAGGCTAGCTGGGTACCTGGCCACCACAAAGCAAAGCCACGCTGCCCCTGAGGCTGCTCTGATCCCTGTGCAATGCTGTAGTCTTCCCCAGGCAACAGCTGATGTACCACTCAGGTTATCCATCAAACCGAGAAAGTACAACTGGATGTTTTCAAAGCAAGGTACCCCAAGACTTCAATTTGAGAAATGTTTATCACATTTCTTGCAACAGTTATCACCCAAGCTCATGTTACTGCCAAACAGGCTTTCTCTGATCCTAGTACCCACACATACCAAAGGTCCTAAACACCACCAGGCCTGCCCTTTTCTCTATGTCCTACTGAGGAGGATTTAGTTTATCTCACCCTCTCCAGAATGGTTTAGGATTGACTCCATCTTCCAAAGATCCTCTCATCAGGGAGACTGGAGAACAGGTCAAGGGGAGAAGCGATGGAAATGGCTGGCTCTGGAGATGGGCTGCTCTGCAGCCGATTGAGCTGGTGTGAGTAGGGATGCTTGAACCTGTGTCTACTGGGGAGTGGATACGAGGAGCAGGGAAAGCAAGCCTCCATGCGTGACTGCGGTCACCCACCAACAGTGCTTACCGAGGGGGCATGCCTCGGACGTTCTCTCAATAGGAAAATGTGCCCCTTTCCACAGTGGATCTCCGCTCACCTTTGTCCTAAAACTGTGCCACATGCTTTTCTTTGTATGTGGACATGACAGTCCTCAGCCAACCATCAGCAGGATGTGAGTTTTGCTTTCCCAATGTGGTGAGCCATTCCCACATTCACTCATTTTCCTGGTAAGAACCGAACCTCTCCATGGCTGGTCAGGATTAGGGATGTTGCTGTAGCCAAGGAAAAATTTTCATCTGTTGAAGTTAACCCACGGGGTGGCTTCAACCCTCAATCTAGAGCCAGGAGCACTGTATTTTAAGGGCAGAGCCCTTAAATCTGCCCTGAAAGAAATGGCATTCAGTGAACAGGAATCAAACAGCTTTCTTTTAAAGCACTCACTGTTGGTCCTAGGCTTCTGCCAACTTGGATCTTAAGAGGTGAAAAAGGGCACATTGACAGTAACAATAATTCTTGCTGGCTGCATTAAGTGCACGGAAACCTGTAGAACAAAGACAGCTCTACAGCCAACTCCAGTGCTCAGGTAAGGCCAACTCTGAGAGAAGCCTGTGAATGAGAACAGTGCAACTGCCCTGACTCCAGAGGTCTACCGCATCTGAGGGCACCAGCAGCCAGGCCCTCATAATGCATTAACCCGCGTCACATTTACTGCTTGGTACCAGTGATCATGGTGCCACCTGACTTGCATAATGACCGAGGGGCGTTTACCACCCACTGCGGCAAGCTGCTACTCCACGAATAGGTTCCTGAGATCTGTCCTATCCTGAGACAGGAAGGAGGCTGCTCTGGACTTTCTGGCCTCCCTTTCTTTAGTCTCAGAGAAGGGAGGGCCATCAAGGCCACCCGGAGAAGGTGGATGACTTACCCGTGCTCACTCAGTGGCAGAGCTGGGGTGCGACTTCAGGGCTCACCATTACCCAGCCTGGGGCTCTTTTCACGTCGGCAAACTGGCAGTTCCCGCACACCAAGAGCTCTCTGATTAGAGCTGGTGTGGATTCCTGGTCTGCAAACGGTTGGCCACAGCTCAGTCTGCACTTGATCTTTCCCCACCTTCAAAGAAGAAAACCTACCTCATGATTTCTCTCTTCCAGAAGCCCTGATCACTTAATTTACTCCCAACAACCTTGAAATCACTTCTGACTCCTCCCTTCTGGTTGTTACCCACCACACCTATTGCCAAGTCCTCTAGTTTTCTCATTTCGCTGGGCCTCTGGGATTCTACCTGTCTGATCACATTTTAGACTACTGCTATTTTCACTTAAGTCAACCTGTCTCTTTACATTGTAGCAGGGAAAGCCAGCTGTTAAGTTACTCTGGCTTACAAGTCTATGCCTCCTAAATTTCTTTGTTTACATCACTCTAAACTCGGAACATCTTGACTATGCAAGCTGGATCATTTCAATCCTCTTGCTATGGCTAAGAAACATCTCTTTCACACAGCCTCAGAACCGCCCTATTCATGAATTAATTTCTCTAGTTCTATTCAACTTTATGTTTACATGGCAATGCATTTTTCTTCTCAAGATTTCTCTATTTTTGTTCATGCTCACCTTCTATTTGATTATGAGGGCTTTCACAATAATACCAAAGCTAGCATCTGTTGGATATTTACTACAGTGCTCAGCGCATAACAAAAATACTATCATTATCATCTATATAGTATTTCATTACTTCCATGTAATAAATGTGTAGAGTGAATCATTATTTCCACTCACAATGAGAAAACTGAGGCTTGGAGAGGCTAAGCAACTCGTTTACTATCAAGGAGCTTGTAAGTGGTGGATCTGGATTTGAACTCAGGCCCAGGACTCTTGAATCCCAGCTATAAACCACAAGGTCCTGATGCCTTTGAAAGGCAGATGGCTTTTCCTTCTCCCCCATAGTCCTGAATATTATCTTTTTCATTTCATAAATACTGCTGCTTGACTTAATGATAATCTAACCTCAGATAAGCCAGGTTGTAGCAGTTTTTTGATACGGCAGGGTGATGTCTCCAGAGAAAAAAGAAACTGGTCTTGGGAAGGCACCGCTAAGCTGGGGGTATGAGACAACCAGGTTACTTTCACTCTTGTCTTTTGGTTCCCATTAGCCAGTGTCAGCCATCTGGTCCTTCCGAAAACATGTGTGGGTTCAGAACATAACAGACTAGAAGAATAGAGGAAAAATAAGATTATTCTGTGCAATCCCCATTCTGGAGGTCCCGCGTCAACCCCTGCAGTCTGTCTTTGTTTTTAAGACTCATCAAAAAATTAGATCAGGATAAAGATACTTGGACCTCGTTAAGGTGATGAGAATGATCACCAATGATATTACTTAAGGACACATTTTGATAAGTTTTGCAAAGAATGGTGATTGGGACCAAAATCTTTGTATTAAGCATAAACGGTGGGAGAGAAAAAAAAAAAAAGAAAAAGGATCAGAAGTCAAATACTACTAGGTTTACAGACTTCCAAATATGAAGATTTCAGCAGCTACAGATGATACACATCTAAGATCTGATTTAACTTTGATTAATTCCAAGCTATCATCAACATGCTTAGTCCATTCTACTAGTATTCTTTCCGTCATTATACCAAAGCATACAGTGCCATCATTCACAGTTACCCCAACTGTGAGGCTTACAGCTATCTCCTACATGAACTGAGACTTGGAGCTGCAGGATCACTTGCCAACGCTGCTCAACACTGGGATTCTTCGAACCCAGACCTAGTCTAAATTCTACATCCCATCAAGCTCTGTCATCTCCTAAATAACAATGGAAAGCAGCAGTCCTTAATGCCCGAGCCTGAAAAACAGGAACTCTAGGAACACAGACATATAAAACAAATGCCCATGTGCTGATCGGGGCTTAGAAGACATTAAACAGCAAGGAAATGCCAACCAATTCTGTAACCGAAGTATGTAAATTGTTTATTTTCTACTAAGCTACGAATGAAAACAAAACAACTACCATAACTTTTACTAGCAAGAGACCTATATATCCCAGCAATGAAAACACAAACATGCATTAATGCTTGGCCCCCAGATCCAATCAAAAGGTGATCTATCATGAGAGCTCTGTCTATATCAATGGATTAATCCATTGATGGGCTCTAATTTGATAGGCTTACTAGGAATTTTGGGGGGTGTGGCCTAGCTGGAGGCCATGTGGATATATTTTGGGGGGATTTAACTTGTCCCAAGGTAGGCAGCTTCCTCCATCAGATGTTCCAGTTGCCCCAAAATTCTGTCTTAACAGGCCCACAGCTCAGAAAACAGCTGACCAGACAAATCCTCTAAATAGGCACCTCTTGTGTCTTTCTTCATTTGCTCAGGTATTTAGTCAGAGCAATGGAAAATGACTAACACATAAATGAAGCTATTTGTTGATTTTAAAAACAAACAAAATACAAAACCCTCAGGGCCTTGCTAGGCAAACACTCCAGTACTAAGCTAAATCCCCAACCCAAGCCCAGGGTCTTAAGTGCAAACCCAGTTTTAAAGGAATATTCACATACTGGGGTGAGAAAAATAGAAACAATCATTATTGTAAAAACCAAACAATAAAAGCCCCCCCAGAATAAGTAGATTTTTACTTTATAACTGTTCTAAGAGCCTACTTCTGGTTTTGAAAAAATAAACTCAGTACTGGAGAGATGACAGTTAAAAGCACTGGCTGCTCTCACATGAGGACCCGGATTCAATTCCCAGCACTCACACTGTGGCTAACAAACTGTCCACAACCACAGTTCCGGGGCAATCAATGCCCTCTTTTGACCTCCATGGGTACTGCACAACATGAGTGCACTTATCCACATGTAGGCAATACACTTATCCACATTAAAAACAAAACCAGAAACACACAAACCTCAGCATGCTAGTGGCTTGGCTCAATGATCCAAGGCCCTAGGACTATTTAATACCCAGTACTGCTAAGGAGCTAAACTGCTAAGCAGGCTCACTTTCATTAGGCTGCCACCAAATTCCTAAACTATGAAATGGGACTACCTAGAAAGCCACACTCAACAAAGAGCACTACTCAGTTCTGTGTGAAAGCCACAAAGCTAGTTCACACTCCAAAGCAACATGTGGAGCAGATGCCAGGAGTTCAAGCTTTATGAGGTTTTGCTTCTGGGGCCACCTTATATCCCTAACTGGCTGCTTACATCCCTAACCACCCCTGGTTGGCAGTGTGTCTCTTCTTTCCACTCAGTCTCATTAAAGATGACAATCCCAATGCTATTTCTTGTAAAGGCATTTTCCAGAAATTGGCCATTTCACTATTTTAACAAAATCTTCAAATTCTTCTACATCTATCACTTTACTTCTACATCCACATGAAATCTACCCTGAAGTCCTGACAACCTGGCCAGGTCCTCCTTCTTGCCCATTCCAATACTGCTTGCCAATTTCAAGGCTTTTCCCTCTCTTTAGGTCATGGAGGCCTCTGTCTGGCATACAGACCTACAGACACGGCCACTTCATCCCCAGACATTACCTCTAGCCCAGGAAAATTATGCAGGGTCTTTTCTTAAAATACGGCCATGCAAATTCACAGCAGAATTTGACCCCTCCCCATCCCTATAGGGATGGCAAGACACCAAGAACATGAACTGACACACACCCTACCCCAGAAGGCCATGACAAAGAAGTCTGAAGAGGGGGACTACCCTAGCACTCTCCATCCATTAGCCACCCAAGGCAGCATTATAAAAAGCACTACTTGGGGCTGGAGAGATAGCCTAGCGGTAAGAGCACCGACTGCTTTTGCAGAGGACCCGGGTTTGATCCCCAGCACCCACATGGCGGCTGAGAACCGTCTGTAACTCCAATTCCAGGAGAACTCCAGTTCCAGGGGAATCCGAGACCCTCTTCTGACCTCCGCAGCATTGCACAACACGAGTGCACAAACCTACATGCAGTAGGTTTTTTTATTCATACACATACCAAAAAAAAAAAAAGCATTACTTGTGGGGCTGGAGAGATGGCCTAGCGGTTAAGAGCACCAACTGCTCTTGCAGAGGACCCGGGTTCGATCCCCAGCACCCATATGGCGGCTGAGAACCGTCTTTAACTCCAGTTCCAGGGGAATCTGACGCCCTCACATGACACGGGTGCACAAACCTACATGCAGACAGTATACTCATACAAATAAATTAATTAATTCATTAAAAAAAAAGCACTACTTGTGTCATTTTTGGTGGTCACTTGTCAGCTCACTGGAAGCTTCTGCAGAGAGACTACAGGCTGAACAGGCCAGGGACCTTGGAGGTAGGAAAGGAACCACAGAAGCCTGACTGTCACAGTTACTGCCATGAGAATTGAATAAAAACCATCTTCAGTTTCCAGAGTTGTCAAAACTCCATTCTCTAATCTTGGCTTGTCACTCACACATATCTCAGTTTCCCTAGTAGCACAAACTAGGGACAACACTTGTTTATAAAGTGTTTTGATACAGTCAGTTGAAAAAGAAACTATACAGATAGCTAAGTGGGTAAAGGCTTCTGCCACCAAACCTGACAAGCAGGGTTCAGAAAGTTGTCCTTTGACCTCTGCACATGTGCTGCGGTACGCATGCCATCCACGCAGAAATGAATGTAATAAAAAGAAAACACAAATATAAACTTAACTATTTTCTACAGTTTTTAGATTTCAGTGTTGGCACATAAATTTATAAATGACTATTCCAAGAGTATTCTCTCATCTGTGTGCGGCACCTCTCTTCTGAGGCATACAATGTTCAGTTCAGGCTACTTGGAGGCACCCCAAAACATGTACAATTATCCAGTCTACGTTCAGTGTTTTAGGGGACAGATACCTCACAGCTTTTTCTTCATCTAATTATCTCAACGAGGAAAGGAGGAACACGATAGTAAATGGAAGAATAATGGAGGTTAAGATGTCTTGACATGTGATGTTTATCCATACCACAAACTAGCTATCTGGCACCAAACAGGAGAGGACCTGAGCCAGGGCAATTTATGTTAGGAATATGTAGTCGCAGTTCTAAATATAGTCTTGTTTCTTGGTTCTGATTTCTTAGAATGACAGAAAAAGAAATTAAACTTCTCATATCTTGGAAAGAAAAGGCACCGTATCTAATAAAACTGATCATATTTGGTAGTATTTCTATGTTATTTCGAAGACAATGATAAACACTACCTAATCCAGGGTCTTTTTCTGGACTGGTCTGAGACTCTTCCAGCAGTCTGACTTTGAACTGATCCTCCACCTCCCAAATGCTGGGATTACAGGTACGCCACTATATTTGGCTTTTTTTTTTTTTTCTTTTCTTGAGACAGGGTTTTTGCCGTTTGAGAGATCTCACTACATTACCCAAATTGACCTTCAATTTCTGGACTCAAGTGATCCTTCTAAATAGCGGGGACTACGGGTACATTCTATCATGGCCAGCTTCAAGTAGCAAAGATGCTAAACAATACCAAGGCTCAATGCCAGGGAGGTAGCTGTGCTGTGTGCATTCTTAGGCACTGTTGATGTTCTCATAAGTGCTGTGCTTCTGGGGTTTGGGTTATATGTATTGACAGTCTTGAGCATGCTATTAATGAATTATAATACATGAAATGTGACTAGGACATAAAAAGTGCAAAGTTTTTTTTGTTTTGAGACAGGGCCTCCTTTTTTTTTTAATTTTTATTTAATTTTATTTATTTCTGTATGTGTATGAATGTACTGTCTGCATGCAGGTCTGTGCACCCGTGTCGTGCAATGCCGCGGAGGTCAGAAGAAGATCTCGGATTCCCCTGGAACTGGAGTTCTCCTGGAATTGGAGTTTCAGATGGTTTTCGGCCGCCATGTGGGTGCCGGGGATCGAACCCGGGTCCTCTGCAAAAGCGGTTGGCGCTCTTAACCGCTAGGCCATCTCTCCAGTCCCGAGACAGGGCCTCCTTATAGCCCCAACTGGCCTGGAACTCATTATGTAGGCTGGGCTCCATCTCAGAAAACCACCTGCCTCTGCCTCCCGAGTACTGGGATTAAAAACGTGTAACCCCACACCTGGCTAAAAAGAAAAGTTTTTATGCACATGCTATCCAACACAGGGTTATTCAGAACAGCCAGAATGAAGGGCAACTTAGAAGAAGCAGCTTAGTAAAAACTTAATTCAGCTACACAATGACTTTTAGGCAGACAAGGAAGGTTTTAATATAACAAAATTACATGAGATAAAGTAGAAAATGTGGGATATAAGGGGCTGACGATACAGTGTAGTGTTTGCCTAGCAGACATGAAACTCTGAGTTCAATCCCCGACAGCACATGAACTGGGTAAGGTGGTCCACATCTGGAACCCCAGCATTTGGGAGGTAGAAACAGGAGGCTCAGAAGCTCAAGGCCATCCTCAGCTACATAGTAAGTTTGAGGCCATCCAAGTTACATGAGGGTCTTACTATGTAATCCAATTTGGCCTTGAACTCACAATCACTTTGCCTCCCAAATTTTCAGATTACAGTAGTATGCCATCATACCTGGACTTGGAAAGACTTAAAAAAATTACTTTATTATTTTATGTGTATAAGTGTACTGCCTGGATGTGTTTAAGTGCACCAGTGTCATGCAATGACCTTTGAGTCAGAAGGCATCGGATTCCCCTGAAACTGAAGTTACAGATGACAGGGTCTCCCTGTAGCCCTAGCTGGCCTGGAACTTGCTCTGTAGACCAGGCTGGGACTAAAGGCATGCGCCACCATGCCTGGCATAAGTTACAGACTTTTGTTAGCCACCATGTGGGTGCTGGGAATCCAAACAGGGTCCTCTGCAAGAACAGCCAGTGCTCCTAACTGCCGAGCCATCTCTCCAGCCCCAAGATCTTTTTTTTTTTTTAAAACAATTTGTCTTTTCTGCTTTATGCTTTTCACATTGTCTTAAATTATCTAAAACGTATTGTGCTTTGAAGGCAAAATGGAAATCTTAAAAGGCAAGATAATTTCCTCATATATGGTTTTAAATGGAAAAAAAAGAATCACAGTACTTAAAAATTCCAATAGTTTAGTTGAAAATTCAAAAATGTAGAGTTCTTAAACATAGCAGATGAAAAATACTATTTGCCTGGAAACCAAGAGTTATCAGATATAAAAACACAGGTTTTGACACCCAAAGTCCTGAAAACGAACAAATGCCCATTAAAGAGTCAAAGAAAAGATATTTACTGGTGTTACAATATGCATGATAATGAAAAATCAAAAAACCTAAACATCCTCCAGCGTGGTTTTAACTGTATATACTAAACAGCATTTCTATGTGTAATTCTATATAGTCATTATAAAAGCAGATTGCAGGGGTTGAAGGTGTGGCTCAGTGGTAGAGTACTTGCTTGCCATGCATGGAGCCTTGGGTTGGATCCCTAGCACATGATATAACAATACCCAAAGGAAGGCTGTTGGGATTGGAGAACATTTACAAAAGAAAAAGACCAGGTTGTTTGGAAAATAGGTAGGTCACACAAAATGACCCAAAGTTGGTTGGTTAAAAAAAAAAAAAAAAAAGGTATGTGCATCAGTGAAAGAGGTAGATGTGAAGATCAAATCATGTGCCTGCAATGCAGACAGTAAGTGTCATTTCTGGACACCCCCCCCATATGGGGGGGGGCTAAACATGTGGCACTTAAAAAATTTTTTTATTTGTTTTTATGTGTATGAATGTACTGTCTGCATGAAGGTTTGTGCACCCGTGTCGTGCAATGACGTGGAGGTCAGAAGAGGGTGTTGGCTTCCTCTGGAACTGGAGTCAAAGACTATTCTCAGCCGCCATGTGGGTGCTGGGAAGTTCTTAATCGCTAGGCCATCTCTCCAGCCCCAACATGTGATACTTTCATAATAGGAAATATATATTGTACTTTGAAAAAAAAAGTAAAATATGAATAAAGAATGGACTTTAAATTTGAACAAGGTATAAAGCTGTTCAAACACTCCCTTAACAGCATTCTCTTGCTATATAATCAGGATGAAAGACCAAATGCTCTATTCTTCTTAACAGACTGAAACGCTTGGTAGGTGCAGGTTCAAGTGGGCAATATTTGAAGGCTGATAGACGGCCTATGAAGAAAAAGGTGGCAGGCTTTGTTAAGGGAGTATGCTTGTATCATTATCATAAAAACACAAAGCGTTTACCGCTACTTGGCAAAAACCCATCACCTGGAAACTTAGATTACCTAGACTGCTTTTACTCTCCCTTTAAAGGAAAGTAGAAAAAAGGAAGCTCCTTTTAAGGCTTCAGAAGATGGAAAAAAAAAAATCCCCTTATAAGTTCTGGGGGCGGGCAGGGATTCCTTTCAGTCTGGTGCCCAAAGATGCCCAACCTGGATGCCGAAACTCACCGAGTTTCCAACCAACCATCCATCCATCCATCCATCCATCCATCCATCCATCCATCCATCCATCCATCCAGGTGCGTACTACTTTTTTTTTGTAGCACCAATTGGCCTGGAACTTACTACACAGACCAGGCTGGCCTCAATCTCTACGATCTGCTTGCCTTTGCCTCCTGAGCACTTTCGTTAAAAGTGTGCACCATTATGCCTAACCAATACTACTTTTAATTCTGAATAAAGGTAAAACCAAAAATTACCTAGTAATACCTGAAACATTTAAAAAACAAACCAAACCCAATTTAAATTTTTCATTGAAATTCTGGCCCCCCACTATAACATAAGATATATGCTCTGAAATGTATAGCTCAGTTTTCCTGCAGTATTTTATTATTTTAGTCAACTAAGAAAAAAAAAAAAATAAAGTCAAAAAAGAAAAAAAAAAAAAAAAGAGTAGAAAACTTCGCTTATCTAGGAGCTAGCTTATTTTAGCTACTAAGCAGGTAAAATCATCTTAGGATACACTAAGTTTTATTCTCTAAAACATGGAAAAGTCAAGATAAAGAGCTATGACTGAAACCACAAGATCTGCGACAAGAGAAACTTTTGTACTTTAAAACTACTCCATATATAATCACAGCCAACCAAAGCTACCACAAAGACAAAAGGCCAGAAACAGTTGTTAACAGTGCTACAAACTCCCAGAATTCCCCCAGGCCCTGGCTTGTTGCCCATAGTGGCTCAAGGTCTGTGCCTGTGCCTGTGCCACAGGTAGGAATTAAAAGACCCTCGTGGAATGGCACCAGGGAGATATACCTCATGTTTGTGGTCCCCAGAACCATCTGTCTAGAAGTTTTCCAAAGCAGAGGCAACTTAGATTAGAGGCCTGTCATAATAAAATGGCAGGCAGGACCTACACAAGCATACCTCTTCCCCAGATACCAAGAGGAACCACAAAAGCCTTCTGGACACCAAACCAAATTTGGCCAATTCTCTACTAAACAAGTGTGTCACGCTTTAATGGAATTTTAATACAACCATTCTGCCAACATCTACCAAGATACCTCATTTTAACAAGTTCAAACTCTCCATCAATACTTTAAAGGCATATCAATCCAAAATCTGCTTTAGGGTTTCCAATTAATAATGATCACAATTCAGAATGTTCAGAGATGCTTCCCTGTAAGAAGTTTACTGTCATTCTCAGGTGAGACTGTAACCTTACACACTGCCACCCTTGACGGCTCTTCCCTTACTCCTCCTCCCTTTCTGCTTCCAGCATTCCTGACACTCAGTTCAAGTCATTTCTGCTCACAATATTTGCCATTACCTCTCTTCCTAGAAGTCATTTTCCTCCATCATTATGGAGGAAATGATGCTGAATGATGCTAAGAGGTCATACTGTGTGGGATTTGGTGACTGTCACACCTGTCTCTGAAATGACTTGCCATTCCTCATTACAACCTTGACCTACAATGCTGGATTTCATGCACACCATGGTTTAGCAGAGTAACAATTGAGAACTCCTAAAAGAGGTCCTGAGAGTGTCTCTGCTCTTAGCATTTCCTGAGTTGTTCTGGTCTTCCCTCAGAGCCTCTGAATTCCTATTCATGATTCTGAGTTTTTAGTGTAAAAAATCCTTATTGTTTCTGGGTTACTATTAAATTTCTAGCTTCTTCATGAGCTTTAATCTAAGCTTGACTATTTCATACTATTGGTTGTTATCGGACCACCTCCACTAATTACAACGTATTGCATTTCTGGACACCTATCTTTCATTAGCCAATTGACTCTATAAAAAGTTTATCTTGGCCGGGCATGGTGGCCCATGCCTTTAATCCTAGCACTTGGGAGACAGAGGCAGGCGGATCTTTGTGAGTTCAAGGCCGGCCTGGTCTACAGAGTGAGGTCCAGGACAGCTGGGGCAACAGAGAGACCCTGTCTCGAAAAGACCAAAATAAATAAATAAATAAATAAATAAAAGTTCATCTTAAGCAATCTATTCAAGCAAAGTACCCCAAATTTTACTTATCTGGGTTTAAAGTGAGAGGAAACATCCCCTGATTCAAGGTGGCCATTATGCTGGGCGTGGTGGCGCAAGCCTTTAATCCTAGCACTTGGGAGGCAGAGGCAGGCGGATCTCTGAGTTCAAGGCCAGCCTGGTCTACAGAGCGAGTTCCAGGCCAACTGAGACTAAAGGGAGACCCTGTCCCAAAAAGACCAAAACAAAACAAAACACAAAGTGGCCATTGTAAATTCACTCACGGGTGTTCTTCTGCCTCCTTCCTCAGTTAATGCTGCAGAGGTAGTGGGCACCTTGCTAGTGGGTTACCAATCAACATGTCTGACTTACTGGCCAGTTTCACTACTAACATCTTTTTCAGCTATCACACAAACCCTCAGAAAACAGATCTTACCAAATATACTGTCATTGAACACAATGAGCTTCCCCATCACTACCATCAGATCCCTTTCATTCTACACTTACTGGTTGGTCTATGGCAAATGCTTTGCATTTACTCTGCCTGAGCTTCCTTTTCCACGTGAATGAGAAAATAGGTTCAGAGAAAATAACTTGCTTCAAGATACTTAAGCAGAAGAGCCAGGATATGATTCAGACCAATCTGGCTTCAAAATCTGTATTCTGGGAGCTGGAGAGATGGTTCAGTGGATAAGAGCACTGGCTGCTCTTGCAGAGTATAGGAGTTCAGTTCCCAGCACCCACCTGGTGGCTCACAACTGTCTGTCAATTCCAGTTCCAGGGGAACTGATGCCCTCTTCTGGCAGCTCTGTGGGCACAGCACATATGTAGTGTGCTTAGATACACGCAGGCAAAACACTCATACACATAAAACAAATAAATCAGAACAATTAACAAACTATGTTTCTGCACAAAAGTTCTTGTCAACTTGGGCTCTAGAAAAAGAGACAAAACTGAGAGTTTAAACTCTTAAATGTATGGTATCATAATTAGCAATCCCCTCACCTCATCTAATATATTCCTTAAGAACTGAATGTGCACTGAGCAAAATGAGAAATTTTATAAGCCTTTTATGTGAAATCGGTACTCACAATAAGTCCTGTCCTCAGAAAGGCAATTCTAAACTCTTAAAAAATTTTTTATTTTATTATTTTTTGTGTATGAGTGTACTGTCTGCATGTAGGTTGGCGCTCCCGGGTCCTGCAATGCCGCGGATGACAGAAGAGGGCGTCGGATTCCCCTGGAATAATTTGAGACAGGGTCTCCCCCATATGGCCTGAACTCACTATATAGATCCTCTGCCTCCCCAGTGCTGGGATTAAAGGCATACGCCTTTAAAAAGCCTTAAAATGGGGGCTGGAGAGATGGCCTAGCGGTTAAGAGCGCCGACCGCTCTTACAGAGGACCCGGGTTCGATCCCCAGCACCCACATGGCGGCTGAGAACCGTCTGAAACTCCAATTCCAGGGGAATCTGAGACCCTCTTCTGACCTCTGCGGCATTGCACGACAAGGGTGCATAGACCTGCATGCAGACAGTACATTCATACACATACAGAAAAAAAAAAAAAAAGCCTTGAAATGGCCGTTTAAATCTAGACAATTTGAGAATGTGCTAGCCACCAATTTTCTTGGGTTATTTCTTAATTTCTCAAGTGTCAGTTACTACTGGTCACAGAAGACCAACTACAAAGTAGTTTTTTGTTGTCAGTTTAAAAGCCAAGGGTTCCTCCAACACCCAAGGATCAGTGCCCTAATTATTTCCACTAGTCCTTTTGAATTTTCAAAATCCACACCTTTCCAGTCCTCCCAAATATTATTTCTTAGCTCCCAGCTTTTTCCTCTCCTGACAACTCATGTATCCCCTGAAACTTGCAGCTCCCGCTGGCCCTGTTTGGCCAAAGCAGATTAAAACACAAGCACAGACCGTCCGGGGGAGGCAGTAAGCAGGCAATTTCGAGACCTGCATGCACTGAGCAGCCGACGGAGACCCTAGCCAGGGTGGGCCACTCCCTCCAACAAATTCTACAACATCAAAATCATATTTTGTCAAGTTGACGAGCAGAAACCACAGCCATGGAAACTCTGCACGGACTCTTCAAGATAACGAGCTCAGAGGAGACACCCTGGGAAGGCTTTCCGCGCCGCAAGACGATACTTTGGAAACTATCACTACACTACTCAAACTAGAGTCTCCCGCCCAAAAAAAGTGTGGCACATGGAAAAGGCTCCAGCCCCGGGGAAGGGCGCGTGCTGATGCCCGGATCCCTGAGCAGGAAGTCCTGTCCGCGGCCGGCAGCCTCAGAGCGGGAAAGGTCTGTCTGTACCTCAAGACCAGCTAGGCCGCGGGCCCAGGGCCCAGCGAGGGAAACCCAGGCCTCCCGAAGCCCCAGCCCCACCGGGGCCGCTGCCTCCCGGTACCCTACCTCCTCGCCACCGTCCCCATTATCCCAACACCACCCCCGCCCGCGCAGGCGCAGTGGGAGCCGGGCCTACCCGCGCCCCCGAGGCGCCGCGACCATGGCGGAGCGGAGGAGGCCGGCGGCGGCTTGGCGCCGAGCGAGCGACCAGCCCAGGTCTCCGCGGCCCCCCCAGGCACCGCCCGGGCCCTGTCCGTCCCCCGGCAGGCCCCTCTTCCGCCCTCCTCACCCGTTCTTCAGATCCACCTCCAGGATCTTCCCGTAGCCCTTAAAGAAGCGCTCCACATCGCGCTCCCGGGCCTGGTAGCTCAGGCGGCCGATGTACACCCGCGGCATCCCGGCGGCGGCGGCAGCTGGCCCTGGCCCCCCTCAGGCGGCGGCCAGCAAGCGAGAGCGCGGCGGCGGCGACGGCGGCGGCAACCGGCGGGCGGCGGGACGGGCGCAGTCGAAGTCCGGAGACGAACGCGAGCACGCAGCTCCAGAGCGCGCGCCTCCGCACTCCCACCGGGGCGGAGGGGGAACGGGAGCGCGCGCGCGCCCGCTTCCCGCCCGGCCAGGGATGGGGCGGGGCCTCCCTGGCAAAGGGGCGGGGCCTGGCCGATGATCGGCCACCGCAGCGCGTCCTCTCGCGAGGTCAGCCCGTCGCCGGCACCTCCCCCGGAAGTGTCGCGTGCACAGGGTGGCTGTTCCCGCTTTTGTCCTTTGAACCCCGGGTGGTTTCAAGTCTCTAGCGGCTGATTGAACCTAACTTTCAGGCGTTTGCGGATCTGTGACCTTGGACTCATTTCGCGCGTCCCTGAGCCGCCTTTATCTTTTTTGTGCTCCCAACTTTTCAGGGTTGCCTTGACAGTACAAGGAGATGCGGTACGTAAAGCAGTGAATGTTCAAGTCAACTAATCCGATCGGATTTTATTACTTTGCAGAGTCGGGGTTCGAATCCATGGCCGCACGCATGCAAGGCTAGTGTTCCACCACAGAGCTCCATTTCAGTCCCCAAAAGAGGACACTGTTTAAATAGCTAGAGAAATTAGACGAGGCACGATAGTCCATTTTTTTTTTTTTTGGTGTCCATTTTTCTAACCTGCAATGTTATGATTTATAGACATACACTTACTACCAGAATAGCCGAAAGGTGGCATGGAAGTGGACCTGCACGTTTCTGGGCCCGTGGGAACTAATAATTGGTTCCCTTCTAACTTTAGAGTTAGCAAGGAATTTTATTTCTTTAAATTATTTTTAATATTTTATTTTATGTGTATGACTATTGCCTGCATGTATGTAAGTGCACCCGTGTCATGCAATGCACTCGAGGTCAGAAGAGGACCTAGGATCCCCTGGAACTGGAGTTATGGATGGTTGGTTGTTAGCCACCATATGGATGCTGGGAACCGAAACTAGGTCCTCCGCAAAAACAGCCTGTGCTCTTATTCAGAGCCATCTCTCCAGCCCTGTATTTCTTTAAATTATACTTTGCAAGATCTCAATTTTTAAAATTATGTACAATATAGTTTTCTCATCCCCCTCTTCAGCTTTTCTTCCCAGAGGCCATCATTTCAAAAACTTCTTCAGAAGTTAATTTTACTTTTATTTTTAAATTTTTTTACTTTTTAAAAATTTTTAATTTTATTATTATTATTTTTTTTTGGTCTTTTCGAGACAGGGTCTCCCTGTAGCCCCAGCTGACCTGGAACTCACTCTGTAGACCAGGCTGGCCTTGAACTCACAAAGATCAGCCTGGCTCTGCTTCCCAAGTGCTGGGATTAAAGGCGTGCGCCACCATGGCAGGCTTGTTTATTTTTATTTATTTATTTTTTAAGTATGTGTATGAATGTACTGTCTGCATGTAGGTTTGTGCACCCGTGTCTTGCAATGCTGCGGAGGTCAGAAGAGGGTCTCGGATTCCTGAACTCCTGGAATTGGAGTTACAGACTGTTCTTAGCCGCCATATGTGTGCTGGGGATCGAACCCGGGTCCTCTGCAAGAGCAGTCAGTGCTCTTAACCTGTAGGCTATCTCTCCAGCCCTGGGCTTGTTTATTTTTAAGACCAGGACTTTCTGGGCTGGAGAGATGGCTCAGTGGTTAACAGCACTGACTTTCACCTGGCGTGGTGGTGAACGACTTTACTTTCTTGCAGAAGACTCAGGTTTGAATCCCAGCACCCACATGATGGCTAACAACTATCTGTAACTCTGGTTCCAGGGGATTTGAAGCCCTCTTCTGTCCTTCGGGTACACTGCACAGCACGGGTGCACTTACATATAGGAAAGCATAACACTCATACACATTAAAAAAAAGAAAAGCACTTTCTATGTTCAGTGGCCTTGAGCTCCAGATCCTCCAGTCATAACCATCCAAGAACTGAGATTACAGGTGTGCTCCACTAACCTTGGTTTGGCTTTATATATATATATATTTTTTTTTTTTTAATTTTTTTTTTGTCTTTTCGAGACAGGGTTTCCCTGTATCCCTGGCTGTCCTGGAACTCACTCTGTAGACCAGGCTGGCCTTGAACTCACAAAGATCCACCTGCCTCTGCCTCCCAAGTGCTAGGATTAAAGGCGTTCGCCACCATGCCTGGCGGCTTAATATATTTTTATCATTTTATTTTATGTGTATGAATGTTTGCCTGGATTTTTGTAAGTGCAACTGTGTTGGGCAATGCCTGGGGAGGCCAAAAGAGGGTGTTGGGTCTCCTGGAACTGGTGTCATGTTTGTTAGCTGCCATGTGGGAGCTGGGAATCAAACCTAGATTCTCTGTAAAGAGCAACCAGTGCTCTTAACTGCTGAGCCATCTTTCCAGTCTGGCTTAATATATTTTGAAAATAATTCCAGAATATGAAAGGAGCTCCCTCAGAATTATTATGTTTCATAAGAGACCTTTTTTTTTTTTTTTTTTTTTTTGGGGTCTTTTCGAGACAGGGTCTCCCTGAGCCCCAGCTGTCCCCTGGAACTCACTCTGTAGACCAGGCTGGCCTTGAACTCACAGAGATCCGCCTGCGCCTGCCTCCCGAGTGCTAGCGGCCAGAGACCCTTTTATGCACTTCTGTCACTATAGTAAAAGTCTGACAGATTTCAGCCTATATTAGTTACTTTTCTGTTGCTGTGATAAAACATCCCAGGGAACTTATAAAAGGAGGAATGTGTTTGAGCTTGTAGTTCCAGGGGTAATGGCAGCAGAGGTGCTGGAGCAGAAGGCCCAGTGATCACACCGACCTTGGTTCTTATACAGTCTATGCCTACTGTACAGATGGGAAAGAGCCCCACAGAGGGAGAAATGCCTATCTTCAAGGCCTGCTTTCTTCAGAGTTCACTAGCTCAGGAAAGCCACAGCATCACTACCCAACATGGGGCCACAATTCAACCCCCGAGTTGAGTCTGTCCTTCATGCTCTGCTCAGTGGTCATGGAGCCGTCCTCCCCTCTCCATTCCCACTTCCAGCCTACTTCAACCCCCAAGTGAGTCTGTCTTTCATGTTCTCAGTGGTCATGGAGCCGTCCTCCCCTCTCCATTCCCACTTCTAGCCTACTTCAACCCCGATGTGAGTCTGTCCTTCATGTTCTGCTCAGTGGTCATGGAGCCGTCCTCCCCTCTCCATTCCCACTTCCAGCCTACTTCAACCCCCATGTGAGTCTGTCCTTCATGTTCTGCTCAGTGGTCATGGAGCCGTCACCACCTCTCCATTCCCACTTCTAGCCTACTTCAACCCCCATGTTGAGTCTGTCCTTCGTGTTCTCAGTGGTCATGGAGCCGTCCTCCCCTCTCCATTCCCACTTCTAGCCTACTTCAACCCCCGAGTTGATGTCTGTCCTTCATGTTCTGCTCAGTGGTCATGGAGCCGTCCTCCCCTCTTCCATTCCCACTTCCAGCCTACTTCAACCCCAAAGTGAGTCTGTCCTTCATGCTCTGCTCAGTGGTCATGGAGCCGTCCCCCCTCTCCATTCCCACTTCTAGCCTACTTCAACCCCCATGTCTGTCCTTCATGTTCTGCTCAGTGGTCATGGAGCCGCCCCCCATTCCTACTCAGCCTACTCAACCCCCAAGTTGAGTCTGTCCTTTGTGTTCTCAGTGGTCATGGAGCCGTCCTCCCCTCTCCATTCCCACTTCCAGCCTACTTCAACCCCCAAGTGAGTCTGTCCTTCATGCTCTGCTCAGTGGTCATGGAGCCGTCCTCCCCCTCCATTCCCACTTCTAGCCTACTTCAACCCCATGTTGAGTCAGTCCTTCATGTTCTCGTGGTCATGGAGCCTCACCCCTCTCCATTCCCACTTCTAGCCTACTTCAACCCCCGAGTTGAGTCTGTCCTTCATGTTCTCAGTGGTCATGGAGCCGTCCTCCCCTCTCCATTCCTACTTCTAGCCTACTTCAACCCCCATGTTGAGTCAGTCCTTCATGTTCTGCTCAGTGGTCATGGAGTAGTCCTCCCCTCTCCATTCCCACTTCTAGCCTACTTCAACACCCATGTCTGTCCTTCATGTTCTGCTCAGTGGTCATGGAGTAGTCCTTCCCTCTCCATTCCCACTTCTAGCCTACTTCAACCCCCATGTTGAGTCTGTCCTTCATGTTCTGCCAGTGGTCATGGAACCTCCTCCCCCTCCATTCCCACTCGAAGCCTACTTCAACCCCCATGTGAGTCTGTCCTTCAGTGTCTCAGTGGTCATGGAGCCGTCCTCCCCTCTCCATTCCACTTCTAGCCTACTTCAACCCCCATGTGAGTCTGTCCTTCGTGTTCTCCGTCGTCATGGAGTCCTCCCCTCTCCATTCCCACTTCTAGCCTACTCAACCCCAGTTGAGTCTGTCCTTCATGCTCTGCTCAGTGGTCATGGAGCCGTCCCCCTCTCCATTCCACTTTAGCCTAACTACTCAACCCCAAGTGAGTCTGTCCTTTGTGTTCTCGAGTGTCATGGAGCCGTCCTCCCCTCTCCATTCCCACTTCGTAGCCTAACTCAACCCCCATGTTGAGTTGTGCCTTCATGTTCTCCGTCGCATGGAGTCATCCCCTCTCCATTCCCACTTCAGCCTACTCAACCCCACGAGTTGAGTCAGTCCTTCAGCTCTGCTCAGTGGTCATGGAGCCGTCCTCCCCCTCTCCATTCCACTTCCTAGCCTACTTCAAACCCCCAAGGAGTCTGTCCTTCATGTTCTGCTCAGTGGTCATGAAGCCGTCCTCCCCTCCATTCCCACTTCCAGCCTACTTCAACCCCCAAGTGAGTCTGTCCTCATGCTCTGCTCAGTGGTCATGGAGCCGTCCTCCCCCTCCATTCCCACTTCAGCCTACTTCAACCCCCGAGTTGAGTCTGTCCTTCATGCTCTGCTCAGTGGTCATGGAGCCGTCCTCCCCTCTCCATTCCCACTTCTAGCCTACTTCAACCCCCATGTGAGTCTGTCCTTCGTGTTCTCAGTGGTCATGGAGCCGTCCTCCCCTCTCCATTCCCACTTCCAGCCTACTTCAACCCCCAAGTGAGTCTGTCCTTCATGCTCTGCTCAGTGGTCATGGAGCCGTCCTCCCCTCTCCATTCCCACTTCTAGCCTACTTCAACCCCCAAGTGAGTCTGTCCTTCGTGTTCTCAGTGGTCATGGAGCTGTCCTCCCCTCTCCATTCCCACTTCTAGCCTACTCAACCCCCATGTTGAGTTTGTCCTTCGTGTTCTCCGTCGTCATGGAGTCATCCCCTCTCCATTCCCACTTCAGCCTACTCAACCCCCGAGTTGAGGTCGTCTTCATGCTCTGCCTCAGTGGTTCATGGACCCGTCCTCCCTCTCCAATCCCACTTCCAGCCTACTTCAACCCCAAAGTGAGTCTGTCCTTCATGTTCTGCTCAGTGGTCATGGAGACCGTCCTCCCCTCTCCATTCCCACTTCCAGCCTACTTCAACCCAAGTGGAGTCTGTCCTACATGCTCTGCTCAGTGGTCATGGAGCCGTCCTCCCCTCTCCATTCCACTTCAGCCTACTTCAACCCCCGAGTTGAGTCTGTCCTTCATGCTCTGCTCAGTGGTCATGGAGACCGCCCTCCCCTCTCCATTCCCACTTCAGAGCCTACTTCAACCCCATGTGAGTCTGTCCTTCGGTTCTCAGTGGTCATGGAGCCGTCCTCCCCTCCCATCCCACTTCAGCCTACTTCAACCCCAAAGTGAGTCTGTCCTTCATGCTCTCTCAGTGGTCATGGAGCCGTCCTCCCTCTCCATTCCCACTTCTAGCCTACTTCAACCCCCATGTCTGTCCTTCATGTTCTGCTCAGTGTCCATAGGAGTAGTCCCTCCCCTCTCATTCCCACTTCTAGCCTACTTCAACACCCATGTGAGTCTAGTCCTTCTGTTCATCAGTGGTCATGGAGCCGTCCTCCCCTCTCCATTCCCACTTCTAGCCTACTTCAACCCCCAAGTGAGTCTGTCCTTCGTGTTCTCAGTGGTCATGGAGCCGTCCTCCCCTCTCCATTCCCACTTCTAGCCTACTCAACCCCCATGTTGAGTTTGTCCTTCGTGTTCTCCGTCGTCATGGAGTCATCCCCTCTCCATTCCCACTTCTAGCCTACTTCAACCCCCGAGTTGAGTCTGTCCTTCATGCTCTGCTCAGTGGTCATGGAGCCGTCCTCCCCTCTCCATTCCCACTTCCAGCCTACTTCAACCCCCAAGTGAGTCTGTCCTTCATGCTCTGCTCAGTGGTCATGGAGCAGTCCCTCCCCCTCTCCATTCCCACTTCTAGCCTACTCAACCCCCATGTCTGTCCTTCATGTTCTGCTCAGTGTTCATGGAGCCGTCCTCCCCTCTCCATTCCCACTTCTAGCCTACTTCAACCCCCGAGTTGAGTCTGTCCTTCATGTTCTCAGTGGTCATGGAGCCGTCCTCCCCTCTCCATTCCCACTTCTAGCCTACTTCAACCCCCATGTCTGTCCTTCATGTTCTGCTCAGTGGTCATGGAGTAGTCCTCCCTCTCCATTCCCACTTCTAGCCTACTTCAACCCCCATGTTGAGTCACTCCTTCATGTTCTCAGTGGTCATGGAGCCGTCCTCCCCTCTCCATTCCCACTTCTAGCCTACTTCAACCCCCATGTTGAGTCTGTCCTTCATGTTCTGCTCAGTGGTCATGGAGCCGTCCTCCCCTCTCCATTCCCACTTCTAGCCTACTTCAACCCCCATGTTGAGTCTGTCCTTCATGTTCTGCTCAGTGGTCATGGAGCCTCTCCCCTCTCCTTCCCACTTCTAGCCTACTTCAACCCCATGTTGAGTCAGTCCTTCATGTTCTGCTCAGTGGTCATGGAGCCGTCCTCCCCTCTCCATTCCCACTTCTAGCTACTTCAACCCCCATGTTGAGTCTGTCCTTCATGTGTTCTGCTCAGTGGTCATGGAGCCGTCCTCCCCTCTCCATTCCCACTTCTAGCCTACTTCAACCCCCATGTTGAGTCAGTCCTTCATGTTCTGCTCAGTGGTCATGGAGTAGTCCTCCCCTCTCCATTCCCACTTCTAGCCTACTTCAACCCCCATGTTGAGTCTGTCCTTCATGTTCTGCTCAGTGGTCATGGAGCCGTCCTCCCCTCTCCATTCCCACTTCTAGCCTACTTCAACCCCATGTTGAGTCTGTGCTTCATGCTCTGCTCAGTGGTCATGGAGCCGTCCTCCCCTCTCCATTCCCACTTCCAGCCTACTTCAACCCCCAAGTGAGTCTGTCCTTCATGTTCTGCTCAGTGGTCATGGAGCCGTCCTCCCCTCTCCATTCCCACTTCCAGCCTACTTCAACCCCCAAGTGGAGTCTGTCCTTCATGCTCTGCTCAGTGGTCATGGAGCCGTCCATCCCACCTCCTTCCCCACTTCCAGCCTACTTCAACCCCCAAGTGAGTCTGCCCTTCATGCTCTGCTCAGTGGTCATGGAGCCGTCCCCCTCTCCATTCCCACTTCAGCCTACTCACCCCATGTCTGTCCTTCATGTTTGCTCAGTGGTCATGGGCCGTCCTCCCCTCTCCATTCCCTACTTCTAGCCTACTTCAACCCCCAAGTGAGTCTGTCCTTTGTGTTCTCAGTGGTCATGGAGCCGTCCTCCCCTCTCCATTCCCACTTCTAGCCTACTTCAACCCCCGAGTTGAGTCAGTCCTTCATGTTCTCAGTGGTCATGGAGCCGTCCTCCCCTCTCCATTCCCACTTCTAGCCTACTTCAACCCCCATGTTGAGTCTGTCCTTCATGTTCTGCTCAGTGGTCATGGAGCCGTCCTCCCCTCTCCATTCCCACTTCTAGCCTACTTCAACCCCCATGTTGAGTCTGTCCTTCATGTTCTGCTCAGTGGTCATGGAGCCGTCCTCCCCTCTCCATTCCCACTTCTAGCCTACTCAACCCCCATGTCTGTCCTTCATGTTCTGCTCAGTGGTCATGGAGCCGTCCTCCCCTCTCCATTCCCACTTCTAGCCTACTTCAACCCCCGAGTTGAGTCTGTCCTTCATGTTCTCAGTGGTCATGGAGCCGTCCTCCCCTCCTCCTTCCCATCTTCTAGCCTACTTCAACCCCCATGTTGAGTCTGTCCTTCATGTTCTGCTCAGTGGTCATGGAGCCGCCTCCCCTCTCCATTCCCACTTCTAGCCTACTTCGTCAACCCCCATGTTGGAGTCTGTCCTTCGTGTTCTGCTCAGTGGTCATGGAGCCGTCCTCCCCTCTCCATTCCCACTTCTAGCCTACTTCAACCCCATGTTGAGTCAGTCCTTCATGTTCTGCTCAGTGGTCATGGAGCCGTCCTCCCCTCTCCATTCCCACTTCTAGCCTACTTCAACCCCCAAGTGAGTCTGTCCTTCGTGTTCTCAGTGGTCATGGAGCCGTCCTCCCCTCTCCATTCCCACTTCTAGCCTACTTCAACCCCCGAGTTGAGTCTGTCCTTCATGCTCTGCTCAGTGGTCATGGAGCCGTCCTCCCCTCTCCATTCCCACTTCTAGCCTACTTCAACCCCCATGTTGAGTCTGTCCTTCATGTTCTGCTCAGTGGTCATGGAGTAGTCCTCCCCTCTCCATTCCCACTTCTAGCCTACTTCAACCCCCATGTTGAGTCTGTCCTTCATGTTCTGCTCAGTGGTCATGGAGCCATCCTCCCCTCTCCATTCCCACTTCTAGCGTACTTCAACCCCCATGTTGAGTTTGTCCTTCGTGTTCTCCGTCGTCATGGAGTCATCCCCTCTCCATTCCCACTTCTAGCCTACTCTTTTTTTTTTTTTTTTTTTTTTTAATTTTTTATTTTTGTAAATGGGTAGGAGGTGTAATGTCTGCGTGCAGGTTTGTGCACCCGTGTCGTGCAATGCCGCGGAGGTCAGAAGAGGGTTTCGGATTCCCCTGGAACTGGAGTTCTCCCGAACCGGAGTTTCAGACGGTTCTCAGCCGCCATGTGGGTGCTGGGGATCGAACCCGGGTCCTCTGTAAGAGCGGTCAGCACTCTTAACCGCTAGGCCATCTCTCCAGCCCACTTCTAGCCTACTTCAACCCCCGAGTTGAGTCTGTCCTTCATGCTCTGCTCAGTGGTCATGGAGCCGTCACCCCCTCTCCATTCCCACTTCCTAGCCTACTTCAGGCCCCGTAGTCTTCACAGATCAGGCTTCTATGCCTGTTGCTTCCTTTGGCCCAGAACATATTTATTCTTATGTGTATGAGTGTTTTGGCTTCATGTAAGTATACCCATGCATGCAGTGCCTGTGGAGGCCAGAAGAAGGCATAGGCTGCCCTGAAACTGGAGTTGTTAGCTCCTGTGTGGTGCTGGGTATTGAACCGAGGTCCTCTGCAAGAGAACCCAGTGCTTTTCCACTTAGCTGTCTCTCCAGCCCCCATTGTAGCTAGCTTAAAACAAACAAAACTAGTTTCTCTAGTTTCTCTTTCTCCCTTTCTTTCTTTGAGACAGGGTCTCACTATGTAGCCTTAGCTGGTCTGGAACTCAAAATGTAGACCAGGCTAGCCTGGAACTCATGGAGATCTGCCTGCCTCTGCTTTCTGAGTGCTGGGATTAAAAGTGTACACTCCTGGGGACTGGAGAGATAGCCTAGCGGTTAAGAGCGCCGACTGCTCTTGCAGAGGACCCGGTTTCGATCCCCAGCACCCACATGTCGGCTAAGAACCGTCTGTAACTCCAATTCCAGGAGAACTCCAGTTCCAGGGGAGTCCGAGACCCTCTTCTGACCTCCGCAACCCGAGACCCTCTTCAGACCTCCGTGGCATTGCACGACACGGGTGCACAGACCTGCATGCAGACAGTACATTCATACACATATAAAGATAAATAATAATAAAAAAAAAAATTAAAAAGTGTACACTCCCAGTCAGGCATGGTGGCGCGCGCACCTTTAATCCTAGCACTTGGGAGGCAGAGGCAGGCAGATCTTTGTGAGTTCAAAGCCAGCCTGGTCTACAGAGCAAGTTCCAGGACAGCTGGGGCTACATGGAGACCCTGTATCGAAAAGAAAAAAAAAAAAAAGTGTACACTCCCACACCAGGCTAAAAATACTGCATTAGAGATTTTTTTTAATTATTTTTATTTTTTTTTTATTTTTGGTCTTTTCGAGACAGGGTCTCCCTGTAGCCCCAGCTGTCCTGGAACTCACTCTGTAGTGTATTGCCAGTATATGTGTAAATGCACCCATGTTGTGAAGTGCCCTCAGGGGTCAGAAGATGGCATCAGATCTGGAAATGAAGGTGTGGATGGTTACTAGTTGCCGTGTGGGTGCTGGGAAATGAACCCAGGTCCTCTGCCAGAGCAGTCAGTGCACTGAGCCATTGCTCCAGCCTGCATTTTTTAAATTTAATTTTATTTTTTGGTCTTTTGAGACAGGGTCTCTCTGTAGCCCCAGCTGCTAGAACTCACAATGTAGACCAACCTGGCCTTGAACTCACAGAGATCTGCCTGCCTCTGATTCCTGAGTGCTGGATTAAAGGGGTGCGCTACCACTCTGGCTTCTAGCCTGCATTTTAAAAAATTTTATTGTGTCTCTGTGCATTTGCGCATGCCATGGTGTGCTATGGGGGTCAGAAGATAAAGAAATAGGAATTGGTTCTATAGCCAGCTGTGGGGGTGCACCCCTTTAATCTCAGAGGCAGGAAGATCTCTGTGAGTTCCAGGGGCTGCAGGGAGATCCTGCCTCAAAAAAGACAAAATAATAAATAAATAAAATAAGGAGGAATTGGTTTCCCTATCAGTGGGTCCTGAGGATTCAAGTTGGGGTATCAGGCTTAGCAGCAGGTGCCTGTTAGTGGCCTCCCTTGCCTCAAGCACTCTCTGTGTCATAGTATTGCTGTTTTTCCTCTCAGACTTGCTGTAGCCTGTAATTAGCTTGTTTTCTCACTGTTCACAGTCTTTCTCCTCCACTACACTGTACACTCATAGTGTTGGGGGCCGTGATCTTTGTCTCATGCTGTATCCTTCACCTCGAACAGTGTCTTTCACACTCACCCAAAATAGTTGTAACCAGGTGTGTGGCACCTGCCATAGCAACTCTAGAGGCTGAACCCAGCTGTTCAAGATCAGTCTTGGCAACACAGTGAGATCTTGTCTCAAACCAAAACAAACCTAATGCCTGGAATTGAGACCGGAGCCTTTGGCATGCTAACATGTACCTCACCACTGAGCTGCATCCTTGGCCACTCAGCATAATGA
The DNA here is from genome assembly GCA_009823505.1 of Rhizomys pruinosus. Lineage (NCBI taxonomy): Eukaryota > Metazoa > Chordata > Mammalia > Rodentia > Spalacidae > Rhizomys > Rhizomys pruinosus. The sequence goes on along the minus strand of VZQC01006111.1, from coordinate 670,226 downwards.
GTGAGTGGACAAATGATCTCCCTAAGGCTTCATGGGCCCCTCCTTTCTCCAGGCCCCTGCAGAACTCAGACTCAGTGCAATTTGGATTCTTGGTGCCATGTGAAAAGCAAAGTCAGTGAGTCTTGAGTAGAAGTTGAAAGGCCAATTCTGAGTCCAAAAAGACTTGGGACTGTCTGGTATGTCTGGCTTCCGGCCGCCAGCTCTGCTGCATGCTGTGGGGTCTGCAGCAACTCCACCCACCCTCTGCAGCTCTTCTTCTGTACAGTAGTGATACTAAAACCCACACAGGGCCACACCTTTAATCCTAGCACCCAGGACGCAGGGGCAGTGGCAGATCTTTGTGAGTTCAAGGCCAGACTGGTCTACAGAAGTGAGTTCCAGGACAACGGCTGGGGCTGCAAGGAGACCCTGTCTTGAAAACACCAAAAAACAAAAAACAAAACAACAACAACAAAAACCCCCACACAGGATCAGAAAGTTGCCAGAAATGTAGGACGATGGCCATGAATGAGCCAGGTCAGTGCAAGGGTCAGGGCAGGGGGTTCTCTCCTTCTCATCTTTAAGCTAACTTTGCAGGATTCCTAGGAACTCTTCCGCCTACAGGTGCAAGCAGGTACCACCATGGCAGGACTGATCCTCTCCCCATCATTTTCAGGGTTTGGTGCTTGCCAGCAAGCACTGCGGTGTTGCCAAGCCCCCCCCCCCATCCTCCAGACAAAAGGTCCGTGAAAGCCCCTTTCTGGCCCTCCGTCCCCCGAGGGATGCAGGCACTCATCAGTACTGTGGCAGGTCCCTAGGGCTTTGGGGTGGACGGTGGATGCTCCCAGAAGAGCGCAGGGAGAGCCTCAAGGCTGCAGGTGCACCCCAGCCTTGCTGTGGGCAGTCAGGCCTGTTTTCTAGTTTGGAGCCCAGGGTTCCATCTACAAAAGGTGTTTACTTAGTGGGCCCAGAGAGCCACTCTGAACTCCACAGAGACTAGTCAGTGGGAAAATGAGCAGCTGCCTCCTGCCCACACACAGCTGGGATGAGCCACGGGAGTCACTTTTCCACACTTTGTTCCCCTGCTAACTTAACTCTTAGTAACCATTAAGTGCTCTTCAAATTTTGGCTGTGCAGGGGTGGTGGTGGAGGGGGTTTGCTTATCTGAAATTTGGAAATCTAAGAATTTCTCATTGTATCCTTTATTGCCTCCTTCCTCCCAATTGCCCCCCACTGGCTGTCAGAGGGTTTTTCCCAGCATGCTCTGCTAGGCTAGCTTTCATCTTATCCTCTCAAACCCCTGGACTGGGAATCATGACCTGCCACAACTCCCTTTTCTGCTTCAGGTTCAGGGACTTAGTTTCCGTGTAAGTGAAATCACTGAGAGCTGTCACTTAGGGTTAGGGTCAGAGGAATAAGCTCACAGATCCTGCGGTAGGGAGCTGGGCTTCTGGGTGTTTGGGGCCCAGGCTCCCTTGTTCCGTTCTTACTGTACACCGCACACACTCTAGGCATGTTTGCCTCCAGTGGGAAGATGGAAGGGGAAGGAAAAGGCACTCTGTCTGGCAGCTACATTCAAATGAAGTTCCTAAGACACGGACACCTACACCTCTGCTTACACCACACTGACCACACTTGTTGGCTGCAGGGGAGGCAGAGAAATGTGGTGCCTCAGCTCCAGGGTAGGTTCTGAGGTTGAGGACTTCTGTGATCTGGCCCCTGCCCGCTCTCCTCCCTCAGTGCTCATGAGTCTTCTTAGGCAGGAGCTCCCCACTTCTGCTTGCAAATTCCCAAGTGCTGCAATGTCTCACATCAACTCAAGCTGCTCACTTTACATTTTCCTGCTTGGCAGACAGCGCTGCCTCCAGGAATCCTTCCTTGACAGAGCTGGGGCCCCTGTGTCCCACAGCCTTGTCCTTAGTAGTGCAGAGGGGCTGGACAGGTGGCTCAGTGGGTTAGGAGCACATACTGCTTTTGCAGAGGACCTGAGTCTGGGCAGCTCAGAGCTGCCTGTAATTCCAGCTCCAGGGGATCTGACACCTCTGGCCTCCATGGGCACCCACATTTTTGTATACATGCCCACACAAATAACACATATACATAATTGAAAATAAATCTTGATACTGTCTGTTATACTAGGTTAAATCACCTGAGAATCAGGAGAATCAGGAGCACCTCCTTCACCAGCATTGCTGGCTTTGGGCACACACCAGGCACTCAATAAATGCTTCCTGAATGAGGTTATGAGTTAAAGGTACAAGTAGCTACATGACAGAAGAGATACCCCAGGTTCTTTGCTTTGGGGAAAGGGACCATGCAGAAAATGGCAGGAAATAAGCTTTTTACCTAAATGAAACCAAGTCACTTTTCAGTCTATCTGCTAACTCTACCTCGAGGAAGCTTTGCAGGATTTAATAGCAGCATTGGGAACTTTTGGGTGAGATGTCTTTGATGTTCAAAGCTGTCCTGTGTGATGAAGCTTCTGTTTTTACTGCTATTACAATGAAGCCCAAGCTTTGTGCGTGCTAAGCAAGCACTCCATGTCTGAGCCATACTCCCAGTTCCCTTTGTAGGATTTTTTTTAAAGACAGGATCTTCCTATGTAGCCCAGGTTTAAACCTCCCAAATGCTGGAACTGGTGTTTGCCATCTCACCTGGCTGTAAGACATCAACTTTCGTTGACCTCTGTTCAGTAGAAGCAGGTAACAACTCCCCATGTTGTGACAGCCAAAAACCATCCCTAGACATTGACAGATGTCCTTTGGGGATTCAAACTGCCTCTGGCTGAGAACCACAGGTGTCTGTTCTCTCAGAAAGCTCCCTGAGGGTGGTCTGGCCACCTGAGATCCTTCCAGCCTTTTTTTTTTTTTTTTTTCCCCTCCCAGACAAGGTCTCCCTGAGTCAGGGCTCTCCTGGAATTCACTATCGAACAGGCTGGCCTCCATCTCACAGAGATGCCCTGCTAGGGTTAAAGGCATGCACCACTACACCCGGCTCTAGTCCCTCAGATTTAATGACCTTAGCCTGGCACTCCCTTCCAGGCACTGGATCCCTTGCCCTCTGCTGAGCTGCACACTACTGGGCAGTGAGCCACCCTTCCCTTCTGTGAGACTCCTAAAGCTCACACCACTAGTAGGTGGACGGAGGGCAGACTGTGCCGGCTTCAGTTGCCTGCACCCACTCAGCCTCTGCTCTCAGGGCGGCCAGCTGATGCCTGGACAGTGGGTAGAGCGATGTGTGTCCGGGATGTGTGTGTGGGGGGCTTCTCGCTGTGAGATGGCAGGCACTCAGTGATCTGAAGCAGGCACAACTTCTACTGTGTTCTGTATTCCGGAAGTTCAGACTTTATTAGGGACCCTAGGGCTTGCTCCCATCCTCCAGGTGGGAATAGGCAGTGAGCAGAAGGCAGTGTGGGAGAGGCTGGGGTCCTCATGGAGGGCCTGCAGCCAGCCAGTCCTGTGTGTCTGCTCCTTCTTCCCTCTTAGTCCTCTGAGGTGATCACATGGTGAGAATCTGCTTCAAAGACATGAAAGGCTTCATGGAAGCTTCCAGGGCCTGCTGGTAGTCCTGCAGTGGGACCTCAGAGCAGGCGGGGGCTGTGAGCCGGCCTTGGTGGATGAGGTCACAGAGACTGAGGATCAACCCCTTGAACTCATCTGCAGGAGGTGGGAGGAGGTGACATGAGGAACAACAGATGGGGCTTGGTGAGACGACACACTGGCCACCCTGTGGGCCGGAGCTGGCACTGAGCTAATGAAGCCTCAGAACCCTGGTTTGTCCCACCCAGGGTCCAAGGCAGTGAGGGCCAGTGAGACGGAGGAACATGGAAGAGGCCCTAGGAGCACTGGGCGGCTGTGCCTACCCTTGTCAGCAGTGGCTAGGGCGGCCCCAATCTGCAGGACAGGGCTGGGAAGGAGTTGGTCCTGAATGGTGGGAGGGCAGCATTACTGCGTTAGGAGCCAGAGGCCCAGGGAGGCAGTGCCTGTCCTATCTGCTGGAACAGACCAGACACAAAGCTCTCCTGGACAGCGCTGGACTCCCTAGGGACTCCTGGGCAGAGGTGACCACCATCCCTTCTTGGGCCTGCCTCCTGACGAGAGCCAAATATGGTGCAGGAAGGGAAATGAAGGCTCTGGCTGAGTAGTGCTCTTCATAGAAATAAACTCAACTGGGCTGGAGAGATGGCCTAGCGGTTAAGAGTACCAACTGCTCTTGCAGAGGACCTGGGTTTGATCCCCAGCACCCATATGATGGCTGAGAACCATCTTTAACTCCAGTTCCAGGGGGATCCAACACCCTCTTCTGACATCCACAGCATTGCACGACACGGGTGCACAAACCTACATGCAGACAGTATTCATACACATACAAGAATAAATAAAAATTAAAAAAAAAGAAACTCAACCTTCAAAGTGCACTCTACTTCCCAATTAAAAACACCATACTGGATCTCCAGTTGTCTTCAGATGGAGTGTGAACTCTATTTGCAATCTGGTCAGAACCTGCCTGGTCCTAAGGTCCAGTTGTCAGAACTACTGCCCCGGAGTTCTTTTTAGTCTCACATTTTTGTGTGTGGTATGTGCTTAGTACACGTATGTAGGCAAGGTTGATATCAGGTGTCTTTCCTCCACTCTCCTTTGGTTTTTGACAGTCTATCACTGAGTCTGAAGGTCTTTGATTTGGGGTATCTGTTCTACCCTTTTACAACCCCTACCCCCCCGCCCCCAGATCCACAGGGTTACAGGCTTTTTACATGGGTACTGGAATAGGACTCAGATTCTGATGTTGGGACAGCAGGCACTTTACCGAGTGAACTATGTCCCCAGCCCCTCCAGCTACTCTCCTGATGAGATTTTGCATGTGTCACTTTTCTGCTGGAAACACCCTATGCACCCAGCACTTCACTTCCCCTGTTTTGGACAACTCAGTGTTGTTCTTCATTTCAGCCTGGGCTTCCCAACTGGGGATCTAGGTTTCTATCAAGAGGGCTCGTCTGCTCACCTTGGAAGCAGCACTGTGAGATGGGAACTGCTGTCAATCTCAGTTCTTTGTTGTTTAAAGTGAGGTGGAGATTCAGTAATTTGCCCACAAGTTCCCCAGCTAGGCTCAGCCAAACCTAGATCTGGTGACAGTGGAAGCAGCACACAACTGTTTTGTTTTTCCTTTCTTTCTCTCCTTCCTTCTTTCCTCCATCCCTCCCTTTCTTCCTTTTTTTGGAACAGTAGCTAGCTATATAGCCTAAGATGGCCTTTAACTCACAATCCTGCTTCAGCCTCCCAAGGGCTGGGCTGGTAACCCACGTGTGCACCCCCACACTCCGGTTTTTTACTTTGGCAGGCTCTTCCCCTCGTTCCCAGGACAAGGGCTGGTCTGTCTTACTGGACACTGAGAACAAGCTTCATCTACAAGTGATTTGCTGAATGTGAATGGTAAAAGGTAATCTTTGTCCTGTTGTGGGGTTGGGGGACCCAGTCCCTCTGCAGGTTTCAGAGTAGCAGGTCAGTTTGCCACCATGCTAAGGCCTTCCTTTAACCCTTGGTACCAGGCTATCATCCACTCACCTGGACTGTGGTTCTTTTTCCACTGGGACAACCAAAAGCCCCGAAGCCTGAGGTCCTTAAAAATGAGCAGGCTCTGTGGACACAGAGGAATAGGCTGGGGACAAGAACTTGAGGTACTGTCTAAGGTAGAGGTTCCCCCCAGGGACAGAGGCATAGCCTAAGTGTAGATAACTGTGGGGGCAAGGAAAGAGGTCCTGGTCTGCAGGTACCCCAGCTTACCACTGAGGCGGTCACCGGCTGCTTGGCCATTCCCCCATAGGTCACCATGGTTCCTCCAGGCCTGCGAGTCCAGAGGGAACAAAGAGTGGGTGTCAGGCAGAGATGGAACTTGCTATGGTGTAAGGTTCCCCAAAGAGAACCTGACAAAGTACTTACCAGAAACTGGCTCCTAAACCTCACTCTCAGAATCCCTGAGAAGGTTTAAAAAAAAAACAAAACAGATTCCTAGTTTTAACCTGTGACCTAGAAAATTAAGAGACAAGGATGTACATTAAAAAAA
>VZQC01006111.1:567215-645756 GCA_009823505.1 Rhizomys pruinosus | reverse complement strand
GTCTTTTCCAGTGGTGGGAACCCTCCTGTACTCTTTTCCAGTGGTGGGAACCCTCCTGTCCTCTTTTCCAGTGGTGGGAACCCTCCTGTCCTCTTTTCCAGTGGTGGGAACCCTCCTGTAGTCTTTTCCAGTGGTGGGAACCCTCCTGTCCTCTTTTCCAGTGGTGGGAACCCTCCTATACTCTTTTCCAGAGGTGGGAACCCTCCTGTAGTCTTTTCCAGTGTTAGGAACCTTCTTGTTCTCTTTGAAGATCTGCTCCCTAGGAAAAATGCCTGCAAAGGCACTTATGCAAATGGCAGTGTTGTGGAACTGCTGAGTGGAATTATTAACACTAAGTTCAGCATTTTATTGAGAACACAGGACTGTGTCTGCCTCATCTGGCTTTGTGTCCCCCAAGCTTAGCACAGCGCAACACATTTTTGCTGGGTGACAGCATCCCATCCCAAGCTTTGGGGAATGTGACTGTTACTTCCCCAAGCTTTCACTGTGTTTTCTAGGAACCCAAGCTAACATCTATAGAAAAGCAACACCCAGGTTAGAGCTCCTCATCCTCCAGACTCCCCATGGGCAAGCTCCCAAGTCCTCGAGGCCAGGGTTCGGGTGGCTCCCCAGTGAGGAGGCCCTGGCTTGCTCCCTCAACTTGTAAGTTCCGACCTGGCTTCAGCTGCTCGAAGTCCATCAGCATCCGATAGGCGGTGCAGGGGTTGACACCCAGGGTGGCAGCGCTTTGAAGAGGAATGTCCTTGGGAACTGCGATCAGTGCTTCCTCGCTGAACACGGCCTCAGTCCTCCAGGTTCCTGGGTCAGGGTCAGATGGGGTAGTGAAGGACCGCCACCCGACCTTCACCCCCTGCACATCCAGCCCCTGGCCACCCTCCTTGGTAAGGGCAGCCAGGACAGCAGAACACATGGAGGAAAAAAAAGTCTGGACATGTTGAGTCCTTGTGATAGTTGTGCAAGGTAGGTTTGCTATTTCCACCTAACGGTGAGGTAAATGAGGTTGGGGAAGCTGCTGAGTTATTGTTACATTCGGCTAGTGTCAGTGCAGGGGCGGAGGACACTGAACTGCTAGACTCTGAGGGCGGGAGAGCAATGTGGGCCCCAGGGAAGAGAAGCCAACTCGCCTTCTGTCACCCACACACCTGGCAGGTGTCCTTCCTTTGTCTCCTCTCCAATTCTAAAGGACTAGGAGGCCCTGTTAATTCAGTTCTCAGCCCAGCTTCTCTCTTCCAATCCTTGGAACTACCTTGCTCAGACCCTCTCCAGTGAAGCCTGGGCTGCCCGCCATCTCCTCACTAGTGTCCCCTGCCTTTCCAGACCATTCTCTGTACTGCACAAAGTGGATTCTGCGGTGACCACTCTGACCACTGGAATACAGGAGCGTTCTGTGTCAGCCTGGCCTACCTCCACAGCGCCGTCTCTCCTCTCTCCCTCTTCTACCTAGAGCTTAGGCTCTCAGAGCTGCCTGTGGTTCTCTGATGCTGCCAGGCCTTTCCAGATCGCCTTACCTCACACATGTTACGTTCCAGGCCTGGAAGTCTCTCCTCACCAGGCCCATGGCTAGACATCTAGTCAGGCTTCCAGGGCACGGTAAGCATCAGTGCTTTGGGGGTCCTTTTCCGACACCTCCCAGTAGGATCACTTGGCCTGTGCATCCTGTGTGGTTAGGACTTCCACTGCACTGCTGATTCTCCATTCTGAGCCTCCTCACTCCGGCCACGAGAGCTCGGGGACAGAGACCATCTGAACCACTTCGGAGTGCCCTTCACTCAGTACAGGGTTGGCCTGAGTGTCTAGTGATCCTCAAAGCTCTCCACATGCTTAGTTGGTGGGGGTTCTCACTGTCCAGTGGGTGTGGGAGGGGGAGGGCTGTTCTCAGCAGGTCCCTGAGCTCAGAGCAGCCCAGAACTCTCACAGGAATCCGACATAGCTGTTTTCTTGCCTGGTACCTTTTTCTCTCTTAGAAGTGCTCCTTCTTGCTGGGTGTGGTGGCGCACGCCTTTAATCCTAGCACTTGGGAGGCAGAGGCAGGCGGATCTTTGTGAGTTCAAGGCCAGCCTGGTCTACAGAGCAAGTTCCAGGACAGCTGGGGCTACAGGGAGACCCTGTCTCAAAAAAGACCAAAAAAAAAGTGCTCCTTCTTAACCTCTGGCTGCCACCACATGGCCCTATCTCTGCACCACCTGCAGAGGAGATGCAGGGGAGTGGCCCAACCCTCCCTGGCCCAAGACCAAGAGAATCTAGGAGGTTAACCTGAGCTAGTCAGGTGAGTTAGCTGTGTGCTAACTCAAACACCCTCCTCATTTTGGGCCACACAGAACAGCCTTTAGCCTAAAGGTAAATGGCAACAGTAACAAAATGTGGGTTAATGATTTCTTCCTCAGCCGGCCTGTGCAGATGGGAAGCTGTTTTCACGCCTGTCCTAGCTCACTTCATCCTGGGCAGAAGGCAGCTCTCACCCCTGCCTCAATGAAAACCTTCACAGACAGACTGCAGGTGGCCTGCTATCTTCCTGCCTCTATTCTATCAAAAGCTCTCTTATCCTTTCCTCTGTTTGTGCTTCCTTCTTTGGGGAGGGGCTCAAGGGGGTCCCTGACCGTAGGCCACTTCACCCATCTGGGGGAACACTACCCCCTTGCTGCTGTTGTGAGGATCTATCTGGATAATGGACATGACTTGAAAACATAAGGGCTGAAATGCAGAGCATACTAATGACTCCTTTCCATGCCCCGTGTGGGCCGACTTTGCCTCTGCAACCTCCTTTCTTTTTTTTATTTTTATTTTTATTTTTTGGTCTTTTCAAGACAGGATCTCCCTGTAGCCCCAGCTGTCCTGGAACTCACTCTGTAGACCAGGCTGGCCTTGAACTCACAAAGATCCGCCTGCCTCTGCCTCCCAAGAGCTGGGATTAAAGGCGTGCGCCACCATGCCCAGCGCAACCTCCTTTCTTATGTAACCCTCTCCCATAGGCAAATTCTTGGCTGGTCTATACTGGATTTTCCATTTCTCACCTTGGAGCCTGGTGTCTGTTCATCTCACTTCTTCTTCTGTTTTTTTTTTTTTTTTTTTTTTTTTTTTGGTTCTTTTCGAGCCCGGGTCTCTCCTGTCGCCCCAGCTGTCCTGGAACTTGCTCTGTTAGATCCAGGCTGGCCTTGAACTCCCACCATAAGACTGCCTGCTTCTGCCCTCCAAGTGCTAGGATTAACGGTGTGGGCCACCCCACCCGGCTGGTTCATCTCACTTCTACACTAAAACAACTTCAATTCTACAAAGCCTGTTCGTAATGAGACTATTCTCCATAGATGTCTTGATCTGATTTCTTCAAGACCACTTAAGCTGTGCCGGTGTCATACACTTGCACACAGACAGAGCACAGGTGTACGAATAGGCAATCTGGACACCTGTCAACATGCCTCTGGACTACTCCTTTATGAGGTACTGCCTTACTGACCATGTTGGTCAGTTGAGCCTTACTGGAGGACAGGGGCCTCTCTCTCAGCATTAGATTAGCCACTGCCAGCGTACAGCATGGGCTTAAGCATGGGGGGAGGTAGACACTCGCAGCTGTGAGTCGACAGGCCCAGGAGATGTGCACACAGGTGCCGTCCTTCCAGAGGACAATAAACTCAAACTCACCTGCCTGAGCTCAAGCTCGCTGGCGCAGAGGCCAGTATGAACATTAACAATGAACCTTCGCTGCTTAGTCAAACTGAGCTGAGGATTGTGTGGCATCTCGATGGGATGAACCAGAATCCAGAGAGAATGCACAGCGCTGGCACCTGGGGACACTCACCCAAGCCCGGAGCATTTGCTGGGGATTACCCAGTCTCCTGGCTCAACCACAGACAACGCAGCTGCCCACTGCTACCAAACCGCGCCGAAACACCTTCATATCCCTCACGAGGCAGGCAAGCTAGGAAGGAGGCCAGTAGTTCCCTGTTGAAGAAAAATGCGAGGGTCATCCAGCCAGGTCTGGCTGAGGCCTGGACTTGAGGGTCAGTCACACCTGAGCCCTACAGGGTCTCTCTGCCTCTCACTATTAATCCACTCAACCAAGCTCCAAGCTTTCATGTCTTTGCCTGTCCAGGGAGTTAATACTCTTTAGCCCTGTGATTACCATGAGGATGAGTTCAAGAAAGAAAGGAACCCAGCATGTCACAGGCTCTACTCCCTACATCAATCCTCCTGACGCAGAGCCCTAGGATGTTCAGAGATGGCAGAAAGGGGCTGACACTGTACAGATCAGATGACTCTAAGACACAGACTCCACTAATCCCCAAGAATTTTCAGACCCTCCCTCCCACCGAGGAGGAAGCAGAAAAGTAGAGGTGGCTGCTGAATGTAAAAAAGCTGGTGTAAACAGAAGCTCCAGAAACCAAGGCTACCTTGAATCATATTTATGTCAGATGGATTGATGGGGGCCGCCAGCATCCTCACATGGACGTCTGATCCTCCCACGGCAGCGAGCTCCAGGTTCTTCAGTCTAAGCACAAAGCCACAAAGAGACGTTAATGTCAGCCAGGCCAGACTGGGCGTCTTCCACTCAAACTGTCTTCCCCAAAGTAGGTCATCGACACGTCTCAGTTGCCATGTGTGCTCAGGAATTGGTGTCTGGTGAAAAGAGGTGCTGTGAGGACCAGTGGAGGGTACAGGCTGACTCCCTAATTGCAGCCAATCATCCTGAGTGGCCTCTGAGTTCCACTGGTTAGCAGGGGACAGAAGTTATCGAGCTTCTGCTGGACTGACTCTCAATTTCCCAGAACTTGCTTGGTGGACTCTTAATAAGACAGCTGCGCCTGCCACATGCACCAGCATTGCCAGGTGAGGGCACTCCAAGTGATTCTTTCAAATAGGTCTGCTGCATCCTCTAGTCACTATTCATGTACTGTGTTGTTGACGCCAACACACATAGGCACAGGCTATGTTTCCCTTAGCAGAAGGTGGGGCAAAGTAGAGATGGCCTGTGTATCTGTGAAGGATCCCTGATTGCAACTCACACCCGTGGGGGGGGGTGGGGTGGGACGTTGAACCTGGTCGGATTAAAAAGGATTGCTGGGGAGCTGAAGATCCATAGGTTGTCATGTTTGGAGAGCTGACCACCAGCAAACTCTGGGTGCTAGGCAGCTTGTTGGGGGATTTGGGACTCAAATCACTTCGTAACACCCACACACACACACACACACACACAAACAAAGGGTCTACTGTAGTCCCCAGACTGTGACTGGAAGACATGTAGATAGGTTGCTGAATCCAGAGATCAGCCTGCACTTTGTGCCTCCGGAGTGCTGGTTCATGGCCTGACGTCTTCTAACATCTTAAGTCTGTTGATCTTAAGTCTTTGTTCACAGTGGGCCCTCAACACAACAGTATCAAAAAATCTTGGTCTTGTTGAAGCTTTGTTTGTAATGAGTAAGACTGACAGGGCTGGGGAGTGAAAGGAGCTCAGTGAGTGCAAGGATCCTGACTCCAGATTCCCAGTATCCCACTAATGCTAGACTTGTAGGGGGGAACAAGTACAAGAAAGCAGATTCTAGGGCTTCATGGTCGCCAGGACTATTTGAGATGCAAACTCTAAGTTCAATGAGAGGACTTGTCTCAAAAATAGGGTTGAAGAAGCAACTGAGCAGCTAGCTGACATGACCTCTGGCCTCCACAGGTGCCTGCATGGGGAGATCGCCCCCAACACCACTGGGGCTAGTGTAATTTGAAAGTGTTTTTTTTTTTTGAGGGGGGGCGGGGTGGCTGGAGAGATTGGCTCAGGGGTGTTAAGAGCACTGGCTGTCTTGAAAGGGGACCTGGGTTCAATTCCCAGCACCCACATGGTGGCTGACAACTACTCTGTGACTCTAGTCCCTTTTTTATCCTCCATGGGCATTGCCCCCCAACCTGGGTGTATTTACAGACATGCAGGCAAGACACTCTCGCACATAAAGAACAAAAACCTTAACTTTTGCTCAGGCAAGAGTATGGGAGCTCAGAGCCAGCCTTGGCTAAATAGTGAGACCTTGTCTCTCTTTAATTTTTAAAACAATATTTTGGGAGCAGTTGCGATAGGATTGCTTCATACCCGTGGGTCCCTGTGACTCCAATGGGCACAGGCTGTGCTTTCTCCAGTTAACACATCAGGTCTACAAATGCTTCTCTCTGCCTAAATGTATTTATTAAGCAAAAATTTTCATTTTTACTTCCCATAGCCATATATAATTACCAGTCAGAGGCACTTAGTGTGGTGCCCCAGCATCAGCAGCACACCAAGCTGAGGCAATCCACCCACCTTCTGCAGAAACTGCACCTTTTAATTAGACCTAGTATGATCTGAGGTTTTAAAAGTATGTGATTCTTTTTTTCTTCAGGATGGAGAGAATGCTATGTTTCCTCCTCATGGTTAAAAGTGTTGTATTTGCAAGTCTATGTTTTGGCTATTTACTAGTATAGATGCAGGGACGCATGAGTGCTTCTTTTTTAATTTAAAAAAAAATTCTATTTTTAATTTAATTTTTATGTTGTATGAAATGTACGTCTGCAGTAGGTTTGTGCACCGTTTGTACATGCCGTGGGAAGTCAGAATAGAAGATGGCGTCAGATTTCCCCTGAACTGAGTTAAAGACTGGTTCTCAGCCACCACTATTGGTGCTGGGGAGGATCGAACCCAGGTCCTCTTGCAAGAGCAGTCTGTGCTCTTAAACCGCTAGGCCATCTCTCCAAGACCCCCCCTGAGCTGCTTCTTATACTCTTAGGCTGTGCTGAGTTTTAAGATGTAGCATTTCTGTGAGGGAAGTACTGAGAGTCCCATGTGGCCTAGCAGAGAACCGAGAGCTTCTTGAGGTTATGTGTACACTGGGAAGTGGCAGGCTAAAGCCGCATTCTGATGTACATGGCTCTACACCAGCATCTGGAAAGAGGGTTGGGAATCCTGATTGCCTTTAAGGTCCCCTGAGGATCTGGGGACTCAACCTCAGCCCCTGGACTGTCATGACATGATCCCAGTAAGAAAGGGCAGCTTTCACCATGATTGAGAATCAGCCAAGAAACTAAACAAATCTCCCCAGAAAAGGGAGAGCAGGAGCAGAAGAGAAGACTTCCTAGAAGGAAGAACTAAGAGTAAGTGAGTGGTGTGTGTGTGCGCTGCGCGCGTGTGTGTGTGTGCACGCCAGCTAGAGGAGGAAGGAGTTTTGCCGCGTCGTAACTGCTGCTTGCTGAGTGCTCACCAGCCAGGGCTTTACAGACAAGCTTCCACGCTATTCCAGTGGCTTTCAGACTATTGTTCCAATTCTACAGCAGAGGAACAAAAGCACAGAAGAGGTAAATAACTCACTCAAGGCCGCTCACAGTGGTAGGTGGCTGATCTGATCTGAACCTGGCAGTCTGATGTTAAGAGAAGCCACCTGGCAAGGGGCTGATTCCAGAACAAGCAGAAGGCACTGAAGAGGACTGGTCTCCCCAGGTGACCTTTGCTGCATCTGCCCGCCGGAGGGGAGAGGGAGGTTGGTGGGCACCAGGGCCTCCCCAGCAGACCTCGCGAGGAGACACCAGGGAGTGCTGGGAACGTGTCAAGTGTCTATCTGAACTAGCTGCTCTGTACTGTCCCTCCTGCTTCTCCACTGCACTTGGACAGATAATCAGACTTTTTCTTTAAGCAAAGTCGAGGTGCTCAAGCTGCTTAAAGACTTGCTTTTTTCCTGTACAGTTTTCTACACACTTTCCTCAGCCAAGAATTTCATTTCTGCAGTTTCTCCATGAAGTGAAAAATTCAATTCACCCTTCAAAACTCAGATCCAACTTTACTTCTCCTATGAGGTCCTCTGACCCTCTTCCTGAGCTTGGAAACGATCGGTTTCTCAGTGTTTGAGTTCTGCAGCAGGGGCAACTGTACTGTAGGTCTTCTCATTTGAGTTTATTACTATTAGTTATGAAGTCAGTCTTACATTACATGTTTTTTTTTCGACTGATCAAGATCATCAGTTCAAGATCTTTTCCTGGAGCTGGGAGAGATGGATCAGCGATTGCCGGATCAGCGGATTAAGAGCACCGACTGCTCTTGCCAGAGGACCAGGGTTTAGGTTCCCCACACCCACCATTGGCGGCTAAGACCGCCTCCTTTACTCACCATACCTGCATGCAGGACAAGTACAATCTAATACACACGCACATGCAAATCAATGGATAATTTTCTTCAAGGTTAGTTGGGGCCTGATGGAATCTAGAGTTCAGAAACAATGAATTAAGTTACTTTGCCATCCCCAGGAAGATTGTGATCAATTAATTGTTCCACATCAAGAGGAAATATTCCCCTCAAAATTTTTCTTGAATATTGAACAAGAATCACAGAAGAGCCTATGTTTCAGCCAGGTTTTACCTCCCAATTAAGCTAAAAAAGAGGGAGTTTTTCAGAGTGCTTTCTGGGTTTCCCAGACCTGTCAGGGAGGACAGTGGAGGTTTCTGGGAAAACTGCAGGGAGGATTTGTAGGTTTGGATTCTGAAGCCCTTCAGACTAATCTTTTTTACTTACCACCTGGTTTGTATAGTCAGTGTTGGCGTGTTGTCACCATGCAGTGGTGCAGCATGCATGCAGACAAAACTTTTTAGTTTTACCTCAGTGATTAGCAAAGTATCTGGGCCAAACTTCCAGAGAGAAAATGGGCATGAAAGTGCCAGGGGCACCTAGGTACAACAGGTAGCGTGCCCATAATCATCTGACTTCTCAACAACGTTTATTCGTTCTCCCAGTTCTCGGCTATTAAAAACAAAACAGGGAGGGGAATCCTTCACCAATGATAAATTCTGACAGAGCAAGAAACATCCTCAGAATATATAAGCTACTTAAAAAAAAAACAACGACAGCAGGAAAACAAATGACCTAATTCAAAAGATGGAGTAAGAGCTCAACAGGAACAGAGACTTCCCCAGTAAGGAAGTAAAGATGCTGGAAACATCTTAAAAAGTGTTCTAAATCATTAATAATTAAGGACCTGCCAAATAAAACCAAAACTCAGGTCTCATCTCATTCCAGTAAGACTAGCTAATATCAAGGTCAAACAAAGACACCAAATGCTGAATAGAGGTTGTGGGGAAGGGGCAACACTCATCCACAGTTGGTGGGAATGAAAACTGTACACTCCACTGGGGAAAGCAGTGTGTAGAACCTTTAAAAGATTCAAACTGAGCCTACCACCTGGACCCAGCCATACACTCCTGGGATATACCCACAAGACCCATCCTAATGCAAAGACACATGCACACTAGTTTAGCCAGCTCTCTTCATGATAGCAAGGATCTGGAACCAACCCCAAATGCTCCTCATGATGACTGGATAAACAAAAATGTGGTACATCTACACAAGGAATTCTATGCAGCAGTAAAGAAGATAACATTAATGAGCCTTTGCTGGGAAATGGGGTATGGTACCTTGAAGCAATATGCTCCGTGAATGTAAACAACAGTCCCAGAAAAAAACAGGCAAATGGTTTCCCTCATTTGGGATGCTAACACCATAATCCCCAGTTGGCGGCAAACTGAGCAAACTTATTATTATATTTCATTGTAACCGAAAGCAACTGTGGTATTTCCAATAGGAACTCTTGAAATGGGCTCTAGAATGTCCCGTAACCACAGATTCCACATTGTATTTACCATATATGCATGGAATATATATAGTCATATTCTAAAAAAAAAGGTGAAAGTAACACATTCGTTAATCTGCATGCACCTTTACGGTTAAAATGTTTGTGAATCTCTAGATGTGTTTAGGACTCAACCTATAGTTTTTTTTAAGAAATGTGTAATTTTGACTTATGTGTGGTGTGTACATATATGCCCTATTTTGCAAATCTATATAATATTAAAATAAAGGCGGGGCTGGTGGTGCATGCCTTAATCCTAGCGCTGGGACGGCAGCCGCAGGCATATCTATTTGAGTTCAAGGCCCGCCTGCGTCTACAGAGTAAGTTCCAGGGACAGCTGGGCTACAGGGAATCCTGTCTTGGAAAAGACCAAAAAAAAAACAAAAAAAAAGAAAAAAAAAAAAAAATAATAAACATAAATAGAGAATTCCTATTGGCAAAAAGAAAGTTACAAAAACTTATAAACAAAAACAAAACACACTTCAGGGGCTTGGATGAGACAGCTCAGCAGTTAAGAGCACTGGTTGCTCTGCCAAAGACTAGGTTCGAATCCCAGTCGCCACATGGTGGCTAACAACCATTCCAGTGGGATTCCTCTGTTTCCCGCAATAGCACGTAAAACACCAAATTGCCACTTACACATACGGCACCTCCAACATACATATAAAAAAAAAAGCCACTTCCAAAGGTTGGGTTCAAATGAAGATGATTCTTGAGACAGTTTAGGCCAGGCATGGTACCAAATGTCTGTAGTCCCAGTAAAGAGGCAAGAAGATTAGTCTTGAGCCCAGTTTGGGCTACCGGACCTATCTTAAAACAAACTGATGCGTAGGGGAAAGGGTACATAAGGGAGAGAAACACTATGAATACATCAAATATGGCAAATCCCACCTACATATCTTAAAAATTTGACCTTGACGCTGAGCATGGGATCGGTGGGACGTGCTTTAATCACGGCTTTGGGAATCGAGACAGGTGGGTCTCTGTGATATTCAAGTGGTTCCCCTGGTCCACATTGTGATTTCCAGAGGGGTTGAGACTAGGGAGACCTTGGACAAGGAAAGAATGCGAGGCCACCTGGTCACAGAGGTTCGTTGATGAGGGAGTGAAGGCAGGTGGTCAGAGGAGCATGTGGCCTCAGTGACTGAGCAGGTAAGTCGCAGAACGCTCCTCTGTTGAACAGGACAGGACTAGGAACTCACTCCTTACTGGACTGCAGTGCATAAAGCATTTGCCACGGCACCCAAGAGGCTGAAGACACTACAGCTGCCATCAGCGGGAGGAATGTCCGAGACCTTGGCAATAGTCAGATGGCTTTGCAGACCTGAGTCACTGAAAGGAAGACTACAACTTTTTTTTAATTTAAGGAAAGTTAATTCAACATTTCCCCCTTTTCATGTGTTTGTGTGTGTTCATGCATGTGTGGGTATGGCAGGTCTGGGTGATGTCAGGACTCTCCTTCACTCTTCACCTTATACTTTGAGGACGGATTCTCTTCAATCCCAGAGCTCTCCATCTAGTCAACTAGCAGTTTGCTCCATGAATCCCACCACGCATTCTCAGGTGCGATTTCCGGTGTGCCCTTATGCAACATGGGACATGACAGGTTTCATGATCAACATCTAGTCCTTCTTGCTACACTGCAAATCGCCCTAAACTCCCTGATCTCAGCTCTTAACTTTCACCCTTTTTTACATCTCCTCTCCTTCTCTTAATGATTATTCCTGTTTATGTGTGCTTTGCCTGCGTTTAGGTATTGTGCACCACATCAACATCTGCCCTTAGTCCAGACGCGCGTGTGGGATTCCCTGACGGATTCCTAGGCAGCTGGCGTCATCAATGGGTTGCTTTGAACAGGAACCTTGTAACTCTCATTATCCACTGGCCCATCGTTGCACTCCTTAACCAAGGCCATGCTCTTTTTCCCTCCAAATTGTTTTTTGTTCATTTTTTTTTTTTTTTCCCTTTTTTTTCTATACATTTTTTTNTTTTTTGGTCTTTTCGAGACAGGGTCTCCCTGTAGCCCCAGCTGTCCTGGAACTTGCTCTGTAGACCAGGCTGGCCTTGAACTCACAAAGATCTGCCTGCCTCTGCCTCCCAAGTGCTAGGATTAAAGGTGTGGGCCACCACACCCGGCTGTTCATCTCACTTCTACACAAAACAACTTCATCTACCAAAGGCCTGTTCTAATGGACTATCCTCCATGATGTCTTGTCTGAATTTCTTCAAGACCACTTCTGTCTCTGTGTCATACACTTGCACACAGAAGAGCCAGGTGTACGTGGCTCTGGACCCTGTCACATGCCTCTGGACTACTCCCTTTATGGAGGTACTGCCTTACTGACCATGTTGGTCAGGTTGGAGCCTTCTGGAGGACAGGGCCTCTCTCTCACTTGATTTGCCACTGCCAGCTTACAGCATGGGCTTAAGCATGGGGGGAGGTAGACACTCGCAGCTGTGATCGACAGGGGCCCAAGGAGATGTGCACACAGGTCCGTCCTTCCAGAGCGAAATAAACTCAACTCCACTCTCCTGGCTCAGCTCCTGGCGCAGGCCTATGAACTTAACAATGAACCTTCGCTGCTTAGTCAAACTGAGCTGAGGAGTGTGTGGCTCTCGAGTGGGTGAACCAGAATCCAGAAGAATGCACAGCTGCTGGCACCTGGGGACACTCACCCAAGCCGGCATTTGCTGGGATTACCCAGTCTCCTGGCTTCAACCCAGACACGCAGCTGCCCACTGCTACCACCTGCCCGACACCTTCATTCCCTCCGATGGCAGGCAGCTGAGGAAGGAGGCCGTAGTTCCCTGGGGAAGAAGAATGCAGAGGGTCATCCAGCCAGGTCTGGCTGAGGCCTGGACTTGAGGGTCAGTCACACCTGAGCCCTACAGGGTCTCTCTGCCTCTCACTATTAATCCACTCAACCAAGCTCCAAGCTTTCATGTCTTTGCCTGTCCAGGGAGTTAATACTCTTTAGCCCTGTGATTACCATGAGGATGAGTTCAAGAAAGAAAGGAACCCAGCATGTCACAGGCTCTACTCCCTACATCAATCCTCCTGACTCAGAGCCCTGTGTTCAGAGATGGGTCAGAAAGGGGCTGACACTGTACAGATCAGATCTCTACAGACCAGCTACCACTAATCCCAAGAATTTCAGACCCTCCCTCCCCCGAGGAGGAGCAGAAATGAGGTGGCTGCTGAATGAAAAAGCTGGTTAACAGAAGCTCCAGAAACCAAGGCTACCTTGAATCATATTTATGTCAGATGGATTGATGGGGGCCGCCAGCATCCTCACATGGACGTCTGATCCTCCCACGGCAGCGAGCTCCAGGTTCTTCAGTCTAAGCACAAAGCCACAAAGAGACGTTAATGTCAGCCAGGCCAGACTGGGCGTCTTCCACTCAAACTGTCTTCCCCAAAGTAGGTCATCGACACGTCTCAGTTGCCATGTGTGCTCAGGAATTGGTGTCTGGTGAAAAGAGGTGCTGTGAGGACCAGTGGAGGGTACAGGCTGACTCCCTAATTGCAGCCAATCATCCTGAGTGGCCTCTGAGTTCCACTGGTTAGCAGGGGACAGAAGTTATCGAGCTTCTGCTGGACTGACTCTCAATTTCCCAGAACTTGCTTGGTGGACTCTTAATAAGACAGCTGCGCCTGCCACATGCACCAGCATTGCCAGGTGAGGGCACTCCAAGTGATTCTTTCAAATAGGTCTGCTGCATCCTCTAGTCACTATTCATGTACTGTGTTGTTGACGCCAACACACATAGGCACAGGCTATGTTTCCCTTAGCAGAAGGTGGGGCAAAGTAGAGATGGCCTGTGTATCTGTGAAGGATCCCTGATTGCAACTCACACCCGGGGTGACGTTGAACCTGGTCGGTTAAAAAGGATGCTGGGGAAGCTGAAGACCATAGGTGTCATGTTTGGAGAGCTGACCACCAGCAAACTCTGTGCTAGGCTAGCTTGTTGTGGGGATTTGGACTAAATCACTTCTAACACCCACACACACACACACACACACACACACACACACACACTATAAAGGGTCTCTGTAGTCCCAGCTGGACTGGAACTCACTGGGCTGGGCTTGATCTCATAGAGATCAGCCTGCCTTTGCCTCCGGAGTGCTGTGCATGCCTGACTTCTTCTAACATCTTAAGTCTGTGATCTTAAGTCTTTGTTCACAGTGGGCCCTCAACACAACAGTATCAAAATCTTGGTCTTGTTGAAGCTTTGTTTAATGAGTAAGACCTGACAGGGCTGGGGAGAAGGCTCAGTGAGTGCAGATCCTGACTCCAGATTCCCAGTGCCCACATAAATGCTAGACTTGTGGGGGCAGAGACAAGCAGATTCTAGGGCTCATGGTCAGCCAGACTATTTGAGATGCAAACTCTAAGTTCAATGAGAGGACTTGTCTCAAAAATAGGGTTGAAGAAGCAACTGAGGAAGATAGCTGACACTGACCTCTGGCCTCCACAGGTGCCTGCATGGGGAGATCGCCCCCAACACCACTGGGGCAGTGTTATTTTAAAGGTGTT
Source organism: Rhizomys pruinosus (assembly GCA_009823505.1). NCBI lineage: Eukaryota > Metazoa > Chordata > Mammalia > Rodentia > Spalacidae > Rhizomys > Rhizomys pruinosus. The sequence continues at coordinate 631,595 of VZQC01006111.1, read as the reverse complement.
TTTTTTTTTTGAGGGGGAGAGGGGTGGCTGGAGAGATGGCTCAGGGGTTAAGAGCACTGGCTGTTCTTGCAGAGGACCTGGGTTCAATTCCCAGCACCCACATGGTGGCTGACAACTATCTGTGACTCTAGTCCCTTTTTTATCCTCCATGGGCATTGCCCAACATGGGTGTACTTACAGACATGCAGGCAAGACACTCTCGCACATAAAGAACAAAAACCTTAACTTTTGCTCAGGCAAGAGGATGGCGAGCTCAGAGCCAGCCTGGCTAAATAGTGAGACCTTGTCTCTATAAATAAAACAATACTTTGGGAGAGTTGCTGACTAGATTGCTTCATACCCGTGGGTCCCTGTGACTCCAATGGGCACAGGCTGTGCTTTCTCCAGTTAACACATCAGGTCTACAAATGCTTCTCTCTGCCTAAATGTATTTATTAAGCAAAAATTTTCATTTTTACTTCCCATAGCCATATATAATTACCAGTCAGAGGCACTTAGTGTGGTGCCCCAGCATCAGCAGCACACCAAGCTGAGGCAATCCACCCACCTTCTGCAGAAACTGCACCTTTTAATTAGACCTGAGGTATGATCTGAGGTTAAAAGTGTGATTTTCTTTTTTTTCTTCAGGAGAGAATGCTATGTTTCCTCCTCATGGTTAAAAAGTGTGATTTTCAAGTAATGTTTTGTGCTATTAATAGTAATAGATGCAGGGACTCATGAGCTGCTTCTTTTTTTAATTTAAAAAAAATTTATTTTAATTTTAATTTTTTATGTGTATGAATGTACTGTCTGCATGTAGGTTTGTGCACCCGTTTCGTACAATGCCGTGGAAGTCAGAAGAGGGCGTCAGATTCCCCTGGAACTGGAGTTAAAGATGGTTCTCAGCCACCATATGGGTGCTGGGGATCGAACCCAGGTCCTCTGCAAGAGCAGTCGGCTCTCTTAACCGCTAGGCCATCTCTCCAGCCCCATGAGCTGCTTCTTATACTCTTAGGCTGTGCTGAGTTTTAAGATGTAGCATTTCTGTGAGGGAAGTACTGAGAGTCCCATGTGGCCTAGCAGAGAACCGAGAGCTTCTTGAGGTTATGTGTACACTGGGAAGTGGCAGGCTAAAGCCGCATTCTGATGTACATGGCTCTACACCAGCATCTGGAAAGAGGGTTGGGAATCCTGATTGCCTTTAAGGTCCCCTGAGGATCTGGGGACTCAACCTCAGCCCCTGGACTGTCATGACATGATCCCAGTAAGAAAGGGCAGCTTTCACCATGATTGAGAATCAGCCAAGAAACTAAACAAATCTCCCCAGAAAAGGGAGAGCAGGAGCAGAAGAGAAGACTTCCTAGAAGGAAGAACTAAGGAGTAAGTGAGTGTGTGTGTGTGTGCGCGCGCGCGTGTGTGTGTGTGCACGCACAGCTAGAGGAGGAAGGAGTCTTTGCCAGAGTAACTGCTGCTTGCTGAGTGCTCACCAGCCAGGGCTTTACAGACAAGCTTCCACGCTATTCCAGTGGCTTTCAGACTATTGTTCCAATTCTACAGCAGAGGAACAAAAGCACAGAAGAGGTAAATAACTCACTCAAGGCCGCTCACAGTGGTAGGTGGCTGATCTGATCTGAACCTGGCAGTCTGATGTTAAGAGAAGCCACCTGGCAAGGGGCTGATTCCAGAACAAGCAGAAGGCACTGAAGAGGACTGGTTTCCCCAGGTGACCTTTGCTGCATCTGCCCGCCGGAGGGGAGAGGGAGGTTGGTGGGCACCAGGGCCTCCCCAGCAGACCTCGCGAGGAGACACCAGGGAGTGCTGGGAACGTGTCAAGTGTCTATCTGAACTAGCTGCTCTGTACTGTCCCTCCTGCTTCTCCACTGCACTTGGACAGATAATCAGACTTTTTCTTTAAGCAAAGTCGAGGTGCTCAAGCTGCTTAAAGACTTGCTTTTTTCCTGTACAGTTTTCTACACACTTTCCTCAGCCAAGAATTTCATTTCTGCAGTTTCTCCATGAAGTGAAAAATTCAATTCACCCTTCAAAACTCAGATCCAACTTTACTTCTCCTATGAGGTCCTCTGACCCTCTTCCTGAGCTTGGAAACGATCGGTTTCTCAGTGTTTGAGTTCTGCAGCAGGGGCAACTGTACTGTTTAGGATCTTCTCATTGAGTTTATTACTTCTTAGCTTATGAAGTCAGTCTTTACATACATGTTTTTCGACTGATCAAGACATCAGTTCAAGATCCTTTTCCTGGAGCTGGAGAGATGGCTCAGCGATTAAGAGCACCGACTGCTCTTGCAGAGGACCCGGGTTCGATTCCCAGCACCCACATGGCGGCTAAGAACCCTCTTTAACTCACCAACCTGCATGCAGACAGTACACTCATACACACGCACACAAAATGATCCTTTTCCCAAGGTTCTTGGGGCCTGATGAACTCTAGAGTTCAGAACAATGAATTAAGTTACTTGCACCCCCAGGAGACTGTGATCAAATTGTTCCACAGCAAGAGGAATATTCCCCTCAAATTTCTTGAATATTGAACAAAGATCACAGAAGAGCCTTATGTTTAGCCAGGTTTTACCTCCAATAAGCTAAAAAAGATGGTGAGTTTTCAGAGCTTTCTGGGTTCCAGAACTGCAGGGAGGAGTGGAGGTTTCTGGGAACTGCAGGGAGGATGTAGGTTTGGATCTGAAGCCTTCAGACTAATCTTTTACTTACCACCTGGTTTTTGTAGTCAGTGTGTGTGCGTGTGTGCACATGCATGTGCGTGCATGCATGCAAGACAAAACTTTTAGTTTTACCTCAGTGATTAGCAAAGTATCTGGGGCCAAACTTTCCAGAGAGAAAATGTGGCATGAAAGTGCCAGGCACCTAGGACACCAGGGAGGTGCCAATCACTGACCTCAACAACTTTTACTTGTTCTCCCCAGTTCTAGGCTATTTAAAAAACAAAACAGGGAGGAATCCTTCACCACTGATACATCTGACAGAGCATAAACATCCAGAATATATAAGCTACTTAAAAAACAAAGAAGCAAGGAAACAAATGACCTACTCAAAAGATGGAGTAAAGAGCTGAACAGAGACTTCCCCAGTAAGGAAGTAAAGATGGCTGAGAAACATCTTAAAAAGTGTTCAACATCATTAATAATTAAGGAAATGCAAATTAAAACCAAACTAAGGTATCATCTCATTCCAGTAAGACTAGCTAATATCAAGAAAACAAAAGACACCAAATGCTGAAGAGGTTGTGGGGAAAGGGGAACACTCATCCACAGTTGGTGGGAATGCAAACTGGTACAACCACTGTGGAAAGCAGTGTGGAGAATCCTCAAAAAACTCAATATGAGCCTACCACCTGACCCAGCCATACCACTCCTGGGTATATACCCACAAGACCCATCCTACTGCAAAGACACATGCACAGCTATGTTTACTGCAGCTCTCTTCACGATAGCAAAGAGCTGGAACCAACCCAAATGCCCCTCAACTGATGACTGGATAACAAAAATGTGGTACATCTACACAATGGAATTCTATGCAGCAGTAAAGAAAGATCACATCATGAGCTTTGCTGGGAAAGGGATGGACCTTGAAGCAATTATGCTAAGTGAAGTAACACAGTCCCAGAAAAAAAAAAAAGGCAAATGGTTTCCCTCATTTGTGGATGCTAACACCAAATCCCCAGTTGGCAGGCAAACTGAGCAACTTTATTATTATATTTCATTGTATCTGAAAGCAACTGCGCTATTCCAATAGGAATCTTTAAATGGGCTCTAGAATTGTCCTACCACTTATATTCACACATTGTAATTACCATATATGGAAGATATATAGTCATATTCTAAAAAAAAAAGGTAAAGTTACACATCTTTATATCTGCATGCAACTTTACGGTTAAAATGTGAATCTCTAAATGTGTTTAGGACTCAACCTATAGTTTATTTTCAGAATGTGTAATTTTGACTTATGTGTGGTGTGTATATATGCATATTTTGGAATAATATAAAATAAAGCCGGGGGTGGTGGTGCATGCCTTTAATCCTAGCGCTTGGGAGGCAGAGCCAGGCAGATCTTTGTGAGTTCAAGGCCAGCCTGGTCTACAGAGTAAGTTCCAGGACAGCTGGGGCTATAGGGAGACCCTGTCTCAAAAAGACCAAAACCAAAAATATATAATAAAATAAAATAAGAGAATATTCCTATTGGCAAAAAGAAAGTTACAAAAAATATGAAAAACAAAACAAAACAAACACTTTCAGGGGCTGGAGAGACAGCTCAGCAGTTAAGAGCACTGGTTGCTCTTGCAAAGACCTAGGTTCGAATCCCAGTAGCCACATGGTGGCTAACAACTCATTCCAGGGGATCCTCTGTTTCCCGCAAGCACTGTAAAACACAATTGCACTTACACATAGGCAGACATAACATACATATAAAAAAAAAAGCCACTTCCAAAGGTTGGGTTCAAATGAAGATGATTCTTGAGACAGTTTAGGCCAGGCATGGTACCAAATGTCTGTAGTCCCAGTAAAGAGGCAAGAAGATTAGTCTTGAGCCCAGTTTGGGCTACAGGACCTTATCTTAAAAAAACTGATGGAGGGGAAGGGAATAAGGGAGAGAAAATATGAATCACATCAAATATGCAATACACCTACATATCTTCAAAATTTGACCTTGATGCTGAGCATGGGCATGGTGGTGAGTGCCTTTAATCCCAGGCTTTGGGAAGCGAAGACAGGTGGGTCTCTGTGAGATCAAGGTCACCCTGGTCCACATTGTGATTTCCAGGTGGGCTTGGATGAGGGAGACCTTGGACAAGGCAAGAATGCAGGCCACCCTTGGTTCACAGAGGTGCGTGGATGAGGAGTGAAGCAGGTGGTCAGAGGATGCATGCTGGCTCAGTGACTGAGCAGGTAAGTCGCAGAACGCTCCTCTGTTGAACAGGACAGGACTAGGAACTCACTCCTTACTGGACTGCAGTGCATAAAGCATTTGCCACGGCACCCAAGAGGCTGAAGACACTACAGCTGCCATCAGCGGGAGGAATGTCCGAGACCTTGGCAATAGTCAGATGGCTTTGCAGACCTGAGTCACTGAAAGGAAGACTACAACTTTTTTTAATTTAAGGAAAGTTAATTCAACATTTCCCCCTTTTCATGTGTTTGTGTGTGTGCATGCATGTGTGGGTATGGAGGTCTGGGGTTGATGTCAGGAATCTCCCTTCACTCTTCTACCTTATTCTTTTGAGACAGGATCTCTTCAAGCCCAGAGCTCTCCCATCTAGTCAACTAGCCAGTTTGCTCCAGGAATCCCACCACTGCATTCTAAGGCTGGATTTCAGGTGGGCCATTATGCACATGGGACATTGACATGGGTTCCGAGGATCCAAATTCTAGTCCTCTTGCTTACACGGCAAATGACCTAACTCCTGAGCCAGCTCTCTAACTTTCACCAGTTTTAATCTCCTCGCATTCTCTTAATGATTTATTTCATGTTTATGTGTGTGTGCCTGAGTGTGGTATGTGCACCACAATCATACAGATGCCCTTAGGCCAGAAGAGAGTGTGGGATCCCCTGGAACTGGAGTCCTAGGCAGCTGTGAGTCATCCAATGTGGGTGCTGGGAACAGAACCTGGGAACTCTGCAGGAGCAGCAAGTGCTCTTAACCACTAGGCCATCTCTTTGGCCCTCTCAACAGGGTTTTTTGTTTATTTGTTTTTTGTCTTTTTGAGACAGGGTCTCTCTATAGCCCCAGCTGGCCTGGAACTCACCCTGTAGACCAGGCTGGCCTTGAACTCACAGAGATCCGCCTGCCTTTACCTCCCAAGTGCTAGGATTAAAGGTGTGCGCCACCACACCCAGCTAACTGTTTTTTGTTGCTGTTTTTTTAATTGAGACAGGGTCTCACTCTGTAGCCCAGGCTGGCCTGGAACTATGTAGATTAGGTTGCTCTCCAACTCACAATCCTTTTGACAGCCTGTCAAGTGCTGGGATTACAGGTGTATACCAACACTCATCATTGGAATCTCTAAATTATGTGACATTAATGCCACTTGGTGACTGATCACATGCAGAGGGAGCAAGAAGTCTTTGGTGATTCTCAGACTTGATTTGAACTCCTCAATGTGTGGAGAGGGGAAGGACAAAGTACACTCACAGCAGGCACAATAGTGTTGTATTTGACATTTGATGCAGGCAACTTGTAGGCAGGTAGCAGATGATGCTCTGGCTAGACACAAAGAGCTGAGAGTCTGCTGTGTGTAGGCAGAGTCTAGAGAAAGGAGGAAAACCTATGGGCCACTTGACTGGCCAGTGACATGCCAGCATCTGTTCCAATACTGGAGAGTCTCAGGGAAACAGGTTTCCCAAGGATCCTGTACATCCGAGAAATGCTACCTGCTAAATTACCCTTCAAAGAGTCAGGTAGCATGCTGGCGTCACAAAGGCTCAGAGAAGCCTTCGAGTAAACAAGACCAGGTGGCTTTGTCCAGCTACTGCGACTGCACAGCTTTTCACAGACCATCCTGCCCCCAACGGCAGGGAGGCAGAATGGGACACTGGGCTAGAAACTGCTCCTAGCTCTCTTGTTTGGCTTCTGGGGAGTCCAGCTGAGATTCACAGAAGAGGGTGGAAGGTGGGTGAGGACAGGCGGAGCAGAAATGAGGTGGAAACTGCACACGCCAGTGGGTGGCGGCGGGAGGCAGGCTGGATACTTGCTACCCTCCTGGGGCAGCCGTGTTAGTCCAGCTGCATCTCATCAGGGAGATCAGCCCCAGCCTGTCCCATGGAATGTCATCAATAGCACAGACAGCGCTGTTCCTGCAGACAGCTCTGACAGCGTCGTCAAGGCTACCACTCTGTGGAGACAAGAAGGAACCCGGAGCTGGGTCTGAATTTCAGGAGCTGGACGTCTGACACAATGATAGCAATTCTTTTTTCCTGTTTATGCTTTTTTTTTTTGGTCTGTTTGAGACAGGGTCTTCCTGTAGCCCCAGCTGTCCTGGAACTCACTCTGTAGACCAGGCTGGCCTTGAACTCACAAAGATCCACCTGCCTCTGCCTCTGCCTCCCGAGTGCTAGAATTAAAGGCGTGTTCCACCACACCCGGCCCTGTTTATGCTTTTTAAATTCACCAAACGAAATGGTGACTGTGAAGCAGAGTGCAAACGAGGCACCAAACACAACCTGGCTGGCTTGCAAGCCACCTCCCAGGACAGTCCATACCCTCCCCCTGTGAGCGTGCCAGCGCCATGCGACTCCGAGGGCTGCCACTGTCTCAGTTGACAGATCCCAGGCTGGATAAGGTTACAATGGCTCTTTTGAGGCTGAGGCTGTACACCTGTGACACCATATGAAGTGCAAGGGAGACAAAGGCAGGCAGAAGAAAGAGCCTTTTGAGAGATGGCAAAGAGAGCTCAGTCCCTTAGGGACAGGCTCGGTTATGTCTGCTGTGTAAGGTAGGCACTGGCCAGCTGGGCTAAGGTCTCTTTCCTGTTTTCCATGTTTAATCAGCAACCATTTATACTTATCTTCCATCTTCTACTCCATTACTACAAACCAGTCAACATCATTTAAGCAGGACCAGGCAGGGGGTCACTGACTAGAGACGTCCTCTTCTGTTCAACAGGTGGGCCAGAAATGTGTGTCTCCTCATAGGGGCCGGATGAAGGTTACCTCATGAGGCTCTCTAGTCTGTGGACCTCACAGTCAACAAGTTGCCTTCTGTGACCTGGCGAAGTGCCTGTTGTGCTAGGTGCCTTGACCTAGGATTTTCTTTCTTTTTTTTTTTTTTTTTGAGACAGGGTCCCCCTAAAGCCCCAGCTGGCCTGGAACTCACTCTGTAGACCAGGCTGGCCTTGAACTCACAGAGATACGCCTGCCTCTGCCTCCCGAGTGCTGGGATTAAAGGCGTGCACCACCACACCCAACTTAAAGTCAGTTCTTAGCCACCATGTGGCTGCTGGGATTGGGACCTGGGTCCTCTGCAAGAGCAGTTGGTGCTCTTAACCACTAAGCCATCTCTCTAGCCCCGACCTAGGATTTTATTAATAAAGCAAGAAGCAACTGGCAAGGGTAAAGGAGACCTCTTGCTCCCCCAGCAGAAAATACTGGTGGCTTTGTGTGATGGGGATTTAAAGGAGTCCTGGGCTCTCAGAGACCAGGGCTTTCTCATTGTCCTTCTGTGCCTGACACACCCACTTGTCTCACTGGGCCTCTTCTGGCTTCCCTGCCTACCTTCCACTCAAGACTCATTATTGGTTCCCTAGCAGCTTTTACCCCCTTTCTTTTCTTTAAAAAATATTATTTTATTTTTATATGTATGAGTGTACTGCCTGCATGTAAGTGCACCTGTGTCATGCAGTGCCCGCAGAGGACAAAAGAGGGCGTCGGATCCCCTGGAACTAGAGTTACAGATGGTTGTTAGCCTCCATATGATGGAGAACTGAACTCCGTGACGGGAACTGAACTCCGGCCTCTCCAAGAGCCCCAAGTACTCTTACCTGCTGAGTCATCTCTCCACCCGCTACCTTCCTTTGCTGAGGCAGGGTCTCACTATGTTGCTCAAGCTAGCCTTGAACTCCTGGGCTCATGAAAGTCTCCTGACCCAGCCTCTGGAACAGCTGAAGCAAACAGGCAAGCAGGTAGTCCAGTGACTGCTTGACTTCATAGAACAGTCAGATCTGGATGACTAGAAAAATGATGATTCATTTCTCAGTTTCCATGGCTGCAGTATTGTGCCAAGAAGGATCTGCTATAGTTCAGCTTTAAACATCCCCTAAATGCCCAGGTGTTTGTTAAAGGCTTGGTCCCAGGGCACTATTGAGAAGTGGAGCCCAGTGGAAAGTCTTCAGGTGACTGGGATTTACCAGATCCTTCCCTACCCTAGAAGTAGTGGCACTCAGTCTGAAACTGAGTCTTAAATCCTTCCTAATTATCTCATGTATTTATTGTAGTGACAGAAAGCTTATTAACCCAAGGCCTTGTTTTGGTAGGAAAGAGAGACATTTGGGAAGAATAAAGGTTGTAGATTTTGAGGTATATAGAAATGGGAGCTGTGAAGTTCGGTTACTGGCACCGAAGTGGGAGTAGGGGGGGCATGCATGCCCGATTCACCTCTGCTGGTCTTGGCCAACTCCTTTATATCGAGTATGGGGAAACTGAAGAGAAGGGGACTGGAGTGATCTCCGAACTTTACTAATCAGTGGCAGCAACGGAACCGAATCCAGTCAGCTGCTCCTACAGGTGCGTACCCAGCCCTAACAGTCCAAGCTAGTCTATTTTTGTGTCACCTGTTCATCTAGTTCTAAAATGAGGACCCTCTGACCTCACCCTAAGTGGGAAAGGCCAGGAAGCATGTCACAGAGCACACAGGAATATGACCAGGAGCTGCAGTGAGTGACAGCACCCCTTGAAGACTCAAGTGGGGGAAACCCCTAGCCTGTGTATAATTCCTCAGAGGTGTGCCTGCCTCATTTCACCTCCAGAGGCAACACCAAGGAAGCTGGGGCAGGAGGGTGGAACTCCACACGTTTCCCAGGATGTGAAATCCCTTGCAGTGTGAATCTCATGACCTTGGTCTAGTCCCCGAGTCAGTTTAGCAGAGGTCCCTCACAGGAAGAGTTTGGTACTGGGCTTTTGTACTCGTAGGCTCTCGCATTAGTTATCCCATCTCTAGTGGAACTCAGACTTCTTTCCGTTCCTGACTCCCCACGGACAACTGGGCTAGTTGACCTGCCTCCTGAATTACTGAGGGGGTTTTCTGAGAGCAAAGAGAGAAATTATTTGCTGCCAACTCCTCAGTGCCCAGCACTTAAGAGCTCCTCAAAGCATCAAGGCTGACTTCCTGTACCAATCACTGCTATGCCCACTTCTGCCATCCATGACAAAGTCCTCAACAGATCACCAAACCAAAAGGCCATTTTTTTCAAAATAAAACATCATAAATCAGATAAAAAAAAAAACACAACCAACCAACCAACTAAACAAACCAAAAAAAAAAAAAGTTACCTGCCCAATTGTGGTAAAAAAGACTTCCTCTGAAAAGAAACAACACCCTTCAATGAGACTGCACTATTGACATAACCTGGGGCTCCCCAAAATTCCATCTATCTTAAGTCAGAAAGGATATTGTGTTCAAGGGTTTTCCAGCTTGGGATCATCTTACACCCACAGCGGGCAGGTGAGAAAGTGCAACCGCACAGCCTCGTGTGAAGGGGAGGGGAGGTTACCATGCAGGGCTGAGCTGGAGATAGGATCTCATGTAGCTCAGGCTGACCTCGAACTTAAAATGGGGGACAGAATGAACCAAACTGGATTGCAGTTCTATTACTGAGGTGCCTAGCCTTATGTATGCTAGACAATGACTCTACACTGAGCTATGTATAACCTCAGCACTATTGTGATATTTAAATTCCATAATATATGTGGAGGACTTGGCCCAATACTTGGTGAGTATACAGTAAATGAGAGCTCTTTTCATATTAACACAAGAATGCAAAGTTCTAAGAGGAGTTTCAGGGAGGAAAAAAAAAGAAAAAGAAAAAGAAAAAGAGGACATCAATTTTCAGGAGCTCTGTCACAGAGAATCCAGAACTCTGCTCAGGACAATGGTGATGAGGACCTCCGACATTTCCTGAATGTTGTTCTGCAGCGTGACTTCAGGCAGGTGAGCGGTTCAAGCCTTACTGGTCCTTAGTCTGTCCCTGGCTCCCAGAGAACTGGCCACAGTGCAAACATCACAAAACACCTGTCTGGGAATGCTGTTTGGATTGTGGGTAGCTCCATGACCCTGCTGGTATAACCAGACCCAGAGACACCCAGTCACCGGGATGTGAAAAGAACACCTGAATCTTTCTGTAGTGTGGTTATCCTAAACCTCAGAAGACAAGATTACAAAGAGAATCCCAGTCACTGGCCTCAGTCCATATGCAAATGAAGTTGCCTGAATCTGGGTCAGAAGGGACGATTCCTACTACCTGGCCATCTAACCACAAGACAGCACTTCTCAACCCGGGGTGGTTGGCTGGCAGTCATCTGGAGACTTGCAGAGCTTTAAAGACATTCCAGGCTACCCCAGACCTATGAAGCACTTATTTATTTCTGTATGTGTATGAATGTACTGTCTGCATGTAGGTTTGTGTACCCATGTCGTGCAATGCCGTGGAGGTCAGAAGAGGGTGTAGGATTCCCCTGAAACTGGAGTTCTTCTGGAATTGGAGTTTCAGACAGTTCTCAGCCACCACGTGGGTACTGGGGATCGAACCCCGGTCCTCTGTAAGAGTGATCGGCGCTCTTAACCGCTGGGCCATCTCTCCAGCCCTGAGCCCTCTACTTCTATGATAATGTCCTCCTCTAAATATTCTGTTGGATTGTAATTCATAGCTTCTGCATCTAAGTTGTCAACTAATAAACCTATATATAACTTGCCAGTCAAAAGAGCTATGTAGGCTACCCAGGGGAGAGCCAAGGTGAAGGCCCAGATCTGGGAATTAAGAGGACCTGGAATCAGATCTTTGCCGTAACCTGTGTGTTTGGCGAGTTTACTGAAGTTCTTTGACCCACATATTTTGGAGACATTACAAACACAGCATTCAGGGTTAATCAGGTAAGAGTGAGCTAATGTTCTCCACCAGAAAGCAACTGCATATTCCCCTGCGGTGCCTTGTTTACAACTCTTTGATTCACAGCAAACATAGAATTATTATAATGGTTTAAATACAGGCTGGGTGTTTTGACAGGCAGAAAGGAGAAGCCTCAGGTAAATTCAAGGTCATGCATTCATCCAGCTACATCCACCTATAGAGCAATTTAAAAAAGAAATTTTAAGCTGTAATCCCAACTACTAGAGATGCTGAGGTGAAAGGGCCACAAGTTAACAGACCAGCCTGGGCAAGGGAAGAGACCCTGTCTCGGAGAGATAAAAAAAAAAAAAGTTGGTCTTTGTGGTGAACAGATGCTAAATCCCAGCACTTTGGAGTGTGCAGAGGCAGGAGGATCTGGAGTTCAAGGCCAGCCTGGGCTACAGGAGACTAGGAGTCAAAACTAAACCCACCAACCACATAAAAACCAAAGAGAGCTGGGGCTGGAGAGATGGCTCAGCGGTTAAGAGCACCGACTGCTCTTTCGAGGACCTGGGTTTGAGTCCCAGCACCCACATAGCAGCTTAGAACCATCTTTAACTCCAGTTCCAGGGGAATCCGAGACCCTCTTCTGACTTCCATAGCATTGCACAACACGGGTGCACCAACCTACATGCAGACAGTACATTCATACACATAAGAAATAATAAATAGGGGCTGGAGAGATGGCTCAGTGGTTAAGAGTGCCAACTGCTCTTGCAGAGGACCGGGGTTCAATTCCCAGCACCCACATGGCGGCTAAGAACCGTTTTTAACTTCAGTTCCAGGAGAATCTGATGCCCTCTTCTGACCTCTGCAGCATTGCACGACACAGGTACCCCAACCCACATGCAGACAGTATACTCATACACATAAAAAATAAATAAATAAATAAATAAATAAAGCCAGGTACATCTGTAATCCTAGCATTTGGTACAAGGCAGGGGTAGAAGGATTGCTGCAAGTCAGAGGTTAGTCTGGTCTACATAGAAAGTTCCATACTAGCAAGGGAGAAGTTTCATGAAGGGAGAAAGGAATACCAAGAAGATGCGTCAGTCAGTAAACCCCAAATTGTTGTTTTATGTTTTGATTAATTTTTTTAATTTTTATTTTTTGTGTATGAATATACTGCCTGCATGTATGTAAGTGCACCCATGTCATACAATGTCCACAGAGGTCAGAAAAAGAACTGGAACTGAAGTTATGGGCCGCTGTTAGTTGCCATGTGGGTGCTAGGACTTGGACCTGGGTCCCTCTGCAAGAGCGGCCAGTGCTTATCTTAACCCTGGAGCCATCTCTCCTGCCCGGTTTGATTTTGAGGCAAGGTTGCAATGTGTAGTCCTAACTAGTCTCAAATTCACAACTGTCCTGCCTCAACTTCCTAGGACTGCAAATATACATCATTACTGCAGCTCCCCAATTGCATTTTGGTTGGGGGGGGTGTCGATTTAAAAATTTTTTATTTTACTGTATGTTTTGGGGCAAGGCACACCACATAGCCTTGACTGTTCTCAAACTCATAATCTTTCTCCCTCAGTCTAGGAGTGCTGGGATTATCAAACAAATAACTCTTTTTAACGAGGTCAAGGTGCATACATCAGTGTGGTGGGAAGGAATTTATTTGATAAAGTAGGAAGAAGCCGTGAGTTCTGGGCCCTATTCCAATCAATTAGCTGTATCACTTCAGACCAGTCCCTCGACCTCTGTGACTTGAAAACAAGAATCTAATACCCACTAATTCAGAAGTGAAGATCCATATAGATGTTTTCTGATAGCTGCTTCTAAAAAAAAAAAATTAAAGGAGGAATAAATAGAATTTAGAGACGTAGACAATCAGACCATATGTTCAAATGTCGAGTCTCACTGGCTGGGTGACTTTGCGTAAGTGGTTTTGTGTGTGTGTGTGTGTGTGTGTGTGTGTGTGTATGTGTGTGTGTAAGTGTTTTTAACTCTCTTTTGTATACCTCGGTTTTCTCAACTGCAAACTGGGAATAAATCCAGTAACTTTGCCCAGAACACTGCCGAGACAAACGAAAGCATACGTTTAGGCAAAAGAATTCCTGCCACAATCCCGATCTAGAATCTTCAAACTTTCCTATGCACCGGGGCCCCTCAGGTCTGTAGCCGCCTCGCAGCACCGAACACCGGAGTGGAGCCGCGAAGCGCACCCCGGGCTTCAGGGTCGGCGCTGCGTAGTGCGTGCATCCTCCGGCCCCGTCCTCCCTCTGCAATTCGCGGCCCGTCTCAAATCCCTCCAGGAGCCCCAGCTCCCTCCCCGCTTTCGGCGCCGGCTCTTACTGGACGACCTTGGCTGGATCGCCGTGGTTCCCATAGACCAGCGCCCGGACCCGGGAGGGCTCGGCAGAAGCGGAATAGGAAGAGGCGGCCCGGCCGCGGTGGCCCCAAAACCGGGGCAGCCAGGGCTGCAGCGACCCCCGAGTTCCAGCCCGGCTTAGAACCCCACGGACCCACATGTTGCTTCTAGCACACGCAGGCCCGCCGGGTCACGTCATCCTCCTGCGCCCGCGCGCCTGCGCCCCGCCCATGACCACGCCCTCGTCTATTTAAAGGGACCGTACCTCTGCGCTCCGCCCTTGTAGTAGAGCCAGGAGAAATTATTTGGGGCCGGGTGTGGGGGGTTGCTGGTCGGAAATTCAAAGATGGGGACGTCGCAGACCATCTGAACCCGCCAAAATAGCTTTCGCAACTAGGAGAGGTTAGAACTGGCCTAAAACTGGGGCTACCGTTTGATTTGGGGGAAGCCATTTACACTCGGGCCTCAGTTTCTCCTTCTGACTCTTGTTTGATCCCTCATTGTGCCAGGCGCTTTAAAGTGCCATTTCCTTTAGCCTCTAATAGGCTGGCACGACACAAGGACTTGAAGGTTACTTTCCTGCACCAACCAGGCGTACCAGGCTAAGAATTAGAAAAGTTGGGTTCAGGGCTGGAGAGATGACCTAGCGGTTAAGAGCGCCGACCACTCTTGCAGAGGGACCCGGGTTCGATCCCCTGCATTCACATGGCGGCTGAGAACCGTCTTTGACTCCAGTTCCAGGGGAATCCGACGCCCTCTTCTGATCTCCGCGGCATTGCACGACACGGGTGCACAAACCTACATGCAGACAGTACATTCATACACATACAAAAATAAATTATATATATATGGAAAGGTTGGGTTCACATCCCAGCCCTGCTCTTTCTTAGCTTAGGAGAGTGCAACTCCAATCCGGTGCATTGGAGGTAATATGCCTCATTTCAGACTGTTGTGAGGGTTGGACGAAAGGATAGAAGATTGTTACAGTGGACCAGAGAGCGTGTTGTAAATAAAGTCAACTGTGCTCAGATATAAGAGCAGCAAGGAGAAGGGAATCTTTCAAAAATGCTCACAGTGTAGAGATTGAGTGGGAACTTGGGAATTCTTTGTATCAAAGTTTAGCTCAGAGAACATGTGGGGTCTTGTTTTTGGTGGAGGGAGGATATAAGCATAACTAAATACCTAGTTGGAATGTTGGTGCCCATGCGATTATGCTTTGCTGTAGTCTGAAGAAAACAGGCACTCTGGGGCCAGCTGCTTGCTTCCAAACCTGGGTGTATGAAAAGTACATGAAGTTCCATTTCATACCTGCCAGATTAGCATCGGAGAGGTCCATGGTCCAGAAGTATACATCCTTACAGGCTCCCCAGAGTATGATGATGTGGGTAACCCAAGGAACAGGTGTTCAGAGAGCCAGGATTGGGTCTGGAGAGATGGCTCAGCAGCGAAAGAGCGCTGGCTGGTTTTGCAGAGGACCAGGGTTCAGTTCCTAGTACCCACACAGCAGCTAACTGTGTAACTCCTGTTCCAGGGAATCCGATGCCCTCTTCTGACCTCCCTGTCATTGTATGACATCAGTGCACTTTTACATGCAGCAATACACTCATATGCATAAAAATAATAAAATATTTTTAAAAAGAGAGGACTTTGGAGAGATGGCTCAGTGGTTAAGTGCACTGACTGCTCTTGCAGAGGACCTGGATTCAATTCCCAGCACCCACATGGCAGCTAAGAACAGTGTTTAAGCCGGGTGTAGTGGTGCATGCCTTTAATTCTAGCACTTGAGGAGCAGAGACAGGCAGATCTCTGAGTTCAAGGCCAGCCTGGTCTACAGAGTGAGTTCCAGGCCAGCTGAGGCTATAGGGAGACGCTATCTTAGAGAGAGAGAGAGAGAGAGAGAGAGAGAGAGAGAGAGAGAGAGAACTTTGAAGAATAAGAATGACCCAAAGATGACAAAATATTTTTAAAAAGAGAGGACTTTGAAGATGAGGGATGATTGACCCAAAGATGACCATCTAAAAAGCCTTCCCTCTGAGGAAGAGGGCCCAGTAGAGCACAGAGATGAAGAGTGTGGAAACTAGATTTGGGCACATCTGGATTTGAGTGTAGGCTTTGCCATTTTTCAGCTGTTTGACTATAGATTAGCCACTTGTCTTCTCTGTTTTCTCATGGTTAAAACGAAGTAAATGGAACTGAGGATGTAGATCAGCAGTAGAGCACTTATCTAGCATATGTAAGGTCTTGGGTTTGATCTCTAGCACTGCAAAAAAACAGAAAAACCCAACAAATTGTGAGCAGTTTCAAGGTCATGGAGCTATTAGCACTTAGTACAAGGAAACATTCAATAATTATTGTGAAGTGTTGTGAAGATAAAATATCACATATAAAACATTCAGACTAAGACTTGGTTCATATAATATACTCAAAACTGTCTGCACTTATTAGAGAGAAAGTTGATGTTTCTCAGGAGCAGAGGTCTGATTCCACAACTGCATCTCCAGCATATACACATGTGAACACAAAGCCTAGTCCTGCTCACCTATTTATTTTTTATTTTTTTGGTCTTTTTGAGACAGGTTCTACCCTTTAGTCCCAGCTGGCCTGGAGCTCCCTGCATAGACCAGGCTGGCCTTGAACTCACAGAGATCCACCTGCCTCTGCCTCCTGAGTGCTGGGATTAAAGGCATGCACCACCAAGCCCGGTCTGCTCACCTATTTTCTTTTCTTCTTTTTTTGGGGGTGGGTCTTTTTCGAGACAGGGTCTCCCTGTAGCCCCAGCTGTCCTGGAACTTGCTCTGTAGACCAGGCTGGCCTTGAACTCACAGAGATCCACCTGCCTCTGCCTCCCGAGTGCTGGGATTAAAGACGTGCGCCACCATGCCTATTTTCATAATGACACAGGTCTACTTGTACCAAGAAGCACGTAATAACCCTCTAGGTGACATTGAGCTGTTATTATTTCTTCTGCCATACTGGCTCCTCTGCACCCCTGGGCAGTCCAGCCAGGAGGCCTGTAGAATTATCGGCAAGCTGCCCTCCTCAAGACTGGACTTGGTATCCCTATGCATCTTATGCCTCCCACTTTTAGTCTAGGCCACCCGGGTTCACCCAGAGGCACAGTTTGAGAACCAGTGATTGACAGGTTCAAATCTAATGTCGCTGGCCTTACATTCAAGGCCCATTGTACTTTGATGCCCACTCTGTCTTTCCAGCTTTGTTTTCTACTGTTGGACTGTACCCATCCTGTGATACCTTTGCCAGCATTTCCTTCTTTTATGCCTTTATTTAGGTTGCTCCTTTTCCCCCAAATGATAAAGTTCAGATAGCAATTTATTTTTTAAACAGGGTCTCCCTATAGCCCCAGCTGGTCTGGAACTCACTCTGTAGACCAGGCTGGCCTTGAACCCACAGAGATCCCATCTGCTTCTGGCCTCCCCAGTGCTAGGATTAAAGGTGTGCACCACCACACCCTGCTTAAAGGCGGCTGTTAACCACCATGTGGGTGCTGGGAATTGAACCCAGTTCCTCTGGAAGAGCAGTTGGTGCTCTTAACTGCTGAACCATCTCTCCAGCCCCAAAGATAGCATTTTATTGAGTCAACCCTGCTGCCTTTGTGTTTTCTCTGGATCAGCTCCATGGCCTATAGAACCCGGTCTCATAGTTATTTATATGCCCATTTTCCCCTGCAGGCAAGAGTGGGGCCTTGTTTGGTACATCTCTGTGACACCAGCACTCAGTATGGGGCCTGGCACAGGGTATGTGTCATAAATATTCCATGAGTTGCAGGTAATTGAATTTCTTCCTGACCTGGCATTTCTGGTATCGTATCCTTCTCCCTAGATTTGAGCCGGCCCCTTTAGGCCAGGGCTTGTCTTCTTCTTTCAGGGATTATAGAAGCTTGTGGCTTTTTTAAAGTAAAGGAGAATGTTCTCTTCATCTGCCCACCTGTTGCTAGTGCCGGCTCTCTCCCGCCACTATAGTTTCTATTGCCTCCCCCTGTACAAAGAGAGCAAGGGATTGTGGAATGCGTCGTATCTGAGTTCAAGTCCTGATACTACCATGGACTGACCATGTGACCTTGGGCAAATGCCTTATCCTCTCTTGAGACTCATTTTCCACATCCAAAAATTTGAGATCACCAGTAAGTTACTCTCATGGGCTGTCTATCGAGGCCTCTGAAAACAGCATCTTTGGTTGCTTATTCTGTTTACCAGTGTGCTGTCCTTTTCCTCTCTGTCCCAGCACCTATCTTTGTTTCTTGCTCATAATTTTTCCCTTTCTTTGCCTCTGTCTCCCTGTGATTCTCGATTTAATTCTCTGCTCTGTGGCCACTTTGTGCCTTTCGTCCCTTTGTCATCTCAGCCTAGAGTTGAGCAGCATTCATAAGAAAAGCCCCCGGGTGGGGCTGGAGAGATGGCCTAGCGGTTAAGAGCACGGACTGCTCTTGCAGAAGACCTGGGTTCTATCCCCAGCACCCACATGGCAACTGAGAACCATCTTTAACTCCAGATTCCAGGGGAATCTGACACCCTCTTCTGACCTCCACGGCATTGCACGACACGGATGCACAGATCTACATGCAGACAGTACATTCATACAATAAAAAAATATATTAAAAAAGGAAAAAGATGCTGGGAATTGTGGCGCATGCTTTAATCCCAGCACTTGGGAGGCAGAGGCCGGTGGATCTGCTGTGAGTTCAGACGCCACCTGGTCTAGAATAGTGAAGTTCGCGCAGTCCAGGCTTGGGTACTAAAGGGAGGAAAGCTGAGTCTCAAAAGACAGAAAAAAACAAAAAAAAAAAAAAAGAAGTAGTGAGCCTGGCAAAGCTCAGTTCTGCCCTTTCAAACCTTAGAGTAGACCCTGAGTGTGCCAGTCTCAGTGTGTATCACCTGGGAGAAGAGGCCAGAAACAAGGAGGGTTTTAAAATTTTTAATTAATTATTTTAAATTTATGTGTATGAGTGTTATGCATGGATGTGTGTAAGTATACCCATGAGGTGCAGTGCCCTCAGAGGACAGAAGAGGGTGTCTGATCCCCTGAAACTGGAATTATGTTATTAGCTGCCATTTGGTGCTGGGACTTGAACCTGGGTCTTCTGTGAGAGCAGCCAGTGCTCCTAACCTCTGAACTATCTCTCCTGCTCACAAGGAGGGTTTTATTTATTTATTTATTTATTTATTTATTTATTTTTATAATAAACCTTTTATTTTTTAATTTTTATATTATTACTATTATTATTATTATTATTATTATTATTAGTCTTTTCAAGACAGGGGCTCCCTGTAGCCCCAGCTGTCCTGGAACTCGCTCTGTAGACCAGGCTGGCCTTGAACTCACAAAGATCCGCCTGCCTCTGCCTCCCAAGTGCTAGGATTAAAGGTGTGCACCACCACGCCTGATTATTTATTTATTTTCTATGTGTATGAATGTACTGTCTGCATGTAGGTTTGTGCACCCATGTTGTGCAATGCCTCGGAGGTCAGAAGAGGGTGTCGGATTCCCCTGGAACTGGAGTTCTCCTGGAATTGGAGTTACAGACAGTTCTCAGCCGCCATGTGGGTGCTAGGGATCGAACCTGGGTCCTCTGCAAGAGCAGTCATCGCTCTCAACCGCTAGGCCATCTCTCCAGCCCACAAGGAGGGTTTTTATACACTAGAAATCCCTAGGTTCTGTTTAGTGTCTCTGCCCATTAGCTGCTGGAGGGACTAATAGAATCAGAGATCAGAACTTGGACTTTTCAGGGCAGTGCTTCAGGGGAGTCCCTTTTCTTAGTGTTTAATGGAAAACCTCTTCTTTCTTACTGAGGCCTGTGAGCCTGGCAACTGCCCCAGCCGAACCTGCCTCCCTTCCTCTCCCCACCCACTCCATTCCAACTTCCCTGGCCTCCTCAGACCCAGCAGCCTACCTACGTTTGCCCAGGCTGTCTCCTCTGCCTGTAGCTTTCCTCCCTATTAATGTACATGAGGCTGGCCGCTTCTTGTAATTCAAGTCTCTGATGTGGCGTCATGTCACTTCCTCTGCAAAGCCCTTTGGGATCATCTTATCTAAAGTAGAAAACCCTCCCATACTGTTCCTTCCTTCATCCATTTCCTTTCAAGTACGTGCTTCAGATTTCAATGGTTTATTTATGTTTGCTGCTGGTCTCCCTCAGTGGAATGTAAACTTCATGAAGGTTTCACAAAGGCAAGGACCATGTTCATGTTTACTCATCATCAGTTATCCATCCATACATTATTTACTGAGCATGCAAGATGCCAGGATCTGGGCTATAGTATAAAGCTTGCCTAAAGATGGATAAATACAAAATCTGTCAAATAGCAGTAGTCTGTTTAGAACTGCCACAATTGCCCGCTTCCCACTACCACATTTGTCCCACTATATTCTCTGAGACAGTGAAAAGAGATAATTCCAGAGAATTTACTTCTTGTTGCATGTTCTTTTTTGGGGGGGGAATCTTTTTGAGACAGTGTTTCCCTGTAGCCTGGAGCTCACTATGTAGATCAGGCTAGCCTTGAACTCACAGAGATCTGCCTCCTCTGCCTTTGCAGTGCTGTGTTGTTTGTTCTTATGTTTTCCTGAATGTAAGCTTCATTTGGATGGAGTTATTTAAAAATGCTTATTTTAAATTATGCGTGTCTCTGTGTGTGGGTTTCTGTATGTCAATGCAGTGTCCATGGAGGCCAGAAGAGGGCGTCAGATTCCCTGGAGCTAGAGTGTCAGGTAATTGTGAGCTGCCTGTAGCAGGTGATGGGAACCCAAGTTGAGTCATCTGCACAGGTGGTAGATGCCCTTAGCCAATGAGGCATCTCTCAAACCCCCAGAAGTTAAAAAAAAAAGTTTTTTTGTTTTATTTTGTATCTTCACCATGGCCTATAGTAATCTTTGAACCAATGAATGCATAGGTTGTCAGTTTTGGGTTAAATGAATGGGTTTTTGGATGCCAGGCTGGCCTCAGCTGCTCTTCAATTCAAACCAGACAACCTTGATTCAAATCTTGGTGTCGCCTCACACTGACACATACGCTTGGAAAAGTCATGCTTTATATCCCAATTTCCTCCACGCTGTCATGGGATCTCAGCGGTCTATGCCTCCTAGGATTATGGTGAAGATGAACAGAGTCCAAATGAGGAAGACCTGGTGCCTGGTCTTAGGTAGTCATGGGCGACTAGTCTGCAGGCTGTTGTGCAAGAGCTTGTACTGGCCAGAGGTCCAGATCTATTTAGCCTGTGTAGCCAGAGGCTACATACAATAGGAGACAGTCGGGTTGGTAAGAGGGGTGGATTTCATGTCACCGGAAGGAACAGCTTTCTAAAAGCCAGCATTTCCAAAGGCCCAACAAGGCCCTTGGTGGGTGTAGTGAGTGCTCTATCATCCAAGGTAGGTAGGAATATATATTCAGAGGGGCCAAGGAAGAAAGAACTCAAGCAACGGATGGGACAGAGATGCAGGTGTCCCTGAGTCTCTGTTCCAGCCGTGGGCAACAAGTGCGCTCGCCTGAGAATATCCGTGTGGGTGGGTGCCCAGGCCGGCGGGTCTTCCCTCCCGGGAGCAGGCCTGGGGGAGGGGCGCCGGCTAGCAGGCCGAGGGACCCGGACGGCAGCGCGCGCCAGCGCCGGCAGGGGACGCCTCGAGACCGCGGAACTGGCTCCTGGGGCCCTGACGTCAGCGCCCCGCTCGCTCGGGCTCCCGCTCTGGACTCGGCGCCAGTCCCGCTCCGCGCGGCGCTGCTCCGCTCAGGCTCCGGCTCGCCTCCGGCTCGGGCTCCGGCTCTGGAGGCGTCGCTTCCCGGGTGGCCGGGCCGGGGATCCCAGGCGCCGGCGGAGCCGCAGCCATGGCCCGCGCTCAGGCTCTGGTCCTGGCGCTCACCTTCCAGCTCTGTGCACCCGAGACGGAGACTCCCGCAGGTAAGCGCGCGGCGGTCCCACGGAGCTCAGCCCGCGAGACCCCCGGAACCGTGGCGCAGCTCGGGAGAAAGTGTGCGCGCGGGCTCCACGCGCGACGCGAACTGGCTCGCGGTGCGTGTCGGAGTGCGGGATGCCTGGCCGAGTGCTCGCGGGTGTCGTGTGACCGCGAAGGTTGTGTGTCGGTAGTTGTGTGCGAGGAGAGGGTGCGTGCGCCCGTGTGTGCTGGCGTGGATGTCGCCCGCATCCGGGCGTCGGATGTGCGGGCGGCGGGTATCTGCCCGGGTGGAGCGTTCCTGCAGCCAAGTGGGGTGCGTGTCCGCGGCGAGTGCCTCTGAGTTTTGGTGGCGTGTCTGGAGTTGCATCTGCTAATGTGTTGCATTCTGTTTGCATTTTTGTATTTCCGGAGCCTGGAGTGCGGTGTAGCCTGCGTTTGGAGAATAGATCGTGTGTTTGTTTTACGCGTGTGCTTGCCAGTGCTCTGTGGACCCCCGGGGAACGCGTGTGTGATGCGTGGCCGTGCGCCGTGTGCACCGCGTGTCCCCGTGGGAGTGTCTTGGGTGTGTGAGGTTGTGTGGGTCCGCGTGGAAGCCGGGAGTGGGGAGGACGCGTTGGGGGTGGGGCGCGGAGCGCGTCTGGAGTGGATGTGAGTGTGTGCGAGGGTGTCGGTGCGCTGGCTGAGTGGCCAGCAATGCCGCGAGCGTGGGGCGCTCCCGGGCCGTGGCCGGCTGTGCCCGGGAGCCGAGGTTGCTTGCGCGCGCGTGTGTGTGTGTGACCGCGCGCGTGGGGCCGGAGCAAGTTGTCGCGGCGGTGCCCCTCGGAGGCTGGGTGGCGGGCCTGCGGCTGGCGAGGGACCCGAGGAGCGAGCGTGGCCCCGCCGACTCCGACATGTCGGTCGGTCTCGGTCGGTCGGGCGGTTTGTTGTTTCGCAAGTTCCGCGCAGCGCTGGCGGCCAGCGGATCGGAGGCGGCGCCGGGGCTGCGGGGCGCCGGGGAGAGGGAGAGCGGGGACTGGGCCGTGGCGACCCGGGTGGGGCTGCGGCGTCGGGGTCCCCGCGGGGCCTGGCGGGGGACTCGGGATGGCGCCCCCCACCGTGGCGCGCAGCAGGCGCCGCGGACTCCGGGGTCTCCGAGGACGCTCGCCCTGTCTGCTTTGCAACTTTGCGCGGCCTCTGAGTCCGCGGGGCCCGCCTGGGTGGACGTGCGTGTGAGTGAGTGTGCGTGGGGCTTCCGCTCGGCCTGCGGTGCGGCCGTGCGCCCTGGGAGTGTTTCCGAGTCGGTGTGTTTGGAGTGTGTGAGCGTGTGTGCGTGTGTGTGTCGTATGTCTGAATCTGTGCACCCAGAGCCACTGTCCGTGCGTCCGTGAGCGCATCTCAGCGTGTGCAGTGTGGACAATGTGTCTCGGCGTGCTTGTGCGTGATGTGTGTGTCCCACAGTCCCTCCGGAGGCCTGGACCCCAGGCCTTGGCCCCTCCAGCAGGGTTGCTCCAGCCTTCCCCCTCCCCTGGCCTCCGCCACTGGGCGAGTGGTAACCGGGAGGCGGCCGGGGTCGGATCGGAGCCGCGACATCCGCGGGTTGCCTAGAGCCCCCGGAGAGACTCCTTCTGGCTGCCTGCCCCAGACAGCGGGCCTCTGGGCATCCAGTTCTCGGCCCCGCCCCCTCCTGGGCCTCTCTGGCGGGAGGAGCTCGCCCAGGCTCCCCGGCTCCCCAACCGCTGACTTGGCATTGGGGCCTCCTTGCCCTGCAGCTTTGGGGCCTTCGTGCTTAGTTTGTTTTGACCTGGTTCCGGAGAGGGTGGCTCAGGCCACCTGCCTCTTTATCCTCTCCCGATTCCTCTGACCTTACCCCCTCGGAGATCAAACCCAACCCCCACCCCATCACCCTGATTTGAGAACACAGGTGTCCCAGTTGCCACCGCAGGGGACGGTCAAGCATCAGGGTTTGGCGGCAGGCTTACTATAGGTCATTAGCATTCTTGAACCTCAGTCTTCCAATCTGCTTCTTGGCCTTAATGATGGAGTGTGCTAGTTGGTAGAATGTAAAGCCCTCTATTAGGGAGGACCAGGGAACAAAAGATGGGTTGCAGGGTTGTGGCAAAGCTCCAGAGGCTGGGATTTGAATGGGGGTGGGGTGGGGGGTTGAGAATGGATGGATGGGGACAAAGGGACACGACTAGGGTTCAAATTCTGTCTCTGCTGTCTGCTGCTGGTGTATAGTCCAGGACAAGTCACTTGACTAAAATTCCTGGCATCCTTTGTAGCCAGGAATTTAGAGGCTGATTCAGAAGCCCTGGGCAGAAGGGAAGTGGTAGTCCTCTCTTCAGTCGGACTCCAGTCAGTGCAGCCCCCTGCCTGCCTCCTGAGCGGTCACCTATAAATGGTGCCCCTCAGCTGTGCAAACCTGGCAGTAATTTATTAACCGTGTTCTGGCCCAGTCTGTCTTTTTGGTCACTGGAGTTTCGGACAGCAGGCAAGAAGGAGACATGCTCAGGAGTTTCAGGTTGGGCAATGAGGGCTTGTCAGGGCAGCCTGCCCTTCTCCTTGGGACTGGGTTAGGCAGGAAGCCAGGAGGGTGGCCAGAATCCTGTGCTGTACTTCCTGGCTGCCTCCTGCCGAGGTCTGCTGATGGGGGAGGTCCAGGGCAGTGCCCTGCTTGCTGGAGGCTGCCGTTTTTGTGCGCTCCCCAGCAGGGCTGGTAGAGTGGCCTCTACACGGGGATGGGGCAGCCAGGGATGCATTCAGGAGGTTCCTGTGACCCACCTTCCCTCTTCCAATCCACCTGCTTTACGACTTGAAATGTCCTATCCTATGTCCTCTTCCATCTGTCCCTTCTCCGTGTCCTCAGCCATCTTCTACCTGCAGGAAGTGTCAGTTCCTTCCTTCCACTGTGCCAGAGATCTTCCTAAAATACATGCTTTAAACCTTGTTATAAAACCTTGCGAAAGCTCCCCATTGCCTTCAAAGATGTCTTTTCCCCCCTTATTGCTATTGATTGCTGTAGCCCCCACGTTCTTCCACCTTGTTTGAGGTTCCTGCCATCTGGCCAGCCTTATTCACTCATAACTTCTAAATGTCCACTGCCCATTATCCCGTGTCAACACCATTGAACAAGCTGTGCTTATTTCCCAGGATTCTTTGGTTTCCTGTCTTCACTGGGGAGGCTGAGGCTGAGGCTGAGGCTTGCAAGTTCGAGGTCAGTCTGAATTAGACAGTCAGTTCTATGCCAGCCTGGGCAACTTAGCAAGACATTGTCTGAAAAAAAAAAAAAGGCAGAAAAGAATGAATGAAGTCAAGTGGGTCAAGTTCTGAGCTGGAGATGCCAGATGGGGGCGCACTGACTCCACTGAAGGTAGAAATTGAAGGAAGAGGTTTTCCCCTCTAAGAATCTGGAAAATTCTGTTGGGGGATGGGGTTATTTTGTGAAAAGGCCATGTCCAGAAAGTGTCATATGGTAACTGTGTGTTGAGGAGGTTAAGTCCCTGGCAGAGACTGGAGAGGTCTCCTCAGGAGGGCCCCTCCCCCCAGGCTCCAGTGCTCCTCCCCCCTGCCCTGGCCCCACCCCCCAGCAGCTGGCAAATCTTGACCAGTCCCCAGCCCCAGCCCCAGCCTTTTGTACTGAAGCGTTGGTGAGGCATCCAGTCTCAACGGTCACTCTGAGCAGGGGGAAGAGAGAGAAGGGAGGACGGAGGAGTATCTTATGTTGGGCAGATGGGTTACTCCTTCAGTCCTTAATACCAGACCTTGGTGTGCACAGGAGAGGCAGTCCCCCTCCTGGATGCGGAGGGACTGTCCCTGAGCTGGAGGAAAGAGAGGCCACCTTTGTATGTGGGATTAGGGGAGGGTGAATGAGGTGTGTACATGTGTGATCGTGGTACTCCCGGAAGCCAGAGTGGGGAAGTGTGTGTGTGTGTGTGTGTGTGCATGCATGTGAGACTGAGGCAGGAACACAGAACCTATGTGTGGCTTGAGAGGGTGCCTAGTCACATTGGTGTGTCTAGATCTGAGGTTGTAGTAGGGAGCTTCCAGCATCCCATTCCTGGAGTGAGTCTAGAGCTGTCTGGATAGACAGTGTCTCTGTGCCTTTGGGATGTGTGTAACCATCCCCGGGGTGTGGAAAGATTGGAGTCTGCATCAGGGTAACACAGCTACTCTGGTCTGCAGGCTGATGTGTCCAGTTTTTGTGGCTCCATGGCTGCTGCCTTATCCAGTACACCTACTTTATCCAATAGAACTTCCTTTCTTTCTTTTTCGGTCTTTTTGAGACAGGGTCTCTCCCTGCCTGGAACTCACTCTGTAGACCAGGCTGGCCTTGAACTCACAGAGATCTGCCTGCTTCTGCCTCCCAAGCTGGGATTAAAGGCGTGTGCCACCACAGCAGGCCCAACAGAACTTTCTACAAGTGATAGAAATGCCCTTTGCCTGCAGTGGTGACCTCTTAGTCACATGTGGCTCTTACATTTGAATTAGATACAATTAATTAAAATGCTGATTTACTCCTTGATTTGCACTAGCCGGGTTTCAAGTCCTCAACCGTCACATGTCACTAGTGGCTATGGGAAATTGGCCAGTGAGGACAGAGAACATTGCCACCCTTGGAGAATGTTCTGTGGACTGTGAGGCCTGCAGCAGCTTTAGTGTGGCCTGGGCCTTCAAAGGGAGTGGAGCTGGTTCGGACAGACCATCACTCAGTGGCCTTCAGAAAGATTTTATGAATGCCACGGCTTCTCCCCGGGCTTCCTGTTCTCCTCACCTCTTACCTGGGCTGGTGCAGTAGCAGCCTTTCCTCCAGCCTGTGCCCAGATGCCTTCTGCAAGGCTGTCATAGAATGCTACCATTCTCTTGCTCTAAGCCTTTCCAGCTCCCCAGGCCAAAACCAAACCCTAACATGGCAGACCAGACCCTTCTTTTCCAGCTTTTTCTTCAGGAACAGCCTTCTGCGTGTCACTCCTCGGACCCTGCTTCTAACCATCTGCATTATATCCAGGACCCCAGACCCTGGTCTTTTACACACCTCTGCCTTTGCCTATGCTGTTCCTTTTACTGAGACCCCCCCCCCCTTAATTCTATCTCCACTGTGACGGGCACAGTTAGTCCTCCTGTCCCCACTTGGGCAGGGGGGCAGATGTCTGTCCTATAGCTTACATGATCATGGTCTGTTTTTCTGGGGGCTCCCTGAGGGCTGAGATGGGCCTTTGTCATCTCTGGTCCCCTTAACGGGAACATGGCAGGTGCTCATAGAGCGTTTGTGTTGGTGTAAACTCCTGGATGTACCCGGAAGGCTCAGGAGGTGGAGGGAGGTCCTGGGATGTAAAGACCTGTCAGTAGTGTGCTGATAAGCTTCCTTTTTAAATTTTTTTTTTATAAGCTTCCTTATGTAACCTGCAGACTATGTGTGTGTGTGGTGATCTCTGTGGTGACCAACTTTGAAGATGTTGTGCCTGCGTGACTCAGGGGGCCTTGACAGATTCCCACAGCACAACGCCCAGGTCTCAGAGTTGGGTCCAGAGAGGTGAAGAGAAAGGTGGAGGTGGGAAATGTTGAGATTTGAGAGTTTGGAGGTAGAAACTAGAAAAAGGGTTTGGATGGGGGTAGCGGGTAGTGGGTAGTGCTGTTGGGATTACCTATAGGTAGGTGCTTAGGGAGGCTCAGGGAACGGGGGAGGTCAGGGCTGGGGGACAACTGAGGGCTGGGAGGTAGCTGGTGATGGTGATCTATCTGAGGAATGGCGCAGCTGCCAATGACAAGGCAAGTGGTGTTGGGGGATGACTGGGTTGGGGGCAGCCTTAGGATAGAGGGTAGGCAGATGAAGGACAGCTGGGGGCTAAGCAGTGACAACTGGGAGGTATCAGAAGCCTATCTGCATAAGATGGGCTAGTCCTGCTGAGGGAGGGAGGTGTATGTTGCTCAGAATGTATATATGTGTGTGTTTATGTGTGCATGTAGATCCTGTGGCCGTACCTGTAAACACATGCTTGTGCTTAGACTGTGACAGGTTGGAGCATGGGCTCGGAGATCACACCATCTGGGTTCTCATCCTGCTTCCAGCTGTGTGACATCTGGGAAGAAAGCTCTCTGGGCCTTGGAGTGATCCCTTTTGGGAAATGGGATAGTTAGATGAATGGTGCCCGGGGCTGTTGTGCATATATATATATATATATAAATATATAGTATATTATATATATATATTTTTTTTGTCTTTTCGAGACAGGGTCTCCCTGTAGCCCCAGCTGTCCTGGAACTCACTCTGTAGACCAGGCTGGCCTTGAACGGCACAGAGTCCGCCTGCCCTCTGCCTCCAAGTTGCTAGGAATAACGGCATGCGGCCACCACGCCCCGGCTCAGATAGTTTTATATTTAGACATATTTAGTCTAGAACAGGCCCTGGAACATAGTAAGCACCACGAGACTGTGAGTTTTGCTCAAATGTGTGTGTGAGTATTTGGCAAGGCCCCCGTGTGCTCAGAAAAGTTGTTTTTTTTTTTTTTTTTTTAAATTAGTTTTTATTTATGCTTTGTGGCATTTCATACAATTTTCCCAATCAGTTCAGCTTATTTCCCTTTTTCCCTCCCGCCCCACCCCATCCCAGATCATGCATTCTGCCATAACTGTCCTGCATCTTTCTCTCAGTTTTTTTTTTCATTTTTAGCTATAAGTGATAATCCATGAGTACAAGCATCCTTCATGCAAAACCTATCTGCAGGCTGTTGTGCCCAAACACCTACAGCCCCACCATCCAGTGGGGGGTGACAGGTTGTTTGTTCAATCAAGTTGATCAAATGAGTGTCCAGACTACTCTGAAAAGTTTGTTCTTGACTCCCGATGAAGTCCAGGCCTGGGGAAGGTGACAGGGATGGGGAGGAGGGAGCAGCCAAGCTGGTTGGGGCTGGTTTTTCTTTCCCATCTGCCTCCTGTTCATCTTGCATCCTGTGCCAGGCTCTAATCCAATAGGTCTTCCTCTCCTGTCCTGCCCCACACTGCCCTACCCTGGGCTGGGGGCTAGGGGATGTGCTTTAATTGCCCAAAAGATTTTCAGCAGAGTCTGAATTCATTGTTCACCTGCCAGCACAAGGAGGCCCTGGTCAGGTATAAATACCTGGGCAGTGTGCTGACTTCTGGACTGCCTGCCCTGTGGCTTCATCCTGTGTCCTTGGAGTGTTCCTGGAAGACATTGGCGGGTGGGGGTTACCGTGGGCAGAAGCCCATAGGGCAGAGGAGGTGGCCTTGACCTCCATCCCATGGGCTGAGGCAGCCCGGACTGGCAGTGGGTTTTCTGGGAGGCTGAGTGACTTCCCACCAGAGTGGCCTCAGGAACCCTCTCAGCTCTCTCCGGCACCTTTGCATGTGCCTGTCTGCCTTGCACTAGACAGAGGTCCTGCGCCTCAGCTCTGGGCTGCTGGGGATGGGCTCAGTCTGGGAGATCTGGCATTCCTGTCCTGCACTGTGACTGCAGAGCTGCTGGGTTGCCTTGGTGCGCTGGCTCTCCTGAGTTTCTATGCACTGCATTTCTGCATTGTTCCATCGAACTGGGCCTTCTACCCCACAGCTGTCCTGTCATGCAGTTCTCTCCTGTGCCATGACACTCATTCTAGTGGATGCCAGGGTTTCATTGGGAGGACAGACCTTCCTAGGTGTCTTGATGGAGGCTCTTACCTGGCACCTGCATGTTTGCATGGAGCACTGTGTTCCGCGCTGCAGCGGCTTGCAGGGGATGTCCATTGCATCAGGCAGATGGACTCGCCTGGGTTCTGGGCACCTCCAACAGTTGGCATGGTGCCACAATACTGCATTGGGCATCTCACTGCATTTTTGCAGTGGGTTTCTGCACTGCCCTGGCCACGTGGACTCTCCTGTTTCCAGTCACAGCTCATCTACAATACTGTTGTTGTGTTTTGGGAACACGGCCTACGTTTGCCTCATACAGTGTTTCTGTCCCACTGCTTCATGGCACTGCACGGCACTGCACTGCACTGCATATGTTCCTTCCCACCCAGCACCCACAGTGCACCACA
The DNA here is from genome assembly GCA_009823505.1 of Rhizomys pruinosus. Taxonomy (NCBI): domain Eukaryota; kingdom Metazoa; phylum Chordata; class Mammalia; order Rodentia; family Spalacidae; genus Rhizomys; species Rhizomys pruinosus. Next base: position 601,768 of record VZQC01006111.1, on the reverse strand, counting down.
GCTTTTTCGAAGCTGCCTCTGTAGCATCTCAGCCTTCCACTGTGTGTACTACAGTGGAGGTGTCTGGGTATAGGGTGTGCCCCCCTCCCCCAGCCTAGGGATGCCCACATTTTGGTGTGTCCTCAGTGTAGTGGCCCCCTTTCTTTACATCACACATGGCTTGGGCACACTTCGCTGCATCTGGGGACCAGTTCTGCGTCACTACTGATGGCACAGGAGTGCCACCAGCATACCCATGTCATCTTATCTTCTCTATAGGGTTGTATTGTGTGACTTTTCCTGGGAAGAGGTGAATAAACATGTATTATAGCCCCACAGACCAAAGAAATGATTCCACCCAAGTCTAGCTTGGTGAGCCAGAGTTTATTGGCATTACTTACAGGAACACAGGTAATTCAAAGGTGGCTGCCTCTCAGAAAAGCCCACTGTATCATGGGTGATGACTCATGAAAGCTCCCTGTACAACTTGCAGGCAGCTCCACTAGGGTCTCCTTTCTCCAGTAACTGTTACTGAGTATATTATTTTTTTTTGTTTTTGTGTGTGTGTGTGTGTGTTTTTTTTTTTTTTTTGGTCTTTTTGAGACAGGGTCTCCCTTTTGGTCCCAGCCAGCCTGGAGCTCACTCTGTAGACCAGGCTGGCCTTGAACTCACAGAGACCTGCCTGCCTCTGCCTCCTGAGTGCTGGGTTTAAAGGTTTGTACCACTATGCCCAGCGGGTCTCGGGACTCTTGTAACTTCCTGAGCTTCTTGAGCTTACTAAGTTGTAGGAAGAGAGAATGTTTCAATGGAGAGGAAATGACTATGTGCCAGGTTGGGAGAACTCTACTGAATTTCCAGGCTGTTGAACTGAACTGAATCCACTGTTCCACAGGAGCATCACCCCTGATTTCAGTTTGGTGCCACTTCCTACCCATCCCTGGAGACTGCACGTACCCTGCTCCACTGAGTTCCTGTTGAGGACTAGGGTGCTACCCCCAGCAGTTAGTTCTCAATCATTCTCTTCTTGAATCTCTGTACCACCCTGCATGCCTGTGCCGGGCACACCCTTTCCGGTACCAGGCCCTGTATTAGTGTCTGGAGCAGGAGTCCAATTAGGAAGTCTCGAGCCTACCACCCTACATTCTGCCACACACTCCGTACTCATTCAGTGCTGAGTTATATCGTGATGGATGTGGCTCCTCCCCTTGGCACCAAGCTCTAACCAGATCCTCCATTCCCAGCAGATGTCAGGGCTGGGGGCTGTGCATGCTGTGTGCTCTAGAACCTTGCATTGCATTTCGAGGTTCCATGTCTGTTGCACTGTGAAGCTGCTGCCCTGCATCTTCAGCATACCCATCATAGCTGTGCAACCCCCCAGAACCCTTACAAGCACTGATCCCCCCTCCCAACAGAGCCCTTAAAAGCACTGAGCCCCCCTCCCAACATAGCCCTTACAAGCACTGATCCGCCTCTCACCCCCCCCCCCAGTCCTGTGCACACCTGTGTGGCTCTAGCATGCCCTATGTTGTTATGTGGCACAGGGTTCCTGCCCCATAGGGAGTCTGTATGTTCAGCTCACTGGACTTCGACACAGCAAGACCCTCCTCTCGGTCCTTTATTGTGCTCTGTATGGTGCCCAGCCCTGGCCTGCCACTATGCCAGGTTTCCTTCTGCTTCTGGAATTCAAGGTGCACATTGGTGAAGGAGATGGGAGTAGGTACTTCTGGGACACCTGGCCTCCACTGGGATGCATTGGCCTGGGACTGAGTCATGTCCTTCAGCTGAGTGCAGCTGGCCAAGTTTAGACTAGTTGGGATCATGAGGTTAATAAGTCTGTATATAGTTGGCCATCTGCTTATACACAGTGTTTGGGGATGCGGTTCAAAGTCTCTGGCTTTAGGAGGGGAGGAGGTGGGGGTCAGGCAGTACTGCAATGTGGCTACAGTTGGGGCAGATCTGGGACTGGACTGTGTTGGGCAAGAATGTCCAGGGGTGAGTTCAGGGACCTAGAAGAGTCGTGGTGAAATGTGGTTAGGATTGTACTAACCATGGGACCCATGTGGGGGTCCCTAGGCCATCGCTGGGGCCGTGCTTAGTGTGAGGTCCCAGCCTGTGAATTTACAGTCTGTCCAGAGAAGTTTTGTTTTGCTCGTGGCCACCCTTGGGAACTGGGTGTTTTGTTGGCAGAACAGAGAGAATGAAAGTCTTACTGCAAACAAGCTCTGTTTACCCAGGGTCCTCAGAAAACACAGGTGTGGTAGGCCCAGAGCCTGCCCTCTCTAAAATGAGGAAAGTCTGGAGCATCATCCTTGTGGTCAACACACACACACACACACACACACACACACACACACACACGAAAACATGCAAGTGGAGATGTGGAGACACTCTCCCCTCCCAGAACCCTCCTATACTCCTCTAGAGGTTGCTGGTCCCTGACATCATCAACCCCCCCAGAGCCTGCGGGATGTGGATAAACCACCCCCTTCCTCCCAAATTGTGGCTGACGGTTGCCTGAGCAACCGCCTGGCCAGATTGGGGAGATTAGCAAAGGAATGTTGCTGGGTCAGTTGGAACTGGGGCTGGGGGACTGTTGGGGTCCTGCTTGATTCTTTAGCAGCCAAAAGATACCCAAAGAGGGGCCTAGTCTCCCCTCCCTGTTTTCAGACTTATTTAGACTGTGCCCTAGATCTGCAGTTGGGCTGGGGAAAGGGAGAAAAAGAAGTGTGCATTAGCATGCAAGTGTGAGACTGTGTGTACACACACATGAGCATACTGTCCAGCTCTGTTGACTGGAGTGTGTGCTATTTGTATCTGGGTGGAGACTCACGAACTCTTTCCTTGCCAGTTCTCCACATCTGGCTCCAGACCCCTTCATAACTTGGTCCTCAGTGCCCTCTTGACCCTGTCACATTTTGGAAGCTGCCGGCCATCAGAATCTGAGAATTCTTTGCTCTGGCAACTCCCGTGGCTCTCTGGTTCAAAATGAGGTTGAACTCCTCACCCTGGTGTTCCAGGCCTTCCAGAATCCGGCCTCTGCCTCTCCTGGCTCAAGTCTCTTCTCCCATCCTGACAGCTAGCCTGAGCTCCTCCGTGTGCTGGGGACGATCTGATCTGGCCAGCCTGCCCTCCCTCTCTCCGTCCCTCCGTCCCTCCCTCCGTCCCTCCCTCCCTTCCTCCGTCCCTCCCTCTCTCTCCTTCCCTTCCTTATGGTCCTTTGCCCCAAATGTCTTCCCACCGATCAGGCTCAGCTTAGATGGAGCCCCCCCACCAGTCTTCTAAGCTTCTAGACCCTTCTCTGTTTTGTTTCACTTCCTTACTCTTTCTCAGGCTGAGAGGCCCATGAAAGTGAGATAGATTGCCTTAGCCCCCCCCTCCCCCCCAAATCCAGGGCCTCACACATGCTAGGCCACTGAAATCCATCCTCGGCCCTACAAGACAGAGACTTGATCATATTGTGCCTCTCATAGCTCCTCTCATCTTGCACTGTCAGGGAACACGTGCATGAAACAGAATTGATAATATGTGGCCCGTGGCCTTATTTTGTCTGTGCCTAGTTTCTGTGGATAAAGGCTGGCGCTTTAATTTGGATCTTCTGCACATTGTGGCTGTGTGGCTTTGGGCAAGCAATTGCATGTCTCTGAGCCTCCCACAGTTCCCACCTGTAAAATGATAACTGTAAGCTTCTTTCTGAATGCTAAGTTCCCTCATCCAGGTGGGTCATTGTGGTAACTGGTGCCCCCTTGTGGTGATATTTCAAGGGCTTTTCACAGTGCAGGGTGAGCTGACTGCTCTCCTCACTGAGAGAGCTGGGGACGAGGTGGGGGTTGGGGCTCTCTCTGGAAGATGTTATTTTCTAAGAGATGGAGCCTGAACTCGGCCTGGCCTAGAGACCCAGGGCTGGGGCTGGCCAGAGATCCGAGAGAGGGGGTCGCCCTGGATGGGCTCAGTCAGCCTGAGAGGTCATTTACTAGAGGTCAGAGGTCAGTCAGTCTGGTGGCCATTTGGCTGATGTTCAGGGAGTGTCATTTGAATAAGACTGAGGTCTCTGTAGTCAGGTACAGTCAACAGGGAGCCTCTCTGGTCAAGGTTAGCCTTCGTGGGGTGGGTCAGCTATGGGATCATGTGGCTGATGTCAGGAGATCAGGTTCCAGTCTGGCTGTTGGTCTGAGGTCAGTCAGTCCTGGGTGGGGTGGGAATGTTGGCAGGCCATGTGCCTGGCTAAGGACTGATCTAACCCTGGAGGAGATGCCTGGGGAAGCAGCTTTGTTCTTGTGTAGGAACAGGAAGGGCCCGACCCAGTCAGGGATCCAAATCTTACTGTTTCTTTCCTGTAGTCTCTGCCCCAGTGATTGGCGGGGATCTGCACAGGCAGGGTCAGCACAGGTGAATGTCAGTGTTCCCCTCCCTACCTGCCCTCTCCTGTTTCTCTACAGCAGCTGCGGGCTTTTTCCAGGGGGACAGCTGAGGCCCTCCCAACACAAATGACATTAAAACCCATTTTCCTCATGCCTCAGGGCACAGTGCTGACTGGAGCTTTTCAAAAAAAAGAGGCAGAGAACCCAGCAGGCCCCCGTCCCACCTCCCTCAGTGCCCAGGCGGCTTGCTGCAGGCTCATGCATACTTCATCATTTCTTATTCTCTTGGAGTTCAAGGAGAGAAAAGGGGAGACCCCAACCATAGCAAGCCCCGTCATGCCTGGCTCTGCCTGTTTTCATATGACACTTCCCATGGCCTGTGGGAACACGTAAAGCAGCTATTCTTATGGATGAAACCACTTGCTGCCCACCTGACCTGTGCCATGCTGATTACCATCCATCCTGTTCTGCTTCTTCTTGAGACCCTAAGGCAGCTCAGTCTTCTCCTCCTTCTCATCTTTCTGTGGGGGGGGGGCGACACACTGGACTTTGGCACTTGATGGACATCAACTCAGATCTAGGGGCAAGGGCTGCTGTTTCCTGAATACTCCTATAAGCTAATGTAAATGTCCAGCAACCACCTGTGAGGATGGAGAAACTGAGGCTCAAAAAGAGAAGCAACTTGCCCCTAGTCAATAGGGATGGTAAATGGAACAGTCAAGATGGGGGAAGTACCTGTGGTTGGCTGGCAGTCGGCCAGGACAGGGCAGCCTAGTACGGTTTTGTGCCAGCTCTCAACACTGCTGACCGTAGTGCAGGGGTTGCAAATGTGGTTGGTGAGTGAATGAAGGGGCCTCCCAAACCGGTGTGGCTCAGGTTTGAGGTGCCAACTCCAGGTGCTGAAGAGCCAGCTGAGATGCAGTGGACATCAGGCCCCTCCCTTCCTCTCCTCCCATTCAGATTAGCTTTTGTTTCCAATTAACATCCTGTCGACACACGTCCACATATGACCGTGCTTCTGCGTATCACATTCCTGAAAGCAGAGATCTAAGTTGGGTGACTTTGGGCAATGGTTGAACGCCCTGATGTCTGTCATATTGACACCTGTCATAGAAGGTGACACTCTGCACTTGGTGCTTACCATCATGCGTTTCCCAGTTGGTAAAATGGGAACAGCTCTATAAATCCTTGCAGATTTCTGTGAGGATCAATGGTCCTGCAGTAACAATGGCTAGTTTTTATTAAGGCCAGGGTGGATGACTGATCAGCTGGGGATCCTGGGAAGTGCTGTGGAAATGGGTAGTGGGAAGCTTTGGTATTGGAAGGGGACAGTGAAGGGAGGGCCTTGGGAAGAGAGAGGGCAGGAGAGGGAGAGTTAGCCTGAGTGACCCTTGATAAGGAGGGAGAGGATGGGCCTGGGAATAAGGAACGGACAGTGGGGACCCAGAGGGGCCTCTTATAGCTTGGCTAACCAGGCTCTGCCCTAACAGCTGGTTGCACCTTCGAGGAAGTGAGTGACCCAGCGGTGCCCTGTGAGTACAGCCAGGCCCAGTATGATGACTTCCAGTGGGAACAAGTCCGGATCCACCCTGGCACCCAGGCCCCTGCAGACCTGCCCCACGGTGAGTCTCCTCTCTACTGCTCTCCTCTCTGTCCTTCCAGGGACAGTTCCACCCATCTGCTGTGTGACTCAGGGCACATTATTTAACTTCTCTGGACTGCACCTGTTTCTGCATCCATAATATTATTCTTTTTTTAAAAATTTTTTTTATTAACTTTATTTATTTCTGTATGTGTATGAATGTACTGTCTGCATGCAAGTTTGTGCACCCGTGTCGTGCAACGCCGCGGAGGTCAGAAGAGGGCATCGGACTCCCCCGGAACCGGAGTTCTCCTGGAATTGGAGTCTCAGACTGCCCTCAGCCGCCATGTGGGTGCTGGGGATCGAACCTGGGCCCTCTGCAAGAGCGGTCGGCACTCTCAACCGCCAGGCCATCTCTCCAGCCCCATAATATTATTCTTGACAGTGAAAGTGGAGCTCCCTGTACTCTCTGTGCATGCCGGGGAGCAGGGTTTGAGTGCTGCAAGGCCCTTAGTTAAAACCCAGTTTGGATCTGGAGAGATGGCCTAGCGGTTAAGAGCACCAACTGCTCTTGCAGAGGACCCAGGTTCGATTCCCAGCACCCACATGGCAGCTGAAAACCATCTTTAACTCCAGTTCCAGGGGAATCCGACACCCAACTCCAGTTCCAGGGGAATCCGACACCCTCCTCTGACCTCGGAGGCACTTCCCGACTCGGGTGCACAAACCTACATGCAGGCAGTACATTCATACACATACAAAAATAAATAAAAAAAAATAGTTCACGTTGTTCCCCTTGCAGCTTAGCTTGGGGACCTCCCCACTTCCACCAGGCCTTCCCTAGTTCTCCCCAGTCGGTCCTCTGATTCCTGCTCTTCCTGGGACTTGAAGATACCAAGGGACAGGGACATGGGGCTTGGCTATCCCTCTGCACTCTGTGGGAACCCCGGATCCTTCTCAAGTTTGACTTTGCTCGGTCTCTACTCCAGCTCAGGGCCCTTTGGGCATCTGGAGCACTAGACTGGGAGTCAGGAGACTAGTTACGTGGATTCTGGCACTGGCCTCCTAGTCAGGTGATGGGCTATAGAGGGCTCATTCCAGAGTCATGAAGATGTAAGTTCAAATCCTGGCCCCATCATCTTGCCACGTCAGTGACCTTGGGTAGGCTGCTTAGCCTCTCCGAGCCCACATGGCCTTAACCACAAAGTGGGAACAATAACCCATTTCCCAGGGCACAGGAGTAGCAGCAGCGTGTCAGTTTTACAGTTGGTATTGTTTTTATTTTTTTTTTTAAGATTTTTTTTTAATTTTTATTTATTTTTCTTTGTGTATGAGTGTACTGTCTGCATGTAGGTCTGTGCACCCGTGTCGTGCAATGCCGCAGAGGTCAGAAGAGGGCGTCGGATTCCCCTGGAACTGGAGTTCTCCTGGAATTGGAGCTTCAGACGGTTCTCAGCCGCCATGTGGGTGCTGGGGATCGAACCCGGGTCCTCTGTAAGAGCGGTCAGCGCTCTTAACCGCTAGGCCATCTCTCCAGCCCCTGTTTTTATTTTTTTTAATATTTATTTATTTATTAATGGAACGCTTCACGAATTTGTTTTTTTATTTTTTTTTATTTCTATATGTGTATGAATGTACTGTCTGCATGCAAGTTTGTGCACCCGTGTCGTGCAATGCCACAGAGGTCAGAAGAGGGTCTCGGATTCCCCTGGAACTGGAGTTCTCCTGGAACTGGAGTTTCAGACGGTTCTCGGCTGCCATGTGGATGCTGGGGATTGAACCCGGGTCCTCTGTAAGAGCGATCGGCGCTCTTAACCGCTAGGCCATCTCTCCAGCCCCGCTTCACGAATTTGTGTGTCATCCTTGCACAGGGGCCATGCTAGTCTTCTCTGTCTCGTTCCAATTTTAGTATATGTGCTGCCGAAGCGAGCACTACAGTTGGTTTTGTTGAGGATACTTGAGAGTGGGCCCATGACTAGTAGCTCTCTTCTCTGAGTGCAGAATCAACTGAGAACTAAGAGAAAGGTAGACATGAAGCTAGAGCAGAAGGCCAGCCTGGGCTACCTGGCAAGATGGAGTCTCAAAAATAAAACTGAAGGAAAGAAAAGAAAAAGGCAAATGATGGAGGCTGGAGGAGCCACATTGTTACTGATAAGGCCTGTGTTGCATGACAGACAGTGGGAGCTATGAAGGAACCCCAGAACAGCCAGCCAGAATACCTGTCCCCTGAGCCCTGTTACAGAGGCAGCCCAGGACCTTTGCTGCTCCGCTTATGGCTGAGATGGAATCTGCCGGCAAGGGTGGGCCAGGGAAGCGGAAGTTCTCGGTGGTAGGCAGACTCAGAGTCCTAGGAGGGAGGTCTCCTGTGGCATGGCTGGCTGGGTAGGCTCTTAGAACAGACTCAGCTTCCACCATGGGTCTCCCCAGCACTGTGGTCATTTGCCCATGTCTGCCTCTGTGGGGATCTAGCTTCGTGTAGATGACTGTTGTAGCAGTACTGCTGTCTGGCTAGCCAGAGAGAGATCCGTAAAGGTACCCACCTTGCAGGGCCCCAGCGTGGGTACTGTGCACTCCTAGAGCCCACAGCAGCCCAGGACAAGAGTGCTGGCTTGGATTCACCTTTTTCAGACCTGCCCACTAGTGTGGCTGTGCTTCTCCACTTTGGTGAGAGAGGAAGAAGGAGCCTCAGCTTTGGGCATGGCCTGGTACTTGGTCCTCCTGGAGGAGGAGGATGCTTGGTGGTCAGTCAGTCTAGGGAGGATGGAGGTGGAGGGAGACACAGGAGGGAGAAGGGAGAGCCATAGGGATGTAGGAGTACGTGGAGAAGCAGGGAGGTCTGTGGAGAAGAGAGGAGCGGGCCGAAGAGGCAAGAACAGTGGGGAGGAGAGAGGAGGCCACAGGAGCTCGCTAAAGAGAACACCTGGCCTGGGATGTGGGGACAGAGACCTGGGGGTTCATTTCCTACCCTGCAAGCCTTAAGCAGCAGTCCTCTCTAGGGGCTTCAGGCTGACAGACATGGATGAGATCCCTCCAGCCGAGTCCCTGGGGAGCCCCCCTGGCGCCTGTTGTGAAAGTACTTGTATTGGCTGACAGCCAAGTCTGGGAGGAGGCAGTGCCTGGTGGCTGCTGTGCAAGGGGTGGCTTTAGGACTCCCCTTGGCAGCTGCTTCCCCACCCCAAGAGAAGCCACAATCCCCAGCTCCGTCCTGAGGAGCTGCCCTTTCCCCCATCGCAGCCTGGATCTCAAGGTTGGAAATCAGGGTCGTCTGTCCTGGAATCTAAACTCCAGTGGGGGTTGGAAGGGAGGGAAGTTAATTCTTTCATTCAGTCTCTGCCCTACATATTCATCAAGCTTGGGTTCAGAGCCTCTGTGAGGACACAGAGGAGGCCTGAGGCGTGACAGGCCTGTGGCAAGATAGTTGCATGCTTTATGAATGATCAGGGCCAGAGGGAAGCTCAAACAGCACCGGGGAAGCGAGCGAGGTTTTGGAAGTAGTCTCAGAGGACCTGCCCTGCGCCAGGCTCTTCCGCTCCTAACATGAACAACCTGGTTCTTGCCTCCTAGGCAGCGCAGAGCTTGAGAAAGTGGTGACAGGCAGGGCACAGGCTCTGGCTGTGACCTGTGGATGGTGAGGGGCCACATGGGCTTTAACAAAGTTGAGTTTTTTTTTTTTTTTTTTTTTTCTGGCCCTAGCCTCTCTCTTTGCACCCTGGGGAGGGGAAGGAACGTGGGTGAGGCAATCTTACCCTATTTTTTTTGTTTTGTTTTTTTTTTTTTGTCTTTTCAAGACAGGGTCTCCCTGTAGCCCCAGCTGTCCTGGAACTTGCTCTGTAGACCAGGTTGGCCTTGAACTCACGCCTGCCTCTGCCTCTTGAGTGCCAGGACTAAAGGCGTGCGCCACCACGCCGGGGTTGGACTTACCCTTTTGAGTTGGAGCCCAAACCCCTGATTTCTGGTGGTTCTGACTGGAGTCATTTTGTTCTGTCCCTTCTCAGTGCCCACCTGACCCTGGATCCCCTAAGGTGTCCTAGACTCTGGCCTGTTCTTTCTCTCTCTCCAGGTTCCTACTTGATGGTCAACACTTCCCAGCATGCCCCAGGCCAGAGGGCTCATGTCATCTTTCAGAGCCTGAGCGAGAATGACACCCACTGTGTTCAGTTCAGCTACTTCCTGTATAGTCGTGATGGCCACAGCCCAGGCACCCTGGGTGTCTATGTGCGGGTGAATGGGGGCCCTCTGGGCAGTGCCGTGTGGAATATGACTGGGTCCCACGGCCGGCAGTGGCACCAGGCTGAGCTGGCTGTCAGCACCTTCTGGCCCAACGAGTATCAGGTGGGCTGGGTTTAGTTAGTGGTCAGCCTGTGCTTGGAGGGTGAGGGCAGGGGGAGGCCACACTGAGGCCAGACTAGATTGGATCAATCTCTCTTCAGCATCAGGAATCAATCTGGGTTGGCGTTAGGCTGGGTCAGTGTGGCTACAGCATCAGAGGTCATTGTTGATAGGAATAGCCTGTGGCTGGTGTCAGGGGTGAGTTGGAGCAGTGCCTACCTGGAAACCCTGTATGGCTGCTTTAAGGGAATTGTCCCTAGTTGGGCTGGAACTTGCAGCAGTGACCTGGGCTTTGCTTTCTGTGCCTGCACCTCTGAACCAGCTGGGTTTGTAGGGAGGATCTGTGTGAGTTGGGCTTCTTCTGGTGGTTGAGAAGGATGGGATTGGGGTCCAGGCTTGGCTGGAGGGATGTCGTTTTGACTAGCACCACTCCATTTCCTCAGGTGCTATTTGAGGCCCTCATCTCCCCAGACCGCAGGGGCTACATGGGCCTAGATGACATCTTGCTACTGAGCTACCCCTGCGGTGAGTCCCGGGACCCTGGGAACACAGGGGTGAGGGGCCTCAGCTCCCGCCTGCAGGGCCTGCAGGCCCCTCTCATGCTGCATCTCTGGCTGTTTACTCTGCAGCAAAGGCCCCTCACTTCTCCCGCCTGGGTGACGTGGAGGTCAACGCTGGCCAGAACGCATCTTTCCAGTGTATGGCAGCAGGCCGGGCCGCTGAGGCGGAGCGCTTCCTTCTGCAGGTGAGGGGGGGGTCCCGGCAGGAAGGGCGAATGGGCAGCTTCCTCTAAGTCTGGTTTTCTTTAGGGGTTTTGGGTCCTCCCTTCGTACCCCAGCACCTGTACCCTGCTTTCTGCCTAGGCCAGGCTGAGCTCTGCTGGTTCGGGTTCTCCTTTGCCCGCAGATGGAGTTCAGTTCCTGGAATACAAAGCGCTGGGATGAGTAGACAGTGCCAGGACAGTCAGCACCCCTCACCCACGTTGGCTGACATCTGATCCCTGTTCCCTGACTCTCCTACCCTTCTTTCCCCTGCAGCGGCAGAGTGGGGTGCTGGTGCCTGCGGCCGGGGTGCGGCACATCAGCCACAGGCGTTTCCTGGCCACTTTCCCGCTGGCCGCCGTGGGCCGGGCAGAGCAGGATCTGTACCGCTGTGTGTCCCAGGCCCCTCGTGGCGCCGGCGTCTCCAACTTCGCGGAGCTCATTGTCAAAGGTCAGGAGGGTCGAGCCTGGTTTTGGTTGCTATTGGAACTGGTGGTCCTGATACCGCGGAGGTTTGGTCAGGGGCGTGGCCTGGCCGAGGGGCGGGGTGCCGGGTGGGGTCCAGGTGGGAGCTGGGTGAGAGTCCTGCAGTACTTTCTAAGTTGTTGAGCCAGCCGTCAACTCCAGGGGGCGGGGCGAGAACTTGGGGGGTTCAAAGGGACTGAAGAAGTCACTGTGGGCCCAGAGTGAAGGGGGGGCCAGTCCTTGGAACCAGGTGGCCCTCGAAGTCTTATATTTGGTGGGGACCCCAGAGTGCGTTTGGTGGAGGATCTGGGGAGACAGAGAGAGGGTGTTAGGGACGGGAGTGGAGTGGGATGCAGAGTTAGGCCCTTGGCGTGACTTGAACTCTTGGGGTCAGGGTCTGGCCTGGTTGGGGATCTCAGCACCGCCAGTGGAAGAAGTGTTCGCTTCCTAAGAGGCTCTGTCTAGTGTGCCTCACAGTCGTGGTAACCCAGCAGGAGCACTGTGCAGGGTCAGACCCATGAGGCTGGGCTTGGGGATTGGGAACCAGGTGCGGCTGGCTGAGGGATGGGAGAGGTAGGGCCAGGGTCTCATGGCAGCATCGGTCGGTCCCCCCCATCTCGTCACAGAGCCTCCCACCCCCATCGCGCCCCCACAGCTGCTGCGTGCAGGGCCCACCTATCTCATCATCCAGCTCAACACCAACTCCATCATTGGGGACGGGCCAATCGTGCGCAAGGAGATCGAGTACCGCATGGCGCGGGGTCCGTGGGCAGAGGTGCACGCTGTCAACCTGCAGACGTACAAGCTGTGGCACCTCGACCCCGACACGGAATATGAGATCAGCGTGCTGCTCACACGCCCCGGGGACGGCGGCACTGGCCGCCCAGGGCCACCGCTGATCAGCAGAACCAAATGTGCAGGTGGGTTCTGGGAAAGGTCTTGTTCCCCAGGTTGCACTGGCCTGCATCTGTTGTGACCCCACGGAACCCGGAGAGAGTGGACGCTGTGTCAAAAACTTCATCACTGATGCATGCACACAGATGGGTTTATTGACTTAAAACTTAGCACAAGCCAGGCATCCTGGACACTAGCCTAGGCCACATATTCACACACTGTCTCAGAACCAAACCAGAAGACTTACCATACACCACGATGTAGGCACACCTATTTCACAGACGAGGTGACTGAGGCACAGAGATGTTGGGTTACTGGCCAAAGAACACACAGCTAGTAAGTGGCAGAGATAGGACTGGAACTCCTACTGGGAAAGTTTCAGATTCTGTCTTCTTAAACGCCATCTTATGAAAGTGTGGGTTGTACATTCTGGCTAGATTTTCTAGGCTTGGTGTTGAGCTGAAGTCAGCTCTTCTTCATTAGGGAGGGAGAAGCTACTAAGGACCCAGGAGCCCCCCTCACTAGGTAGGTGCTGATCAGAAGAGAAACTGAAGACGGAGCAGTGTTCTTTGTGATGTCAGTATGCTGTTTTTTATTGGAATTTTCATAGGGATAAATGTAGATTCAAATGCAGTTGTAAGAAAAACAGATTTCCTGTCCCCTACCATCAAGGAAATGGAAGCCCTCCTCAATAGCTACATTTGTAAAAAAAACTATACTTTAATATCAGAATCAGGACTGACATCTCACACTAGTGAGATGGCTCAGTAGATAATGGTTCTTGCCTCCAAGCCTGACCACCCAAGTTTAATCCTGGGACCCACATGGTAGAGGGAAATAACTGACTCCCAAAATTGTCCTCTGCCTTCCACACGCGTGGGCCATGGCATGCAGGCACCCCCACACATTTGCTTGTAAATACATATGTGCTTCCGTGCAAGATAAATATTTAAAGATTTTTTTTCTTTATATATATATATATATATATATATATATATATTATTTATTTATTTCTGTAATTGGTAGGAATGTACTGCCTGCACAAGTTTGTGAACCCGTGTCCCGTGCAATGCCTGCGGAGGCAGAAGAGGGTGTCCGATTCCCCTGGAACTGGAGTTCTCCTGAATTGGAGTGTTCAGATGGTTCTTCCGGCCGCCGTGTGTTGCTGGGGATCGAACCTGGGTCCTCCTGTAAGACGTACAACTGTCTTAACTCTACTGAACCAATCCAACCATCTCTCCAGCCCCAAAGAGTGTTTTTTCCTTAAAAAAGAGGGGACTGGAGAAATTGCTCAGCAGCTGAGTGCAGGAACTGCCCTTGCAGAGGACCCTGGTTTGATGCCCAGTACCCACATCAGGCGGCTCACGACTGCTTGTGACTCTAGCTCCACTGTCTTCTGGATTCACATGCACAAAACCCTTCACGTATACACATCATTAAAAAGAAAAAGCTCACCATCCATAGAAACCATAGATCTTAGTAGACTTCCTGTTTCACTTGCGTTCGTATGCATCTGTATGTGTATCTAGTTCTGTTTGTATATTTACCACTGTAGTCAAAATCATGAGCAGTCTGTCCCCTGAAAGACTTCACACTGCTCTTTCCTAACTGCATTTATCTGTCCTCTCTTCCTTCTCCCCTGGCATGCACCTCCTTGGTAATCGATCTCCTTCTTTCTTTTTTTTTTTTTGTTTGTTTTTTTTTGAGACAAAAAAGGGTCTCACTCTGTAGCCCCATTGTCCCTCGAGAACGCACTATGTAGACCAGGCTGGCCTTGAACTCCCAAAGAATCGCTTGCTCTCTGCCTGCCACAAGTGCTAAAGAGTAAAGTCGTGTGCCACCAATCCCCGGCTCTTCAATTTTTTTTGTTTTTTTTTTTTTTTTGTCTTTTCGACACAGGGTCTCCCTTGTAGTCCGCAGCTGTCCGGGAACTCCTCTGTAGACCAGGCTGCTCTTTGAACTCACAAAGATCCCCTGCCTCGTGCTCCCAGATGCTAAGATTAAGGCGTGCGCCACCACGCTCGGCTGTCCTTCACGTTCTACAACTTTGTCATCCCAAGAAGATTATGAAATGACATCATACAGTATATAACCTTTTTGGAGTCCCTTTCTTGGGATTTTTGTTTTTGGGTAACAGATTATTGCAGATAATTCCATGCATACATTTAACTGATCAAAGTGTACAATTAAGGGGCTTTTTAAAAAATATATTAGAGTTATAACAACATCACACCACGATCGCTTTGAGAACATGTCATCAAACACATGGAAGCTCGGCACCCCAATACCCATCTCCCCCAGTTCACTCTGATTCTTGTCAGCCTAGGAGAACACTAATCTACTCTGTGTCTCTCTGTTTACCTCTTTGTAGCTATTTCATATAAATAGAGCCACATATGATAATTTATAGTCTTTAAAAAAAAAAAGCACTTCTTATTCTTGGGGCTGGAAGAGATGCTTTAGGGTTAAGAGCACCGATTGCCTCTTGCAAGAGGACCTGGGTTCGATTCCCCAGCACACCACATGGAGGCAAAAAAAAGGGAATGTCTTTTTTGTTTTTAGGTCTTTCAAGACAGGTCCCCCTGTAGCCCCAGCTGTCCGAACTCACTCTGGAGACCAGGCTGGCCGTGAACGTCACAAGAGATCCCGCCCGCCTGTCTCTAGCCTCCCAGATGCTAGGATAAAGGCGTGCTGGCTGGGACAGTAGTTAGCTAGGTGGAAGGGGGGGAAAAGCTTAACGATACACAGTTCCAGGTAATTCTGAGCAAGCCGGCGAAACATAAGCTTATACATCTTACGGACAAAGATACGGAGGAAACTGGAGATTCTACACGTGCGCCAAATCCAAAAAGGGAAAAGACAGTAAACAAACTCAAAGAACAAAAAAAAATAAAAATTAAAATATTTAAAAGGAACAGCTTATCTTTATCTTATAAGTTTAGATTCATAGGCACTTATGTGGCGTGCGGGGCGGGGCGCGTACGCCCTGCTGATGGTGTCAAGTGTAAAATTCTAGTGGCCTGCTCTAGTACATGGGTTAGCAAAGTCACACCATTTTGTGGGTCATTGTCACTTACAGTCAGTTATAGAAACTTGGGGTTGGAGTATTAAGTGCTGTAGTGGGGCTATATAGGAATAATTTTCTATGACTTTTATATACGGAGGTTTTTTGGGGGAGAGTTCTTTGGAGATGAAGGTCTCATGATCTTAACTTTAAGGTGACGTGATAGACCAGGCTGGCTGCGTCAGATTCCGCCTCCATCTGCCGCCGAAACTGGGAACTTAACCTATGACCAGCCTGGCCTGGATGAGATCCCTCCCTTTAAGCCTTTTGTAAAAAATTCCTTTATTTTGGGGTGGAAGAGGCTGCGTAAGCACAACCAACCTGGCCCTACATAATTTTGAGAGTTTTGGGCAGGCACAGTAAGACGCGACGCTTGCGGACCGGTTCGACCCCAGCACCCACAATGGGGCTGATACTGTCTTGATGGCCCAGTTCCAGGGGAATCTGATACGCTCCTCTGACCTCTGCAGCATTGCAATGCACGGGTGCACAGACCTGCAGAACGAAAGGTACTTCACACACATAAAAAAATAAATAAAAATTTAAAAAATAAATTTTTATTTTTTATTATGTGTACTGTGTTTCTGCTGAGGGGCTTTAGTGACCTGTGGTTGAGTGCCTGAGAGGGTGAAGAAGGGGTTTGGAGGGCCCACACTGAGGCTGCAGTTTACAGGTGGAGTTAGTTTGATAACCCACGTGGGTTCAGTCGGAAGAAGCAGTGGATTTATCCTGTGTGCAAATTGTCATGCTTAAGACGCAATAAGCCAAGCAATCCAATTGCCACCCATGTTCCACATGCACAATTTTATAGTGAGAATATGTTTTAAATATTTTTTTATTTGATCTATCATTTTTATTCTCTGGATGATCTTTTTTGCATGTAGTTCTTGCACGCGTGTTGAGCAATGGCCTATGAATATGGTCAGAGATGAAGGTTGGGATCCCTGGAACATGGAAAGTACCAAGCAAGAGAGTTGTTAGTGTACAATGTGGGGTGTCTTGGAAGTGGACCATGGGGTCTTAGCAAGAGCAAGCGCAGCCACTGCTCTTAAACAGCGAGCCAAAGCTCTCAGACCCCTGTCCCCATTTCCCTAAAGCAATGTAGCTTTCACATTCCTCCCAAGCGTGAGGGAAGGCCTCGGAATCGCCTGCAAATCCTTCCCAGTACAGGACTATACTCTTCGTGGTTTGTAACCATGGGGAGGGTTTGCATTATATCTTGATTGTGGCTGTGGTTTGGAATTTCCCTCTGATGGCTGGTGATCTAGGGTAATTGTCTTATTGCTTGTTGGTCATTTATGTAATGTCTTTGTAAAATGGTCTGTTCAGATCTTGGTCCAGTGAAAGTAGCTTGTTTTTAAAATGTTATTAACATGTTTAGGTTTTTACATAATAATGAATTTCATTACATTTTCACACATGTAAATCTTTTTTTTTGTTTGTTGTTTTGTTTTTGAGAAAGGGTCTCCCTGTAGCTACACATGGCTTGGCAACTTGCTATGTAGTCTAAGGTTGGCCCTGGAACTCACAGAGATCTTGCTGCCTCTGGCTTACTAAATGCTAAGGATTAAAGACCATCACACCTCCTGTGCCTTTATTTTGGTCTTTTTGAGACAGGGTCTCTCTGTAACTCACTATGTAGATGAAGATATGATTGAACTCACTATTTAGACAGGCTCGGCCTTGACCACAGAGATCCACCTAACCTCCTCTGCTCACAATTATTGTATTTTTTTTTTTTAACAGGATCCTCACTATAAAGGGTGGCCTGGAACTCCCAGTTATAGTACAGGCTGGTCTCAAACTCGATCCATATTCTTATGGTAGGGATGGGTCAGTGTTCCTTTGGGAATTTCCTTCTAGCTGGGGGGTCTGAGTCAGGTGACCTCAGAACTTTAGTCTTGTTACAAGGGGGACTAACAATCATCTCTACCATATAGGTTAGTCTGAAGCATCATACAACAAATGCCTATTGAGTGTCTATTATGTGCTAGGCACTGTGATATAGGTCTGAACCCCAGACAGAGGTCGCCAGCATTGTGAGTTCCCCTGAGACTCCACTTGGAGCTCATGTCCTAGTAGAAGGAGACAGATGATAAATAAGTAAACAAGTGGAATATATAGTCTGTCAGATGATGATAAGCTCTGTGAGGAGGAATAAATCAGTGGGGGGGGTGAGGAGGGAGTGAAGGGTTGTTATTTAAAAAAAGCTGAAGTACTTTCTCACTGAGATAGTGGCATTTGAGACAGAGTTGTGCAGGAGGTAAGGGCTGAGCCGTGGGGTTGATGGGATGGAGGGGGAAGCCAGGGAAGGAATTCCAGACGGACAGACAGACCGACCGACCATTTGGGGTGCAAAGGCCTGGAGAGACCGAGACCAGTGCACTGGGATTTCTGACTTGGGGACATGCAGGAGGGGGTTCCTAACTGGAGCTGGGAATGTGGGACTCGGGCGAGGCAGCTGGGCAGCCGATGGCAGGGCCTGGAGAGCAGAGGCCGAGCATTGGGGACCTGTTCAGATCTACTCTGGCTCTTTCATGGAGAATGGACTGTGGGAGAGTGAGAGTTCAAGAGAGAGGCCAGGAGGGAGGCTCCCACAGCCGTCCTACCTGGAGATGGTGCCTGGCAGCCAAGCGGAAGTGACCGTGACAGCAGTGGTGACAAGTTGCTCAGGGTCTGGTTCATTCTGAAGGCAACAGCATCAGCTGATGGATGGTTGGTGGGACGAAGGAAAGAAACAGAGAGACGTCCCGGAAGCTCCGAGGTGTTTTGCTTGAGCAGCTGGAAGGATGGAGCTGTCACTTGGAAGGAGCCCGTGGTGGCGGGGGCTGACCCAGCAGGCTGCCATGTATCACGAGCTGCCACTAAACATGCCGATGGCGATAGATATCCACCAGGTCAGGTGGATGGATGAGCTGGGGGCTGGGGGTGGGGAAGGGATCCCAGGTCCATGGCTATGAATCCAAAGTTGTCAGCAAGAGTATGTCGTGGTCAATGCTGTACACACCACGAGGCGGGAGCCCGTCTCTCATGCCAGTGGTCTCAACAAGGGCGATTTTCTCTCCTGGGAGGCATTTTCTGGTATCTGAAGAGACCATTGCCTGTCATACTGCTGGTGGGTGCTGAAATGCACACACCCGGCAGAAGTGTAAGAGAGAAGAGGCCAGGGAAGCCAGTGAGCTGAAATTGTAAGATAGATATGAAGAGACGAAGTCGGGCATAGCGAGTGAGTGAGGCGTAAGCAATGGGCCTTGAGCTGCGATCCGAGGCTAAGTATTAAAGTGCGACTAAATGTCAAGTTCGGGCAGTCTCGATGACAGCATTATAGTAAAGTAAGGACGATGGACCTCAGATTTGGATTTTTAAGGAGTGTAAATGAAGAGACTAGTCTTCGAAGCTGGTGCTGGGGCCCTCTGATGTTTTGAGTCAATCATGGGCAGTGCCTGGCATACCACAAGCATTTCTTCAGTGACAGCTGTCATTATAGTATTCACGTTGCAAAGGCATTTCTGATCTGGCACTTGGAATAAAAGAAATCAGAGCTTGTGGTTTATACAGAATCTCTGTTGCACCAGTTAGTTAGTGTACAGATGAGGATACTGAGACCCAAGGGGAAGAAGGGACATGCCTAAATCAGACAGTGGTCAGGAATCGAGGCTCAGTCAGTGAAGCATGGACTGAGTTTGGATTCCTTAGCACCCATTGTAATAAAAAAAAAAGCCAGGTGTGTGGCGGCAATGCTTTAAATCCCCAGCTCGGAGGAGAGGCAGTAGATCCTCTGTGAGTTTCAAGGCCAACTGTGGTCTACAGATTGAGTTCCATGCCAGCTGGGGCTATAGGGAGACCCTGTCTCAAAAGACATAATAATTAAATAAAAATAAATAAATAAATAAATAATTTAAAAAAAAAAAAAAAGAATCCTTAACATCTGGGAGGGGCACAGGAGGGTGCCCTGGGATTCCTGTCGCGCCGTAGCCCAATAGGATGAGCTCCCAGGTTCAGTGAGAGACCGCACTTTCAGAAAATCAGGTGGAAAGCAATTAGAAGACACTCACCAGGTTGACCTCTGGCTTCCCCAATGTGAACACACACACACACCACAACACACACACAACACACAAATACAAAGAGAACCCAGTGTTGTTGAACATACCTTTTAATCATTCCCATTTCACAGTGAATAACACTCGAGGTTTAGAGATTTAGTTACGCTTGACCAAATGCAGCCCTGAGAATGCACATCAGGGCCAAAGCAAAGCTGGGCCCAGCTCCCTCTCTTTTTCCTGCTGGGTCCAGGACCCCAGCCTTGCAGTGGTGCCATGTGTATTCAGGGTGGGTCTTCCCATCTCAGTTCATCTAATGAAGAAAATCCCTCCCAGGCCTGCCTAAACACTCATCTCCAGGTCGTTTTAGATTCTCTCAAGTTGATAATCAATATGGCATGTCTTGATTGCCAATTGTGTGTCTAACAAACAATACAACAACAACAACAGCGAACAAACAGTAACAGCACCCAGCATGCTTGGGAGGCCGAACTGCCGCTGGGGTGAGTGCCTTCTTTGTGTCAGGTCCCGTGAACACGTCTCCCGGGCCTGGCACAGAGCAGAACACGGGAAGGTGGTCCAGGTGGGCAACCCAAGCAAAGACTAATTGCCCGCCCTCTAACACACAGCCTTCTCTTTGTTGGCTCTCTCTGCCTGGGATCCGGCCGGAGTTGTTTTGGCGGTTGGGGCAGGCTGTGTGGGTGGGTGGGCCTTCTGCAGGCCTACAAAACTCCGCTCCCACGGGCACGACGACTATTATTACGGTAAAAAACAATAATGGGCTCAGAAAAAAGGCGTTTTTTAAAAACCCTCTGAATCACACCATCTCCCAGCAAGCTGCTTGCAATTTTTCTCCTTGTTCCCATCTCTGCCCATATTTCATCAATGCAACATTTTCCACACAAGCCTGTTATTGAGTGGGTGATGGTGCTCAGATTTTGGCTTTAATTCACTCGGCGCTGGTACATGTGCAACCCTGTTTATAATCATGTTTATTGCCTGTAGACATCTACAGAGTGTCCCCAGATTGCTTGGCTGTTTGTTTCCCAATTCCTATTATTATAAATAATACTACATTGAAAAATTAAGTGCTTACAGTTCTTTTTATTCCCTTGAAATGTATTCCTTAAGGGTAAATAGTGCACGAATGATTAAAGGAAAGGGTCTGATATAATGTTGCTTTGCAACAAGCTTTTCTAATTCATACTGCTACTGGTGTTTCACTTTAGTGCAGAAGCATCTTTATTAATTACTATGGCTGGATACTTTAGCTTACAGCCTCTCCTGTAATACTTAATTCTGTTTTCTTTTATTGTGTTTTGTTTTTGTGAGGAAGGGGCTCATCTAAGCCCAGGCTAGCTCCGTAGGCTCACGTATGTAGCCAAGGTATGATTCTGACATTTTGAGTCCTTTTGCCTCACCGTCTCCCAAGGACTGGGAATCACAGGCATGTGTTTACCGATGCCTGACTCATAGTAAAGTAGGTGGGCTTTTGAGACACGGTCTTATGTATACTAGGATGGCTTTGACTCACTTTGATACTTGAAATGAATTCAGAACTTTGGATTCACGCCTTTTTTTTTTTGCTTTTCACATAAATTTATTTATTTGATTTAACAGGCAAATTCGAGACCCGATTTGCCGTGCACATTCCACCACACCACCACCAGAGGCTCGTGCATATCTGACCAAAATGCTTTCCATCTCTTATCTTTCTTTCAATATTCTTCCATGAGGGAAGTTGACTGTTTTGAAGCAGAGATTTCAACTGTTTCCAGGCAGTGTCTTTGGTGCAAGTATTTCTGATTCGGTTGTTTGATTGTCTGGTCCAAAATGCATGATGCCCGACGCGTTTGCTTTTTTTTTTTTTTTTCACATAAATATTTTTATAGTACTTTTATTTATTGTTAAACAAATCTAGAACCAGTGATTCCCATTCATGTTTTCCCCACACCCCACCAGGAAGAGCTCGGCATCTGCCAAACATGCTTTCCATCTCTTAGTCTTCTAAATATTTTCCATGAGGAAGTGGACTGTGTATGAGCAGAAGTTCACACTGTTTAGTCCAGTTTCTTTGATGCCGGTATTTTTCTGATTTGTTGTTGTTATCCCAAAATGCTTATGCCCAACTGCTTTGTTAAAAGCTCAGGGGGCCCTACACAAGAATACTTACAACTGGGTAATTGGCCTAGCACCACAGATGAGTGATACCATGCACCGTTTGNCACTCATCTTCCCTTACGCAGCCATAACGAACTTCATGTCGACATAAATCAAGCTGACACTGGCTATGAAAAGAGCGTATTTTGGAATATTTTACTGTGGTCTCTCGTAAAATGTGGACAAGGCACCTAAGATGAAAACAGAGTTACATTTTAATATTGCTCTACCACAGTTTTTAAAAAAAAAAAATGCATCGAGATAGGTACACATACACAATGCCAAGTTCTAGTCTGAGAAGTTATTTTTTTGAGATAGTGTCTGACTCTATTGTCCTGCCTGGCCTAGAACTTCCTATGCAGATCAGGTTGAGCTCAAACTCACAGAGCTCTGTCTCTGCCTGTAGAGTGCTGGGATTGAAGGCATGTGCCATCACACCTGCCTAGAAGCCAAATTATTACTAAATTCTTGTCAGAAAAAAATAAATCACTACATGCAATTATAGGGCTAATGTGGGATAGGTTAATGAGTAATTAAATTTAATTATTATTATTATTTTTTTGTCTTTTCGACACAGGGTCTCCCTGTAGTCCCAGCTGTCCTGGAACTCACTCTTTAGACCAGGCTGGCTTTGAACTCACAAAGATCCACCTGCCTCTGCCTCCCAAGTGCTAGGATTAAAGGCGTGCGCCACCACGCCTGGCTGTCCTTCACTTCTACAACTTTGTCATCCCAAGAATATTATAGAAATGACATCATACAGTATATAACCTTTTTGGAATCCCTTTCTTGGGAATTTTTTTTTTTGGTAACAGATTTATTGCAGTATAATTCACATGCATACATTTAACTGATCAAAGTGTACAATTAAGGGGCTTTTTAAAAAATATATTCAGAGTTATACAACCATCACCACGATCAGCTTTAGAACATGTCATCAACCACATGGAAGCTCGGCACCCCAATACCCATCTCCCCCAGTTCACTCTGATTCTTGTCAGCCTAGGAGAACACTAATCTACTCTGTGTCTCTCTGTTTACCTCTTTGTAGCTATTTCATATAAATAGAGCCACATATGATAATTTATAGTCTTTAAAAAGCAGCTTCTTGGGGCTGGAGAGATGGCTTAGTGGTTAAGAGCACCGATTGCTCTTGCAGAGGACCTGGGTTCGATTCCCAGCACCCACATGGAGGCTAGGGACTGTCTTTTTTTTTTTTTAGTCTTTCAAGACAGGGTCTCCCTGTAGCCCCAGCTGTCCTGGAACTCACTCTGGAGACCAGGCTGGCCTTGAACTCACAAAGATCCGCCCGCCTCTGCCTCCCAAGTGCTAGGATTAAAGGCGTGCCTGGCTGGGACTGTCTTAACTCCAGTTCCAGGGGAATCTGACACCCTCTTCTGACCTCTGCGGCATTGCACGACACGGGTGCGCCAACCTACATGCAGACAGTACACTCATACACATAAAAAATAATAAATAAAATATTTAAAAGCAGCTTCTTTATTTGATATTTTCAGGCCTTATTGCTGCGGCCTCTCCCATGCTGTTAGTATTCTGTGCCTCTCTGTTACATTGTGCAAATACACATTTTTCATTTGTCCATTCATCAGTTGATAGAAACTTGGGTTATTTATACTTTGGGGCTATTATAAATAATATTTCTATGAACTTTTATATACGAGGTTTTTTGGGGGAGTTCTTTTTGAGATGGGGTCTCCCTGTCCTTCCAACTGTCCTGGAACTTACTATGTTGACCAGGCTGGCCTTGAACAGAGATCCGCCTGCCTCTGCCTCCTGAGTCCTGGGATTAAAGGCGTGCGTCATCACACCTGGCCCTACATACAACTTTTTTGAAGAAAAGATTTTATTTTGGGGGGCTGGAGAGATGGCCTAGCAGTTAAGAGCGCCGACTGCCCTTGCAGAGGACCAGGGTTCGATCCCCAGCACCCACATGGGGCTGATTACTGTCTTTGGCTCCAGTTCCAGGGGAATCTGATACGCTCCTCTGACCTCTGCAGCATTGCATGGCACGGGTGCACAGACCTGCATGCAGGTACATTCAAACACATAAAAAAAATAAATAAAAAATTTAAAAAATAAATTTTTTTATTTTTAATTATGTGTGTGTGTCTGTGAGGGGGTACGTGCCTGTGCGTGCAGTGCCTGCAGAGGCTAGAAGAGGGTGTTGGAGCCCCCTGGAGCTGCAGTTACAGGTGGTTGTGAGCCACCCTACGTGGGTTCTCTGGAAGAGCAGATTTTACTCTTAACCACTAAGCCATCAATCCAATGCCCCCATTTCACATGCACAATTTTATGTAGATATGTTTTAAATTTTTATTTATCATTTTTATTCTGCGTGTATGATCATGATGTAGGTGCACCTGTGTGGCGCAATGCCCTCAGAGGTCAGAAGAGGGTGTTGGATCCCCTGGAACTGGAGTTACCAGCAGTTGTTAGTTACAATGTGGGTGCTTGGAATGGAACCTGGGTCTTGCAAGAGCAGCAGCCAGTGCTCTTAAACACTGAGCCATCGCTCCAGCCCCTGTCCCATTTCCTAAAGCAGTGTAGCTTTCACATTCCTCCCAGCTGAGGGAAGGCTCGGACTTCCCTGCATCCTTCCCAGTACAGGACTATACTCTTCTGTTTGTAACCATGGGGGAGGGTTTGCAATTATATCTTATTGTGGCTGTGGTTTGAATTTCCCTGATGGCTGGTGATCTAGGGTATTGTCTTATGTGCTTGTTGGTCATTTATGTATCTTCTTTGTAGAAATGTCTGTTCAGATTCTTTGTCCAGTTGAAAGTATCTTGTTTTTTAAAATGTTATTAACATGTTTAGGTTTTACATAATAATGAATTTCATTACATTTTCACACATGTAAATTTTTTCTTTTTTGTTGTTGTTTGTTTTTGAGACAGGGTCTCCCTGTAGCTACAGCTGGCTTGGCACTTGCTATGTAGTCTAGGTTGGCCTGGAACTCACAGAGATCTGCTTGCCTCTGGCTTCTAAATGCTAGGATTAAAACCATACACCTCCTTGCCTTTTTTTTGGTCTTTTTGAGACAGGGTCTCTCTGTAGCCCCAGCTGGCCTGGAACTCACTATGTAGAGCAGGCTGGCCTTGAACTCACAGAGATCCACCTACCTCTGCCTCACAAGTATTGGATTTTTTTTTTTTTAACATGATCTTACTATATAAGTGGCCTGGAACTCCCTATATAGTACAGGCTGGTCTCAAACTCTGATCCATATTCTTATGGTAGGATGGGTCAGTGTTCCTTTGGGAATTTCCTTCTAGCTGGGGGGTCTGAGTCAGGTGACCTCAGAACTTTAGTCTTGTTACAAGGGGGACTAACAATCATCTCTACCATATAGGTTAGTCTGAAGCATCATACAACAAATGCCTATTGAGTGTCTATTATGTGCTAGGCACTGTGATATAGGTCTGAACCCCAGACAGAGGTCGCCAGCATTGTGAGTTCCCCTGAGACTCCACTTGGAGCTCATGTCCTAGTAGAAGGAGACAGATGATAAATAAGTAAACAAGTGGAATATATAGTCTGTCAGATGATGATAAGCTCTGTGAGGAGGAATAAATCAGTGGGGGGGGTGAGGAGGGAGTGAAGGGTTGTTATTTAAAAAAAGCTGAAGTACTTTCTCACTGAGATAGTGGCATTTGAGCAGAGTTGTGCAGGAGGTAAGGGGCTGAGCCAGGTGGTTGTGGTGATGGTAGGGGGGAAGCCAGGGAAGGAGCATTCCAGACGGACAGACAGACCGACCGACCATTGGGTGCAAAGGCCTGGAGGAGCACCGAGACCAGTGTCACTGGGTTTCTGACTGGGGACATGGCAGGAGGGGGTTCCTAACTGGAGCTGGGAATGTGGGACTCGGGCGAGGCAGCTGGGCAGCCATGGCAGGGCTTGGAGAGCAGAGGCGAGCATTGGGGACCTGTTCAGATCTACTCTGGCTCTTTCATGGAGAATGGACTGTGGGAGAGTGAGAGTTCAAGAGAGAGGCCAGGAGGGAGGCTCCCACAGCCGTCCTACCTGGAGATGGTGCCTGGCAGCCAAGCGGAAGTGACCGTGACAGCAGTGGTGACAAGTTGCTCAGGGTCTGGTTCATTCTGAAGGCAACAGCATCAGCTGATGGATGGTTGGTGGGACGAAGGAAAGAAACAGAGAGACGTCCCGGAAGCTCCGAGGTGTTTTGCTTGAGCAGCTGGAAGGATGGAGCTGTCACTTGGAAGGAGCCCGTGGTGGCGGGGGCTGACCCAGCAGGCTGCCATGTATCACGAGCTGCCACTAAACATGCCGATGGCGATAGATATCCACCAGGCAGGTGGATGGATGAGCATGGGGCTGGGGTGGGGAAGGGTCCAGGCCATGGCTATGAATCTCAAAGTTGTCAGCATAGAGATGGTGTCAATGGCATTAACAACCACGAGGCGGGAGCCCGTCTCTCATGCCAGTGGTCTCAACAAGGGCGATTTTCTCTCCTGGGAGGCATTTCCTGGTATCTGGAGAGACACATTGCCTGTCATACTGCTGGTGGGTGCTTCCCAAGTTAAGAAGTAGAGGCCAGGGAACTGCTAAACTTTGTACAATGTATGAGCAGTGCTCGATGACAAGCAATTATCTAGTTTAAAATGTCAATGGCACTGAAGTTGGAAACCTCAGATTTGGATTTTTAAGGAGTGTAAATGAAGAGACTAGTCTTCGAAGCTGGTGCTGGGGCCCTCTGATGTTTTGAGTCAATCATGGGCAGTGCCTGGCATACCACAAGCATTTCTTCAGTGACAGCTGTCATTATAGTATTCACGTTGCAAAGGCATTTCTGATCTGGCACTTGGAATAAAAGAAATCAGAGCTTGTGGTTTATACAGAATCTCTGTTGCACCAGTTAGTTAGTGTACAGATGAGGATACTGAGACCCAAGGGGAAGAAGGGACATGCCTAAATCAGACAGTGGTCAGGAATCGAGGCTCAGTCAGTGAAGCATGGACCTGAGTTTGGATTCTTAGCACCCATGTTAAAAAAAAAAAAAGCCAGGTGTGGTGGCGCATGCCTTTAATCCCAGCACTCGGGAGGCAGAGGCAGGTAGATCTCTGTGAGTTCAAGGCCAACTTGGTCTACAGAGTGAGTTCCAGGCCAGCTGGGGCTATAGGGAGACCCTGTCTCAAAAAGACATAAATAAATAAATAAATAAATAAATAAATAAATAAATATTAAAAAAAAAAAAAGAATCCTAACTCTGGGGAGGTGGGCACAGGAGGGGCCCTGGGATTCCTGGTCAGCCAGCCTAGCCCAATGCATGAGCTCCAGGTTCAGTGAGAGACTCTACTTCAGAAAATCAGGTGGAAAGCAATTGAGAAGACACTCACCGTTGACCTCTGGCTTCCCCATGTGTGAACACACACACACACACACACACACACACACACACACAAATACAAAGAGAACCCAGGTTGTTGAACATACCTTTTAATCATTCCCATTTCACAGATGAATAAACTGAGATTTAGAGATTTAGTCGCTTGACCAAATCAGCCCTGAGAATCCACATCAGGGCCAGAAGCAAAGCTGGGCCCAGCTCCCTCTCTTCTTTCTGCTGGGTCCAGGACCCCAGCCTTGCAGTGGTGCCATGTGTATTCAGGGTGGATCTTCCCATCTCAGTTCATCTAATGAAGAAAATCCCTCCCAGGCCTGCCTAAACACTCATCTCCCAGTCGTTTTAGATTCTCTCAAGTTGATAATCAATATGGCATGTCTTGATTGCCAATTGTGTGCTAACAACAATAACAACAACAACAACAGCAACAAACAGTAACAGCAGCCCAGCAGCTGTGGAGGCCCTGCCCTGGGGTGAGTGCCTTCTTTGTGTCAGGTACCCTTGAACACTCTTCCCTGGCCTGGCCAGAGCAGGAACGGGAAGGGGTCAGGTGGGCAGACCCAAGCAAAGACCTAATTGCCGCCCTCTAAACCACAGCCTTCTCTTTGTTGCTCTCTCTGCCTGGGATCCTGGCCCGGAGTTGTTTTGCTGTTGGGCAGCTGTGTTGTCTTCTGCAGGCCTACAACTCCCTCCCACTCTATTATTTACTGTAAAAACAATAATATGGCATCAGTAAAAGGCTTTTTAAAAACCCTCTGAATCACACCATCCTAGCCCAGCAGCTGCTTCAATTTTTCTGCCTTGTTCCCATCTCTGCCCATATGTTTCAATGCACATTTTCACACGCCTGTTATTGAGATGGTGATGGTGCTCAGATTTTGGCTTTAATTCACTCGGCGCTGGTACATGTGCAACCCTGTTTATAATCATGTTTATTGCCTGTAGACATCTACAGAGTGTCCCCAGATTGCTTGGCTGTTTGTTTCCCAATTCCTATTATTATAAATAATACTACATTGAAAAATTAAGTGCTTACAGTTCTTTTTATTCCCTTGAAATGTATTCCTTAGGGTAAATAGTCACGAATGATTAAAGGAAAGGGTCTGATATAATGTTGCTTTGCAACAAGCTTTTCTAATTCATACTGCTACTGGTGTTTCACTTTAGTGCAGAAGCATCTTTATTAATTACTATGGCTGGATACTTTAGCTTACAGCCTCTCCTGTAATACTTAGATTTGTTCTTTTATTGTTGTTTGTTTTTGTGAGGGAGGGGCTCATCTAGCCCAGGCTAGCTCCTATCTCACTATGTAGCCAAGGATGATCGTGACATTTTGATCCTTTTGCCTCCGTCTCCCAAGGACTGGGATCACAGGCATGTGTTACCATGCCTGACTCATATTAAAGTAGGTGGGCTTTTGAGACAGGGTCTTATGTATCCTAGGATGGCTTTGAACTCACTTTGTAATTGAGAATGATCTAGAACTTTGGATTCACCCTTTCTTTTTTTTTTTTTTCACATAAATTTATTTATTTATTTTTAACAAATCTAGACCCATGTTCCCACTCATTCCCCCACCCCACCAGAGCTCGTGCATTCTGCCAAACATGCTTTCCATCTCTTAGTCTTTCTCAATATTTTCCATGGGGAAGTTGACTGTTTTGAGCAGAAGTTCACTGTTTCAGTCAGTTCTTTGATGCAGTATTTTCTGTTGTTGTTGTTTCCAAAATGCATTATGCCCAACTGCTTTGTACAAAAGCTCAGGGGGCCCTACACAAGAAATACTTACAACTGGGTAATTGGCACTAGCATCCACAGATGAGTGATACCATGCATCGTTTGTTTTTCTGGGACTGTGTTACTTCACTCAGCATGATGTCCTCTAGCTCCAGCCATTTTCCTGCAAAGCTCGTGATGTCGTCTTTCTTTACTGCTGCATAGAACTCCATTGTGTAGATGTACCACATTTTCTCTATCCATTCGTCAGTTGAGGGGCATTTAGGTTGGTTCCAGCTCCTTGCTATTGTGAAGAGAGCTGCAATAAACATGGCCGTGCATGTATCTCTGTGGTGGCGTAAGTCTTGAGGGTACATGCCCAGGAGTGGTATGGCTGGGTCGGGTGGCAAGTTCATTCCAAGTCTTCCAAGGGTTCTCCACACTGCTTTCCATAGTGGCTGTACAAGTTTACATTCCCACCAGCAGTGGATGAGTGTTCCCCTTTCCCCACAACCTCTCCAGCACTTGGTATCATTTGTTTTCTTGATCCTAGCCAGTCTTATTGGAGTAAGATGATATCTTAAAGTGGTTTTCATTTGCATTTCCTTAATGATTAGTGATGTTGAGCAGTTCTTGAGGTGTTTCTCAGACATCTCTAATTCCTCGCTTGTGAAGTCTCTGTTCAGTTCTTTGCTCCATATATTGAGCGGGTCGTTTGTTTTCTTTTTTCTTTGTTTTTTGAGTAGTTTATATATTCTGGAAATCAATGCTTTGTCAGATGTATCTGCAGTGAAAGTTTCCTCCCATTCTGTGGGATTTCTCTTCACTTCCTTGATTGTTTCTTTTGATGTACAGAAGCTTTTGAGTTTGATGAGGTCCCATTTGTCAATTGTCGACCTTAATTCTTGTGCAGCTGCTGTCTGATTTAGGAAGTCTTTTCCTACGCCTATGTCTTGTAGTCTGCTGCCAACTTTTTCTTCTATCACCTTCAGAGTTTGGGGTTTCACGTTGAGGTCTTTAATCCATCTGGAGTTGACTTTTGTACAGGGTGAGAGGTAGGGGTTTAATTTCATTCTTCTACAAGTGGTGATCCAGTTTTGCCAACACCACTTGCTGAAGATGCTGTCTTTTCTCCATTGTGGTTTCTTGGCCCCTGGATTCACCCTTTCAGTGCTGGGATAATGCCCAGTGTTAAGTAGGTGTTATTTCCTCCATTGATATTACTGTTCACAAGGTTTAGATAATGTGCCTGAAGTCATAGAGCTAATGAGGAGCAGAAGTAGGATGTGAACTTGGATGCAGTTGGTCTCCATCTATGAGACAGAGTGCATTGTCTCAGAGCGTTTGCATCCTCATTAACATCATTAAAACAAATCCATCCTGGGCTAACTTAATAGACATTAGACGTGTGCTCTCTGCTTCCCTGTATCACGTGACCTGTGGTCTCTGTCACCTTCAGTGGGATTCAGTGGGATATGGTTCATTGGTCCCTGGGTTCTGTCTTGCCAGTGTGTGTTGGCAGCTGAAGGAAGTGTCTGGGTGGCAGATGGCTTTTGGAAGCAGAGAGACTCGCGGATTCACACCCTTCAATCAGCATGTCGGTCTTAGTCAACAGGCTTTTTGAGCCCTTGGATCTGTTCAGGAGGAAGACAAGAGGAAAGCGGGCCTTCTTTTCATTTCAGGGGCCCCTCGAGTCTGGAAAGGTAGACCGAGGCCACCCAGCTGCTGCAGAGTGAGACACGTGAGCTGCTGGCACTTTTGTCCTCTATGTCAGAGGCTGCTATCTTGGGTCCTTTGAGCTCTTTGGGGTGCTTTTTGAGAAGCTTGAGTGGGTTGCTAGTACTTAGAAATTTAGAGATTTCATATAAAAATATGAATTTCTAGCTCTTTTGAAAATGAGGAGAATCTGGCAATCTGGAGTCTAGTGTCTGCCAAGGCAGAGCTTGGTCACCAGGAGCTGAGGGTATACTGGTAGATAGGACACCTGCAGTCCTGTTCATCAGAGTCCGAAGTATCCACTCAGCCAGTATACCTTGAACTTACCCTGTCCCTATCTAAATCCTTCAGGAGGGTGAAGAAGTACCCTCCTGATGAGCCTGAAGGATGATGGGAAGGAAGATAGGCTGGGAAGGAAGGCAGTCTGGGAAGGAAGGCAGTCTGGGAAGGAAGGCAGTCTGGGAAGGAAGGCAGGCTGGGAAAGAAGGTAGGCTGGGAAGGAAGGCAGTCTGGGAAGGAAGGCAGGCTGGGAAAGAAGGTAGGCTGGGAAGGAAGGCAGGCTGGGAAGGAAGGCAGGCTGGGAAGGAAGGCAGGCTGGAAAGGAAGGTAGGCTGGGAAGGAAGGCAGGCTGGGAAGGAAGGGAGGCTGGAATTCCAGGGACAGGGGTGAGGTGGGCAGAGCTGGTCTTGAGACCAACTTTTGACAGAGCATAGAAAGTGTGGTATGAGTCGAGCATGGTGGCACACACCTTTAATCCTAGCACTTGGGAGGCAGAGGCAGGTGGATCTTTGTGAGTTCAAGGCCAGCCTCGTCTACAGAGTGAGTTCCAGGACAGGTGGGACTACAGGGAGACCCTGTCTCAAAAAGACCAAAAAAAAAAAAAGAAAAAAGCAGGCATGGTGACTCACACCTTTAATCCCAGCACTCGGGAGGCAGAGGCAGAGGCAGAGGCAGGTGGATCTTTGTGAGTTCAAGGCCAGCCTCGTCTACAGAGTGAGTTCCAGGACAGGTGGGACTACAGGGAGACCCTGTCTCAAAAAGACCAAAAAAAAAAAAAGAAAAAAGCAAGCAAGCAAGCAAGCAAGCATGGTATGTTGGCTCCCACAGACATCCTGGGACAGTGTCCATGTGCCAGCTTGGCCCAGAGCTGAGCATAGAGAATAAATCAGACTTCTGAACAACATGGCAGGTGAGTGCACAGAACGTTATGCCCAGACATATAAGAATGATGGGTTAAACCAAACCCACATCAACACCTGAAACAGGAGCTTCTCTCTTGGGTTGCAATGTCAAGAAAACCCATGTGTGACACCTGGGTCAGCAGCTGGCATCCTTGGGTGGCAGTGAGCAGTGGCAGCATGTTATGTCCCTGTGGGATGGGGCTTGGGTATATTTGCCTCTGTGGAGAAGGGAGTCAGTCAAGAGGGAGCCCTTGCTGCATGAAGTTCTGAAATCTCTGTTGGTTCCATCTATGACCAAAGACATGCTACTTGCTTGGGGCCTGGTCAAGAAAGGATTGCTGAGTGGGAACAGAAATTTACTGTGTTGTGCTTGGAGCTAGTGTGACAGTTGTCACCCATGCCCTTCTGAGTGGAAGCAGCATGGGCTCATGTGTCCCTATGTATCTTTTTTTTGGTGAGGGGATGCTGATGTCACAATTCTCTTAGAGTTGTACTTAATCTCCTTGAGGGGCTAAGTAGCTGTGCTTTCTCGGCTTCTCTGAAGGGAGCCTGAGGCTCCCTAGTGGGGACGCTCGTGTAGCCACTCACGGTATCTGTGAGGCATGAATCCCACAGGCCCCAGAATCAGGGTGTGAGGGAGAAAGTATCATTAGAAGCATCTCCAACTTCTTCCTTCTCAGATAAGATCAAAGAACTGGTTAAAGCAGACACAGGGCTGTGAGCTGAGCCCTGTCCACTCCTGGATTCACTTTAGATTCCCTGATTATGTGTGTGTATGTTTGTGTGTGTGGGGATATGCATGCATGATTACGTTTTCCTATGTTTGTGTGTGTGCGGGTGTTCATGTATGTTTGTGTGTGTGCGGGTATGCATGCATGTTTGTGTGTGTGAGTATGCATGCATGTTTGTATTATTTCTCAGGTGCTGTACACCTTGTGATTTTAAAGACTTAATTTTTTTTTTACATTTTGCTACAACTTTAATTAATAGTTAATTTAGCATGTATGCCCACTTGTATATCTCACAGGTGTGGGGCTCAGAGGGCAACTTCTTGGAGTCAGTTCTTTCCTTCCACCATGTGGGTCCAGTGGATGTTACTTGGGGGTGTCAGGCTTGGCAGCAAGTGCCTTTACCCACTGAGCCATCTTGTCCCACTCTGTTTTTGAGACAGGGTCTCTCATTGCCTAGAACTCACCACGTAGGCTAGGTTGGCCAGGCAGTGAGACCCAGGTATCCGCCTGTCTCTGATTCCCTGGCGAAGAGATTTCAACTGCATATCACCACACCCAGGGTGTTTTTATTTTATTACTATTATTATTATTATTATTATTATTATTATTATTATATATTTTTTGGTCTTTTTGAGACAGGGTCTCCTTGTAGCTCTGGCTGTCCTGGAACTCACTCTGTAGACCAGGCTGGCCTTGAACTCACAGAGATCCGCGTGCCTCTGCCTCCCAAGTGCTAGGATTAAAGGCGTGCGCCACCACGCCCGGCATTTATTTATTTCCGTATGTGTATCAATGTACTGTCTGCATGCAAGTTTGTGCACCCGTGTCGTGCAATGCCGCGGAGGTCAGAAGAGGGTGTCGGATTCCCCTGGAACTGGAGTTCTCCTGGAATTGGAGTTTCAGACGGTTCTCGGCCACCATGTGGGTGCTGGGGATCGAACCTGGGTCCTCTATAAGAGTGGTTGGCGCTCTTAACCGCTAGGCCATCTCTCCAGCCCCATATTTTTTTATTTTTTTAATGTGGGTTTTAGGGATTGAACTGGGTTTCAAGCACTTTGACAGACTGGGTCATCTCAGACCTCCGATTTTTTTTTTTTGAGACAGGGTCTCCCTTTAGTCCCAGCTGGCCTAGGACTGGCTATGTAGACCGGGCTGGCCTTGAACTCACAGAAATCCACCTGCCTCTGTCTCCTGAGTTCTGGGATTCAAGGCATGTGCCACCATGCTTGGCATTCCAGGTTTTTAGTTTACAAAATGAGGGCACATTTCAGGCCCCATGGAATCGTCTAGCAGCTGTGTAGCAGAGCTTGCTTCCTTGCTGGGTAGCTGTGTGGCCAAGGCTGAGTGTGACATTGTTGTTGTTTCAAGGCCAATGGGGCAGTGGCAGGTGGGAGCGTGGGGTTCTGGAGCCGCCCATGCAGGTTTGGATTTCAGCTTCACCACTCATGACCTGTGTGACTGTGGGTGTCACCCAACCCCTGTATGAAAGCTAATCTAATGATAGCATCCATCTTGTTGGACCTCAAGAAGGATGAAATGATAAAAAAACATTTTAAAGCCTTTAGAAAAATGCTCAGCACATCTAAATCTTCCTAATATTAACCACCATGATTAACATAGCATAACAGATTGTGTTTCCCTTTTGGCTTTGGCAGCCAGGGAACTCCTCACTGAATTTGTGGCTTGCCTGTAGACCTCAACCCAGGACATGATGATGTGGTTTCTTTCTAGTCAGTCTCTGCCTTATTTAACCATGTGGCTATTATTTCTCTCATCATTCTGGTTTATGTATACTACTATAATCCTGTATGTATTACTGTGAGCTGTTTTACAATAACTAGAATTAATAAATTAAGAAAAGTATAGCAACAGGTTGGTTTAGACTAGTGTTGTTTAGGATGATCTTGAACTAGGTAAACTGTGCTAATTATAACTAATTTCATTTTATTTTGAGACAGGGTTTCACTATATAGCCCGGGCTGGTCTCTGAAGTGCTCGTAGTGGCTAATTTATTATTTATTTATTAATTATTTTATTTATTTATTTATTTATTATTTTTTATGTGTATGAGTGTACTGTCTGCATGTAGGTTGGTGCACCCGTGTCGTGCAATGCCACAGAGGTCAGAAGAGGGTGTCAGATTCCCCTGGA
The DNA here is from genome assembly GCA_009823505.1 of Rhizomys pruinosus. Classification (NCBI taxonomy): domain Eukaryota; kingdom Metazoa; phylum Chordata; class Mammalia; order Rodentia; family Spalacidae; genus Rhizomys; species Rhizomys pruinosus. Next base: position 567,252 of record VZQC01006111.1, on the reverse strand, counting down.
ACTGGAGTTAAAGATGGTTCTTAGCTGCCATGTGGGT
>VZQC01006111.1:541339-565203 GCA_009823505.1 Rhizomys pruinosus | reverse complement strand
TTTTTTTTGGTCTTTTTGATACAGGGTCTCCCTGTGGCCCCAGCTGTCCTGGAACTCACTCTGTAGACCAGGCTGGCCTTGAATTCACAAAGATCTGCCTGCCTCTGCCTCCCAAGTGCTAGGATTAAAGGTGTGTGCCACCACGCCCGGCTGTCAATTGTTTCTTTATTGTGTGTGTGTGGGCATGTGCCTGCCATACTGCACATGTGGAGATCAGAGGGCAACTCTTGGGACTGGTTCTTTCTACTATGTGGATGAGTCCTCTCTCTGGCCTAATAACTAACTTTCCTGAGGACTTATAGCCTGTTAGCCTTTGTCATGCCTGCTTTGTGTGTATTATTTTGACAGTCACAACCATCCCAGGGTAGGGGTATTATGTTCCCATTTCTCAGTTCAAGAAACTAAGGCCCAGGGAGATGAAATCGCTCAGGCAGTGGTGGCTGGCTGCAGACAGGCTGAGCTAGGATCCAAGCATGCCCTCCCTGGCTTCAGAGCTGACACGTTTGACCCTGTTCAGTTCTGGGTTTCTGGGAGTCAGAGGAGGGATGATTCCCTGAAGCAGCCTGATACCCTCTCCTGCCCCTCTTTCTTTCTTCCCACTTCTGTAACCTTTGCTCTGCTTTCTGGTTCTCCAGAGCCCATGAGGGCCCCCAAAGGCCTGGCTTTCGCTGAGATCCAGGCGCGCCAGCTGACCCTGCAGTGGGAGCCCCTGGGCTACAATGTGACTCGTTGTCACACCTACACCCTGTCCCTCTGCTACCACTACACCCTGGGTGGCAGCCACAACCAGACTGTGCAGGAGTGTGTGAACATGGAGCGGGGAGCCAGCCGCCACACCATCAAAAACCTGCTGCCCTACCGGAATGTCCACGTGCGCCTGGTCCTCACAAACCCCGAGGGACGCAAGGAGGGGAAGGAGGTCACCTTCCAGACGGATGAAGATGGTAAGCATGTCAGCCTGAGGTCTGGACCCCCTCAGTCCGGGCCATGAGCACCTCCCACACCCAGGGCCAAAACTAAAATTTACACAGGGATTGTAACTCGGCACCATAGCCAGTATTCAAGATTGTCAGATTGCCGTCATTTCTTCCTGAAGGGTTTGGAAGAATTCAGCACCGAATTTGAGCCTGTTTTCCTTATGACATGGTTTTTAATAATAGTTTTCACTTGTGAAGTGGATTTGAATAGACTTTATTCAAATATGTGTCCACTTTGATATTTTGTGCTTTTACCTCTCAAGTGCTGGGATTAAAGGCAAGCACCACATGCCTGGCTAGGTATATTGTGTTTCATGTCTAAAAAGAGAAAAAATAGCTGGGTGTGGTGGCGCACACCTTTAATCCTAGCACTTGGGAGGCAGAGGCAGGTGGATCTCTGTGAGTTCAAGGCCAGCCTGGTCTACAGAGTGAGTTCCAGGACAGCTGGGGCAGGGAGACCCTGTCTCGAAAAGACCAAAAAACCAAACAAAAAAAAAAAAAAAAAAAAAAAGAGAGAGAGAGAAATAAATTAGTTCATTGTGCCTAAATTGTCAAATGTCTAGATGTAAAGCTGTTTATAATATGTCCATGTTTATTTAATGCCTATAGGATCCACCCTGATACCATTTTTTCTTCCCTGACATTGATGGCTTGTTTTTCTCTCTTTTTTTTTTTTTTCTTGTTTACTCTTACTAGAAGTGTATACATTTTGTTCATATTTCTGAAGACTCAGCTTTTGGCTTAGTTATTTTTTTATTGTACATTCGTTTTTATTATTTTGTTGTTGTTCTTTTTGAGACTTGGTCTCCCTGTAGCCCTACGTGGCCTGGAACTGGCTATGTAGACCAGGCTGGCCTTGAATCACAGAGATCTGCCTGCCTCTGCTTCCCCAGTGCTGGGATTAAGGTGTGCGCCACCACATTTTTTTTTTTTTTTTTTTTCATTTATTATTAAATTTTTGGGTAGCAGACAAAGAAATGGGTTTCATTGTGACAATCTTCACAACACCACACACACACACACACATATATATATATATATATATCATTATACTTTGGTTCTGTGCCCCCCCCACTTTCCTCCCCAGCTTCTCTTTCTGCCTATTGCTGGTCCCCATGTTCCTAGGCCCCCTTCTTTATTCAGTGCATTGTTCTGAACCTTACTTTTATATTTTTGCAGCTCTGGGGAGTGAACTTAGGACCTTGGCTATGCTAGGCAATCACTCCACCACTGAGCCAGCCCCTTTGAATTATTTCTTTTTTTTAATTTTTATTTATTTGTTTAATGTGTATGAATGTACTGTCTGCATGCAGGTCTGTGCATCGGTGTTGTGCAATGCCGTGGAGGTCAGAAGAGGGGTCGGATTCCCCTGGACCTGGAGTTAAATAAAGACGGTTCTCAGCCGCCATGTGGGTGCTGGAGATTGAACCCGGGTCCTCTGCAAGAGCAGTCGGCACTCTTAACCGCTAGGCCATCTCTCCAGCCCTGAATTATTTCTTTAACAATGTAACGAAATGAAATTTTTATTTGCATGTGTATGGTATATGTACATCTTGTGTGGCTTTGTGTGCATGTGTGTGAAGGTCGGAGGTCAATTCTAGGTGTCTCCCTCAGTGGCTTTACACATTTTTTGAGAGAGGGAGGGTATTTCCTTGAACTAAAAGCTCACTGATAGGCTAGACTGGCTGTCCATCAAGCCCCAAGGATGCCCCTGTCTCTGCTCCCTTCCTCCCCAATCCCCAACCAAGCACTGGAGTTACAGATGTGCACAACTGCAATCCAGCTTTTATGGGGGCACTGGGGATTCAAACTCAGGTCCTCATGCTTGTATGACAAATGGCTTGTTAACTGAGCTATTTCCCCAGCCTCACTTTTAGCTTTTTGAGCCTTTATTCTATTCCTTTTTATCCCCCCCCCCTTTTTTTTTTTTCCTACCAAGGCCTTGCTGTGTATCCCAGGCTGGCCTCAAACTTATAATCCTCCTGCCTCAGCACTGGGATTGCAGGAGTGTGCCATCTTGCCTGGCCTGGGCCGTATTTCTAATGTATGCATTTAAAGCTGTGAGATTCTTTTTAAGCTCTAGTTTAGCTGCTTTTCACAGTTTTTATTTTGCAATTATCCGGTCCTGGGGCTTCAACTCAAGGCCTTGCATGTGCTAAGGAAGTGTTCTGCGGCACTGAGCTCTGTCCACAGCCCCCGTATATTTTGATATGTTCTATCTTCATTATTGTTCAGTCCCAAATACTTTCTGATTGCTGTTATAATTTCCTCTGTGACACAAAAGGTATTGAGAATTACTTTGCTTAATTTCTAAGCAATTAGAATCTGTGTATGTGTGTGTGTGTGTGTGTGTGTGTGTGTGTGTGTGTGTGTGTTGCTGGGCCTTGTGTGTGCAAGATAAGCACTCTACCACTGAGCCACAACCCCAGCTCATCAATGAGGAAATCTAAATCTAATTAATTATCTTTTTTCTTAAATGATTTTTTTCTTGGTATTTTTGAGACAGGGTCTCCCTGTTGCCCAAGCTGTCCTGGAACTCGCTCTGTAGACCAGGCTGGCCTTGAACTCACAGAGATCCACCTGCCTCTGCCTCTACCTCCAGAGTGCTGGGATTAATGGCATGTGCCACCATGCCTGGCTCTATTTGTTTCATTTGTTTTGTCTTTTTGAGACAGGGTCTCCCTGTAGCCCCAGCTGTCCTGGAACTCACTCTGTAGACCAGGCTGGCATTGAACTCACAAAGATCCACCCGCCTCTGCCTCCCGAGTGCTGGGATTAAAGGCTTGTGCCACCATGCCTGGCCTGTTTGTTTCATTTTTAATATTTTATTTATTTATTATTGTTTTTATGTGTGAGTGTATTGCCTGCATGTATGTAAGTGCATGTGTGTCAATGAAATGCTCTCAGAAGACAGAAGAGGGTGTTGGGTTTCTTGAAACTGGAGTTATGGACAGTTTTTAGCTGCCATGTGGATGCTAGGATTCAAACCCAAGTCTTCTGCAAGAACAACCAGTGTTCTTAACTGCTGAGCCATCTTGCCAGACCCCTTTTTGGTCTTTTTGAGATGGGGTCTCCCTGTAGCCCCAGCTGTCCTGGAACTGGCTACTTAGACCAGGCTAGCCTTGAACTCACAGAAATCCACCTGCCTCTGCCTCCCAAGTGTGGGGATTGAAGGTGTGCACCACCAGGCCTGCCTAATTAATTCTCTTTATGGTATTGATTTCTGCTTAATCCCCCATGGTCAGAATAGGTACTCCAAATTTAGTTCTTTTGAAATTTGACCCTTGCTTCATAGCCAAGCAAGTGGTTACATGTTGGTAGCTATCCCATATGTATGTGAAGAGAATTGCATCCTGCCACCACTGTTGGGTACAGTGTTCCACATCAAACCATTACACACCAAGCACTTGCTCTATGTCAGACACCAGTCAGAACATTTTCCATAAACCAATACATATAATTCCCATGACAGCCTGTGTGGTAGGCTGTTGTTCCTACTCCCATTTTGTAGATGAGCTCACAGATGATCGATCATCAGCAGAACTGCGCTGTAAACTTGGCTTTCTGGCTTCAGAATTGTCATCCTGGTTTTTGTTGTTTGTTTTGACGCTAGAGATTGAACCCAGGGTTTGTACATGCTAAGCTCATGATTTACCTTTCCTCACCCCAAGTTATTTACTTTTAAGTTTTTAAATTTTTTGTGATAGAGTCTCATGATATAGCATAGTCTAGCCTTGAACTTGGGGTCCTTCTACCTCCACTGCTGGAATTATAGGCATGGGCCACCACACCAGGCAGAGTTGTCACTTTGGCACCTGTATTCCTGTGCCAACACAGGTCCAAAGCCTTCTCTGAATTCCTGCAGCTCTCCCAAGGACCCATAAGCAGCTCATCTGGTAGGTTTTCTTGCTGCCCCCACCCCATGTGTAGTTTCATGTTGGGCACAACAGTGGCCCAGATTAGAAAAAAAAAGTTCAGCCACTTCCTTTGTTTTTGCTGGACCCCACTCACCCTGAGACGTGTGCTCTGGGTGGGAGCGGAGCTCTGGCTGGGATTGCCCTGCCCAGCTTCCTCTCTCTCTTAGCTTGGCTGGCTGGCCAGTGAGCCTCCAGCAGCCCACCTATCTCTGCCCCACTTACTTCTGGGTGACAGATGTATACCACTGGGTTTTAAGTACATTATGGGGATCTGAACTCAGGTCCTCATGCTGGCGCAGCAGGTGCTTTCCCACTGAGCTGTCTCCCCAGCCTGCTCTCACTGATTCTTGTCTTGGATTATGCAAGCCCTGTCTTATGACCTCAGCTTCCTCACAATGTTTGGCCTAAGTGTTTTTCCAGTAGGAGACTCCTTTAATCCTAGAGAAGATCCCTGTGCTTGCTGTGACGAGTGTATATTGCAGCCAACACCAAACTGAACCATGCCTCCAAGTGCCCATTTGGAAATTTTCACAGTGCTTCAGTGTTGCTAATTTTCTTTAGGTTCATGGAGATTGTTTATATAATTAGACATTTTTAGACAGGAAACGTCTCTACTCATGATCCTGACCCCCTACTGAAATTGTTTTCCTTTCTCTGGTAAATATCTATATTTCACAAATGCTACCAGCTGGAGCCAAACAGGAGCCTTTAAACGTTCCTCTTGGCTGAATGCAACCTACATGCTGTGAAAGTGCCAGTTGCCCTTTGAGAGGAGTAAGTTGGTTCATATACGATGGCCCACATGATCCCTGAGCTTTGGGTGCATTGTTTTATTTGGTCCTGGTTAGAGAGGGCTGCTGCATCATCTCCATTTCATAGATGGAGAAACTGAGGCTCAGGAAGGTTGAGTAATCCATGCAGAGCAGCCAGAGGCAAGGCTACAACAGGAACCCTGCATGTGGAGCCAAAGCTCTCTTTCCTTTCTTTGCCCTCCTTTCCCAGTGCCTGGTGGGATTGCAGCCGAGTCCCTGACCTTTACTCCACTGGAAGACATGATCTTTCTCAAGTGGGAGGAACCTCAGGAACCCAATGGCCTCATCACTCAATATGAGGTGAACAGGGGTCCAGGTGGGAGGTGGGAACACTTCACTTTCATCCCTGTGATAAGACAGAGTGGAGAAGAGGCATGAGGGAGGAGAGAGGTGGGCCTCATGGCTCCTCCCATGATGGCCAGGGTCTGTGGTCTGAGCAAGGTAGGGGAAGGCCCGGTGCATCCAGCTTCTGTGGAACAGAGTGGGCCTAGGGGGCTCCCGGGTCAGTGACATTCATCCCTGGCCTGTGCCACATACCTGCCCATCCTGCTCCCAGATCAGCTACCAAAGCATCGAGTCCTCAGACCCAGCAGTGAATGTGCCGGGTCCACGACGCACCATCTCCAAGCTACGCAATGAGACCTACCATGTCTTCTCCAACCTGCAACCCGGCACCACCTACCTGTTTTCTGTGCGTGCCCGCACCGGCAAGGGCTTTGGCCAGGCAGCCCTCACTGAGATCACCACCAATATCTCAGGTGAGCCCCTTGTGAGGGGACCTAGAATCCCAGAGTTCCAGGGATATTGAAGGGCAGGGCAGTCTAGGAGTGGGTACAGAATTGCCTACTGAGGGTGCTGGAGAGATGACTCAGCAATTGAGAGTGCTGACTGCTCTTGCAGAGGACTTGGGTTTGATTCCCAGCACCCACATGGCGACTAAGAACCATCTTTAAGCCAGGTGTGGTGGTGCATGCCTTTAATCCTAGCACTCGGGAGGCAGAGGCAGGCAGATCTCTGTGAGCTCAAGGCCAGCCTGGTCTACAGAGTGAGTTCCAGGCCACCTGGGGCTATAGGGAGACCCTGTCTCAAAAAACAAAAATTGCCTACTGAAAGAAAGGTGCCATTTAGGGGCTGCAGTCAGGGGTCAGTGAGGATTAAGTCAGAGGAGTCAAGAGACTGTGGTGGGTATAATCAGAAGGTCGAGGTCAGTGTCTAAGGTCAGGGGCCAGGGAACCTCAGATCAGAGGGAACAGGAGGTAGGTCAAGGGGACTAGAGGCCTGGCTTTTCTAGCCCAGCACCCTGGCTCCATGCTATGTCACTGTCTCTTCTCAAGCTCCCAGCTTTGACTACGCTGACATGCCATCACCCCTGGGAGAGTCTGAGAATACCATCACTGTGCTGCTGAGGCCAGCTCAGGGCCGCGGAGCGCCCATCAGGTAGGGAAGCCTATTGGAAATGGTAGGGGTCGGGCCTCTCCTCCGATCCAGCCAGCTCTCTGGTTGCCCTAGAGCATTCTATGATTCAGGACAGGCAGAAAGCCTGAAGCTACTCATTAAAAGCCAAGGGCATGGGTCTCTCCTGTGATTCTAATGGGTTCCTTGGACAATGTCCAGCCTGGAGAAGGGACTTTCCTGGCCTCTCCAGGGAGCCTACTTCAGACACTTTGGAGACCAGAAGCTCTTGGGGCCTTGTATTTTCTAGCTCTGTTCCCAGAGGTATAGGGATGGTTTTTCTAGAAGGCTAGGACAGCCAAACTGGTATGGCCATCTTCCTGCAGTGGTGGAGGCTGGGTCTACCACTGCTGAGGGATGCTAGGTACAGATGGGGTGTATGTGTCTGAGAAGGGTCATCTCAGGGTTGCCTTTGTGACATGTGTATGTTTGGTATGGACATGTGTGTGTAAGGGACATGTGGGGGAGTATGCACAAGTATGAGACCATGAGGGTGTCATGCATGGAACCCTGTGCAGTGCATGTTTAACTTCACTTTACATGCTCAGAAACTGCACACAGAGCATGTGAGCTTGTTCCTACGGCTACATGGCTAGCAAGTGACAGGGCTAGACTGGATCTCAGGTCTGTCTCTGTGTTGGTTCTATGTCGCTCTGACCAAACTCTCAAGGAAAGCATTTGTTTGTCCCATAGTTTCAGAGGAGTCAGATCATCGTTGCCTGCTCCCCCCATCTTGGGCAAAATATCAGAGTGGCGGGAGTGTGTCTGGGAGGGGCTGTCTTATTCCCTGGCTCCTGCGAAGCAGAGAGAATACCTGGGTTCAAGCTGGCTGCCCCCTTCTTCCTCTCCTTTTATTCCTTCTGGATCCTCAGCCTATGAGATGGCGCCCCCTACAGTCAGGGCGGGTCTTCCACTCTTAGTTAATCCTTTTGGACATACCCTTACACATACACCCAGAAATGTGTGCTTTACTAATCTAAATGCTTCTCAGTCTGATCAAGTGCCAGGCGCATTGATCATCATGACCTGTAAAGCCTGTCCCTCTGTCACGGAGCCTCCCTGCCCTTTGGGTCTCCTCCTTCAGTTGGGACTGTGTTGGGGGTGTCCCAAGAAGGTAGTAGGTTGTCCAGGGGCCCTAGGCAGTCCCCTACCTTCTCACTCCCTGTTATCTTCTAGCCCGTGGGGTCTACCCAGTATTTGCCATTGCAGCCTGCCTTGGGGAAACCCAGGAAAGCTGGGCACCTGCAGGCGTTGCACTGTTTACTAGAGCCTTGGGGTTCTGGTGTGGCAGGAGCTTGAAGGACTTGGGGCATTTCTCGACTCTGTTTCCTCTTGGGGGATCCTGTGAGCTGGACTGGGCTAGGTGGGAGCAGGGAGATGGGACAAGGAGGGTGTGACGAGGCAGGATGGCTGTGTGACCCTGGGAAGTCAAGTCACCTCTATTCATTATCCCATCAGGGACATCATTTCAATTTGTGATTAATGTGAATTATTGTCACTTTCTAGGAAGACTTGGGGCTGGGGAAATGGAGGCTGAGAGGGGCCTGGACCAATGTTTATAGTGGTTTAGTAACAGGCAGTGAGCTGACTCCCTGTACCAGAAGCTGGAAGGAAATAGCCGGAGGGAAGGCAAAGGCCCCCCTTCCCTTGACAGAGGCCGACTGGCAGCATGTCACACACTGAGCTGTGAGGCAGGCAGACAGGGAGATATTTAAATGTGTCAACCTCCATGGGTTCAGTCTGGCTTTATTCTGCAGCATTTGGAGGCGTTCACAGCCAAAGCCCCTTCAGTGAGATTCTAACATAAACAGAATGTCAGGGGCACGGCGGAGCAGGAGGGCAGGTCCTGAGATGACGGGATCCAGTTTGTAGGCAGGAGGCTGCCTTAGGGTCAAAAGCACCGTGGACTCCCTTGTTTGCTTAGTCTCTTTCCCATGGGGGGACACTTAGTTTTAGGAGGCCCAGACTGGATACCTACTACGGGGCTCCTCATTTGATCTCAGAAAACACTCTGAATGAAGGAATGTGTCCTTGCTCTATTCATCATTACCCAGGCCCAGAGGGGAGTCATTAGTTGTTTCAGTGTCCCATGTTGTGTGTCAAATACAAAAGGAGGGGCTGTAGAAAAGCACTTGCTGTTCTTACAGAGAACCCAGCGTCAGTTCCCAGTATCCACATGGCGGTTAACAACCATCTGTAATGTAACTCCAGTTCCAGAGGAGCCAACATCTTCCTCTGGCCTTTGCAGGCACCACACACACACACACACACACACACACACACACACACATGCATATGATCTACCTATATACATGCAGGCAAAATACTCATGCACATAACATAAAACAGGCATACACACAGACACACACACAGACACACACACACACAGACACACACACATGCATATGGTCTACCTATATACATGCAGGCAAAATACTCATGCACATAACATAAAACACAGACACACACAGACACACACACATGCATATGATCTACCTATATACATGCAGGCAAAATACTCATGCACATAACATAAAACACACACACAGACACACACACAGACACACACACATGTATATGGTCTACCTATATACATGCAGGCAAAATGGGGCTGGAGAGATGGCCTAGCGGTTAAGAGCGCCGACCGCTCTTACAGAGGACCCGGGTTCGATCCCCAGCACCCACATGGCGGCTGAGAACCGTCTGAAGCTCCAATTCCAGGAGAACTCCAGTTCCAGGAGAACTCCAGTTCCAGGGGAATCCGAGACCCTCTTCTGACCTCCGCGGCATTGCACGACACGGGTGCACAGACTTGCATGCGGACAGTGCATTCATACACATACAGAAATAAATAAAATTAATAAAAAAAAATTAAAAAAAAATACTCATGCACATAACAAAACACAGACACACACAGACACACACACAAACACACACACACACAAATCCACAAAAGGGCTCATGAATGAGTTCCAATAGGCCTCAGAGTTTGTTCCCACTGAGCAGAGCTACAGTTCTCTCAGGCTTGGTTACTGGCAGCAATTTAACAACAGATACTCCCTAGCAAGTGCCTGCTTGTATCTACATCTGACTTACTCTTATTTTGCAGATGCCGGGGTGGTTACTTGCCCAGCTAGAAAGAGGCAGAGTTAAGGATGCTCTTTAGGGGGTGCCTGACCTCAAAGCTCATGCCCTTCATCACCTGAAGGCACTCTGGGTCCTCTGTGGTCACTGTACTATCTCTTTGCCCAGCGTCTACCAGGTAGTTGTGGAGGAAGAACGGCCACGGCGGCTGCGACGGGAGCCAGGGGGCCAGGACTGCTTCCCAGTGCCTCTGACCTTCGAAGCTGCGCTGTCTCGTGGCTTGGTGCACTACTTTGGAGCTGAACTGGCGGCCAGCAGCTTGCCTGAGGCCATGCCCTTCACCGTGGGCGACAACCAGACTTATCGAGGCTTCTGGAACCCACCACTTGAGCCCAGGAAGGCCTACCTCATCTACTTCCAGGCAGCAAGCCACCTGAAGGGGGTGAGGGGCCGCTGGGGCAGGCAGTTTCAGGAGGCTTAGTGAGGCCTACCACAGGGGCCTGAGGCCTACTACAGGGGCCTGAGGCTCCGGCCCAGGCCCTTCCATGGCCTCAACCTCCTTTCCCATGCTGTTCTGTGTCCTTTGATCTCATTGGTCTTTCTTAAGGCATTTCCTATGTGCAGACCCCTCCCCTCTGGACTCAGGGTCCACCTGTAGGTGGAGTGTCCTTAGTAGTTTGTATCTGAGAAGTTGAATGAAGTCCTAGTCATCCTGACTGGGGTTCCTGTCCTGGAGAGGGTGGGTTTGCCTTTTGGTGTCTCTGAGCCTTTTCATCTGTATTTCTAGGAAACCCGGCTGAACTGCATTCGAATCGCCCGTAAAGGTGAGTGTGCTGGGTGCCTTCAGCCCTGCTTGGGCCTGGATCGCCCTCTAGGGAGGCTGATCCTGAGGACCCAGGGCTGTGAGGCACAGGGCTGAGGTTGCCAGGGTCAGGAAGGGCTTCCTTTTTTGGTCCCTTGGTGCCCACCTCGAGAGCTCCTTCTGGTAGCCTCCTCTATCCTCCATTTCTCCCCACAGTCATAGAAGGGACCCCGACAGAGAGAGAGCAGGGTCTGGTCTGCAGAGGGGGTGCCATTGTGCTTGCATCTTGAGGTGGTGGGGACCGGATTCTAGTTCTGGATTCTGTGTCTGTTTTTTATTCCTGTGGTGGGAGAGACAATGGGGACAGGTTGGGAGCCGGTGGTATGAGGATTGTCCCTCTTCTGGTCATGGAACGTGGTTGGTTACACCTTGGCATGTGCCAACTGGCATAGGTACTTTCTCCCTTCCATCACCTGGCAGGAGGACAGGTGGGTCTGAAAGCCCCAGGTGTCTCCCGTTCCCTAGGTGAAGATCCTGAGGAGGATGTAGGGAGGTGGAGAGGAGGTGAACAGGCTGGGGGAGACTGACTTGAAGTACAGAATGCTGGCTGGTGGCTGAGGGGCAGGGTGAGGGGAGACAGGTCTTTGATTGAAAGGCAGAAGATCAGGGCAGCGCTGAGCTCAGCACTGGGCCCCTTGGCGCATGTGTGTTTCTACAGCATAGACTGTGCCCTGAGGCTCAGATCCCTGCAGGTAGGGCTGGATGGTCCCTGTCTTTTTTTGATTGTCTGTCTGTTCTTTGAAGCTGCCTGCAAGGAGAGCAAACAACCCCTAGAGGTGTCCCAGAGGTCGGAGGAGATGGGTCTCATCCTGGGCATCTGTGCGGGTGGCCTCGCCGTCCTCATCCTCCTCTTGGGGGCCATCATCATCATCATCCGCAAGGGGTGAGTGGCCCCGATGCCCTGGGCCACCAGGGACTCCCACCCTTTGAAAAAGCCTACTGAACACAAAGGAGCCGTGGCTGGGGTCGGTAGGGCGGCCTCCTGGTGGTAAAGCATGTGGAGGGCCACCAGCCTGGACATTGGGGCTGCAGATGGACCCATGCTGGCCAGTGGGAGTCAGAGACTCAGCAAAGGAAACTGCTTTGGAGCAGCATGGCTAGAACGCAGTCTGGCTGGTGCCAGGTGCCACTACCCAAGAATGGGCACTCTGCCTAGTGCCAGGGAGCTGTGTTGGCAACAGGCACTGCCCTCCTTTGTCTGAAGGGGTTGTTCCAATAGGAAGGTGTGGAGGTGACCTGACTGTGACTCGTCAGTGCCGGGTGGCACCTCTAGCTAAGGTGTCTGCCTTGACTGACTGTACAGGCTCAGAGTCCCAGAATGAGAGAGCCACCAGCGAGTTTGAGGACATCTGTCTAGTGATTAGAATAGCTTTCAAGCAACCAAACCTGTCTTCAAAGCACCAAAGCCGGCTAGGGATATGGCCCAGTTTGTAGAGTGCTTGCCTAGAACACACGAAGCTCCAGGTTTGGTCTCCAGCACAGCATAAACCAGGAGCAATGGTCCACACCTGTAATCCCAGCACTCCAGAGACGGAGGCAGGAGGGTCAAGGTTCAGGGTCGTCTTTGTCATTGGCTACATAGTGAGCTCAGGCCCTGCTTGGGAGATCCTGTTTCAGAAACCCAAACAAAAACAGCCCAAGCATGAAAACAGCAAAAACAACAGTCTCTCCTCCCGAAGCCTAGCACAGGAAATGGTTGGAGGCAGGGTGGGGGCTCCTGAGAACTCTCTGCTTGCCACCCCCACACCACCTCATTCTCCTACACCACCTCATTCCCACCAGGCAGCTCTAGAACACAACCACCTTAATTGAGGCCCAGGGATGCTGGGCCCTAGAGGGGGCAGCGTCCCGCCCAAGGTCACCCCAGGAGCCGGCAGAGCCAGCCTCATCCCTCCCCATCTGGGCTCTGGCTTCTGTAACCCCTGCTGCTGCCAGGCTGAGCACACATGGGCAGGTTGGCACTGGCTCTCTGGGCTGCCAGGAGCCGGTAAGTTGAATCCAGGGAGGTGTCAGAGAGCTGGCTTAAGCCAGCAGAAGTAGAGTCAGGGTGAGCCAGTGGGACGGAGGTTTTGTGGGGAGATGGCCTAGCCCAATGCTCAGGCTCAGTTTCCCTTCCAAAGTTCCTGTGCAGCATTTTGAGACACAGTATTTTTAATGATTACTTAATGAGGGATGACTGTATGCCAGGAGTGTTAGTTACTGAGTACTGGAAATGTGCCAGGCAAGGTTCTGGCACTCGGGATCCATCTGAGAACATGTCCTTCTTGGATCTGACTCTCTTTTCACTGATGGAGAAGCTGTAATTAAGGCGATCTCCGCACGCCACTCAGCTTGGTTTGAACTCAGCTTCACTATAAAGGTGAAGGGCCTTCTTGTAGGTTCACCCCAAGAGCTAGTCTTGGCATCTTCCCCAGCAGGGGCCAGAGAGGGAACTCTGGGTATGAGTGTAAGTGGGGGCTGCTAGGGGGTATTGGAAGTCTGCTCTGGTCCTACTCTGGCCTTTGGTAGCCACTGCACATCTTGGGGTCTCCCCATTTTGCATTGTGGGGCATATTGGAACAAAACAGCTCTGGGAATGACAGAAGTACTCAGATCAGCTTAGAATAAAAACCCCTCGTGCCGGGCGTGGTGGCGCACGCCTTTAATCCTAGCACTTGGGAGGCAGAGGCAGGCGGATCTCTGTGAGTTCACGGCCAGCCTGGTCTGCAGAGCAAGTTCCAGGCCAGCTAGGGATACAGGGAGACCCTGTCTCAAAAAGACAAAAAACAAAAAATAAAACCCACATAAGATTAAGTAGGAGATAGAACACCTGCCCCCAGGCCTGAGGGAGGGAACCCAGGGGACGTTTCTAAGCTAGGGCTCTGGGGCCTGGTGCCTCTGGACTTAGCCGTGACACCTGGTGACCTAGTGTCCTCATTTGTGAAATGGGAATTTGTTTTCCAGTACTTGAGATTGAAACCTGAGCCTTGAACACACTAGGCAAGTGCTCGATCCCTGAAGCAACAGTCAGCTCAGTGTGGGCCTTTTTATACAAACTGTGCTTTGGGTGGCCCATAGGAAGGTGAGTTAGTTCCTCAGTGAGCCCCAGTGGCTGGGTCAGTCGGCAGGGACAGGAGGGCTCTGGGCTGGTCTGGGCATCTCACTGGGACCTCTCCACCTTGCCCGTCCATATCCCCAGCCTTTCCTTTCTAGGTCGAGGTCTTTGCATAGGGCTGCCCACTCAGGGGATCTGGGAGTTGCTGGCTGAGTCTGAGGGTGGGGCTGTCTGCAAGAACGGGAGTAAGGCTGGGTGGGAAGGTACCTTGGAATGTGCGTGTGCTTGATACACATCTGTGTGTCGGTGTGTTCACATACCTATGTATATGTGTATCGGTGTCTATTTCTGTGTAGGAGTGTACATATATGTGAATGCATCTGAATGTGTCTGTTTATGTGCAAGTATACATGTACACACATTTCTCTCTGTATGTGTACATATGACTTCCAGAGCTACGCGTCTCTGAGACCCTTTGCCCGCTTCAGCAGCATGCTTGGGGAAGATTCTGGAAAGGCTTCTGGTCTGAGTTCCTAGTGTCTGAGTCTGGCCAGTCCTTTGACTAAAGAAGGTCCTTTGACCTGTCTGGTTCCTGGCCAGCGATTTCCCAAGAGTGGGAAGCCCTAGTTCCCTGCCTGCTGGTGCTGTCCTTGGCCCAGCCTTGCTGGGAAGCCTGGACAAACTGTGCCTTCTCTTTGCATGCTGCCAGGAGGGACCGTTACGCCTACTCCTACTACCCGTAAGTAGCTCTGCCCTAGGCACCTAGGGCCTGTCTTCACCGCTGGCTGGGCCAGGGCCAGCCCCTCTCTATGGCCTCCTCCTCCGCTGGTTGTTTTTCCTCTTCCCAGACCTGTTTCTCCATCCTTCAGCTGGCCCTGCATTCCTCCCCCAGCGTCCTCTAGGTCACATCACCTCCCTGGGGCTCAGTGAGGTCACCACACTGAGGTGGGCTCTCATCTGCCTCCTGAACCTGCCACTGACCCCCTGAGTCCCCAGGCTTCCTCCTCTCCCACTTGGGGTCTCTAGAACCGAGGAGGCCACTCTCCCTCCCTGTTGACTCCAGCAGATAATTTTTGAACCTAAATTCAGAACTTTTGAGTGCGTATGTGCATTAAATTCCGTCTACCTTGCCTCACGCTGAGATCTGCAGGCCAGAGGAGTCAGGTGTCCCTCTGGCCCCCACCCTCACTTGGTCTTCTGTGGATCAGGTGGTTTGTTTTAGAGTTTTCGAAGGTGGCTGAGAGCCCCAGCTGGGAACAAGCCCTGTGGTTCCCACTGGAAACTATGTTCTAGGCCAGTGTCCCTTAAGGGACCTTTTGGGGCTCTTGGTTCAGCCAGCATGGCAGACTCCTTTTAGCCTCCACGGGGGTGTGTGTGGGGGGTGAGGGTAAGTCATTTGCCTGTTGGCTCTTGCCCCTTTAGTCACAGAGCTGTGTCCTTGCCTCCCTCTCTTTCTCTCATGTTCCCTGAGTTCCTGGGGAGTCACATCCTGATGCCTCCCACCCACGACGGCTGAGGAAGGCAGGCTGCTGTCCCCTCCCTCTGCTGACCTCAGCTGTGGGCTGGGCAGTGGTGTGCAGTAGTGGGCCCTGGTGGATAGTGTGGGCAGGGACCTCACATGCTTCTCTCTGCCAGCCATGGGGGATATCCTAGGAGCTGTGGGAGTCAGAGGGCCTCAGCTAGGGTAGCCATATCCTGGGAGACCCCTGAACTGGCAGAGCAGCCCCTGGCCCTCAGAAGGCCTGGTCTTTCCACTGCAGGATGGAGGGAGCTCCCAGGCAGGGCTCTCATGAGGGGTGGGTGTGCTGGGGCTGGAGTGTCGGTCGTCTTGTGGCCCTGAGGTGTCAGCTGATCAGGCTTAGTGTGAACCTTATCCATCTCTTGGGACCTTGGAGGAAGGAGGATGTGATACAAGGTCCCAACGCAAGGCTGCTACTGCCGGCCGTCAGGGGCTGGCGAGTGCAGGGCATAGCCAGAGACAATTCCAGGACACCACTGGCTCCTGACCCAAGGTCCTGAGTGCTGGGCCCCCCTCCCACCTCTGGGTGCTGTCGTTCCCACACGCAGAGCCAGTGTCTCTCATCACTTCCCTCCATAGGAAGCCGGTGAATATGACGAAGGCCACTGTCAACTACCGCCAAGAGAAGACTCACATGATGAGTGCCGTGGACCGCAGCTTCACGGACCAGAGCACCTTGCAGGAGGATGAGCGGCTGGGCCTGTCCTTCATGGATGCCCCTGGCTACAGTCCCCGAGGTAAGTGCCAACCCTCTCTGCCCTCCGGCCTACCTGACATAGGAGGGAGCCCAGTGGGGCTACTCCACCGCACAGGAGCTCTGAGATACTCTAACCAAAGCATGTATTGTGTGCCTGCTGTATACAACCCTGGCCTGGAAAACCAGAGAAGGCAGCAGGGTGTGTTCTACTGCGGTGGAGGAGCTTGGGAGGAACTCCGTCTAGCACAGCAGGGACACAAGATCCAGGGTGACAGTCATCACGGAGCAGGGGCTGCTGCGGTCAGAGGAGATGGGTACAGCCTCACACTTAGTGAGGACCTACTGTGTGCAAGGTGGGGATCCAGTGGCTGGGGGCGGGGACCATCCTGTAGTCACATAGACCTGGGATGGCCTCTGTGTGCCTGGGACAAGTCATGTCACAAGACATTTGTCACAAGACATCTGTTTTCTCACAAATAAAATAGGATTGAAGGTTATCTCTGCTGGTTAACTCATTCTTCTAGGGCTGCTGTGAAGCCCAGATGAGATAATGTGTGTGAATCACTCAGTGTCTGGATTGTTGAGCAGAGCCAGGTGTGAGTTCCTAACATGCTTCATCTCCATCATCTTTTTTTATTTAGTGTTGATTTAAACAATAGAAAATAGGTAATGCTTCTGAAAGTCAAAGCAGTAACAGTGTAACAAACGCCAGCTAACCCCACTGACTGCTCAGAACATGAGCCTGGTACTCCTTCTCAGCTGTTAACCCCCACCCCCAATACCTTCTTACACATAAATATCCTGAAATGTGTAGTCATAATCATCTGGCCATTTTTTTAAAAGAGAGATTTATTTTTTATTGTATGGATATAAGTGTTGGCACGCATACCTGTCTACGCAGCACATTCATACAGTGCCCGAGGGTGTGAAATACCCCGAAACTGGAGCTATAGATGAGCTGTGAGCCACCCTGTAGGTGCTGAGAACTGAATTCAGATCTTCTGCAAGAGGCACTGAGCTATCTTTTCAGCTCCAATTATCTGGCCTTTGAAGGACATTTTTTTTTTTACCATGTGTGCATGTAACCCTAAAGAGCAGTAGAATTTCATTCATTTTTCTAGATATATAAAAATAAATGGGTCTGGAGAGATGGCCTAGTGGCTAAGAGCGCCGACCGCTCTTGCAGAGGACCCGGGTTCGATCCCCAGCACCCACATAGCGGCTGAGAGCCGTCTGAAACTCCAATTCCAGGAGAACTCCAGTTCCAGGGGAATCCGAGACCCTCTTCTGACCTCCGCGGCATTGCACGACACGGGTGCACAAACTTGCATGCAGACAGTTAAATTCGATACACATACACGACTAAATAAAATTAAAAAAAATTAAAATAATAATATTTCAAGGTCACACTAAACACTCAACATTTCTTTTACTTGGCCTGTTGTGGATGTTTTGCTATTCGTGACTCATAATTTTATTCCTCAGATGCATAATTTTTCCATTGAGTGACCATGTCATAGTTGCATTTTTATGATTATTCCTTTGGCTTCCTGTTTCTGATGAGAGAACTTTTCCACGAGTCTTTAGACACCCCTGCATGTGTGTGGGGGATCCTAGAAGTAGACTTGCTGCATGATGAGATCCATGCTCGCTGAGCTTAGTTCCAAAGTGCTTTGACTTCTTTCCCCTCTTAGAGTGGTGTGAAAGGCTTTTTGTAGCTCTATGTCAGGATTAAAATTCACCAGCCTCCTCTTTCCCTTTGCTGGGCTGGTTTGTATAATGGTGATTTCTCATATCTTTCATTTGCATTTCTGAGTGCTCAATGAAAGGTTGAAATGCGGTTCCCAGTCATTATGTGGCATTCAGTCTTCTGTCCTCCCTGAAATGCCTGTTCACGTCTTTCACCTCAATGTTCTGTTACTTTTTTGTTGTTGCTTTCTTAGTAGTTTTTAGGAGTTCTTTATATATTCAGGATAATAATCATCTGTCACATATAATGTGCAAATATTTTTACCCAGATTTGTAGCTCTATCTGTTCCAGGTTATTAAGTGTCTCTGCATAGAACAGAAATGTTTTTATTTAAAATGTACTCATTTCATCAGTCATTTCCTTTGTGATTTCTGCCTTTCTTGTTTTCTTCAAGAATTGCCTTTCCTGGGAGCTGGGAAAGTGGCTTAGCACGGTAAGTGCTTGGTGTGCAAGCAGAGGACCTGAGTGTTTGGTTTCCCTGAACAAAAGCCAGGAAGAGGAGAGCCACGTGTATATGAACCCAGCACTGGGGAGGGGAGATAAGGAGGATCCCTGGAGCACACTGGTCAGCCAGGCTAGTCAAATTGGTGAGCTCAGGGTTCAGCATGAAGACACTTTCTCAAGAAGAAGGTCATGGTGGAGGGATGGCTCAGTGGTTAAGAGGCATTGCTGCTCTTACCTGGGTTCAGTTCCTCAGCATCCACATGGCATCTAACACTATCTCCAACAATCTCCAGTTCCAGAGGGGGTCCGTGACGCCCTCTTCTGCCACCGCAACGATTTGGAACGCACATGTGTTAGCACAAAACACAAAAAACAACATACAGAAAAATAAAAAATTTAAAATTTCTTTAAAGAAAAATTAATTTAAAAAAATAAGATTAAGGTGGAGAGATGGCATCAGATGGTTAAGAGCATTGGCTACTCTTGCAGAGAACTCGCAGAGAATGTTCAAACCCAGCCAGCATCAGGTTATCCTCGGCTATAACAACCTATCCATAGCCTCCAGTTCCAGGGCAATCTGGAATGCCGTCTTCCTGACTTCACTGACACTGCATGATACAGGTGCACTTACATACATAGCAGGCGATAGCCCATTAGACACCTCTGTTCTGTCATAAAACGTTAGTTCAGGAATTGACCAAAGAGGCAATGGAAAATGAAAGATGACATGGATCTTAGGAGCAGGTTGTTCTTTATTAGAACAATGAAGACCACGGATTTCTCTTGGGATGTGAAACTGGCTAGCAACCTCGGCGACAGTTGGTGTAAGTTTTAATGAGTTGGAGGTGGAGAAGGAGAATAGTGTATTTTCTCCAAGTTTATGTTTTTTAAACAGTTTAGGATTTGGGACAATAAAGTGCTGGCATATGTTTTTCCTGGTGTCCCAGATATTACAGTTTCTGGTTGGAGGTTTGCTCACTGATTTAGCGGTCTTTTTTTTTTTTTTCTTTCTTCAAACACGCATCATGGAGCCCTTTAAGTCCAGACATTTATGCTTCAAAGCTTCCACAGCAATGTCCACACAATTTCACGACATAGCACACCACACACAGCATCATTCCATTCCATCCTACCCCACAAAGGTCATTAAGCAATCTTTTCTTCCCCATCAAAAGCCCACCCCAAACTGTAAAAAATTATTTTTTCAAATTCCTGTTATCTCTTTTTTTTTTTAGTTAATTTTTTTTTTTTTTTTTTTTGGTCTTTTCAACAAACAAGGGTCCCTGTAGCCCCCAGCTGTCGCATGGACTCGCATCTGTAGATCCCAGCAGCTGGCCTTCGACCCCAAAGATGCCGCCTCTCCTCTGCCCCCCGAGTGCTAAGGATTAAGAAGGCGTGTGCCACCTATGCCTGGCATTCGGAATTTATGTTTGTTGAGTATCGAAGTCAAGGATCTTTCTTTTCTCCCACAGGGACAATGAATGATGGCCCCTGGCAATTTCTTTTTATTAATAAATTTTTAGAATTATTGGTGTGTAGCTAACTAGGCACAGTGTGCATGCCTTTAATAGTTGTCCAGCAGTTTGGGAGGCGAGAGCAGCGGATCTCGTGTGTAGTTAAAAGCGCCTGATGCTGACACAAAGAGAATACCAGGCTATCTTGGGGCACACAGTGAGACCCTGTCCTCAAAACAACACAGACTGTGTATGTGTGTGTGTGTGTGTGTGTGTGTGGCTGTTATTGTATGTAAGCTTGAACCATGTGTGGTCAAGGGAAACCTTTGTGAAATCAGTTCTCTCCTTCCGCTNCAATGGTGGAGTCACATAGACCTGGATGCCTCTGTGGTCCTGGGACATCAGGTCACAAGACAGTTTGTCACAAGACTCTGTTTTCTCACAAACAATAGATCTGAATGAAGTGTTATCGTCTGCTGGTTAACTCATTTCTTCGAGGAGGGGAAGCCCAGAGATGGATACATGTGTGTGATCACTGCAGTCGTGGATTGTGAGGCGAGCAGGTGTGAGTTCCTAAATGCTTCATCTACACATCATCTTTTTTTATTTAGTGTTGATTTAAACAATAGAAAATAGGTAATGCTTCTGAAAGTCAAAGCAGTAACAGTGTAACAAACGCCAGCTAACCCCACTGACTGCTCAGAACATGAGCCTGGTACTCCTTCTCAGCTGTTAACCCCCACCCCCAATACCTTCTTACACATAAATCCGAAAGTAGTCAAAAACAAAAAAAAAAAAAAATCTGTCCGTTTTTTAAGAAGATTATATTTTTTATTGTATGCGACATGATAAGAGCCTGTGATGCAGCATCCTTAACGGAGCACGCAGACAGTGCCGAGCGTTGAAGATATCCCCGACGGGACTATGTAAAGATGGTCTTGGAGCCACACATGTAGGTGCTGGGAATCTAATTCAAATCTTCTGACAAGAGGCATCTGAGCTATCTTTTCAGCTCCCATTATCTGGCTTGTGAAGGACAATTTTTTTTTTTATACCATGTGTGCATGTACCCTAAGAGGCAGTAAGAATTTCATGCTCATTTTTCTAGATATAATAATAAGAATAGGGTCTGAGAGATGGCCTATTGGCTAAGAGCAGCCGACCGCGTCTAGCAGAGGAACCGGATCGATCCCCAGCACACACACAAAAAAGAAAAAAAAAAAAAAAAAAAAAAAAAAAAAAACATGGCGGCCGAGAACCGTCTGAAACTCCAATTCCAGGAGAGCTCCAGTTCCGGGGGAGTCCAACACCCTCTTCTGACCTCCGCGGCATTGCACGACACGGGTGCACAAACTTGCATGCAGACAGTACATTGATACACATACAGAAATAAATAAAAATTAAAAAAAAATTAAAAAATAAATAATATTTTTCAAGGCAACACTACCACATTTCTTTTACTTGCCTGTGTGGATGTTTTGCTTTCAGTAGCTCATTAATTTTTCTCAGATGCATAATTTTCCATTGAGTGACCATGTCATAGTTGCATTTTTATGATTATTCCTTTGGCTTCCTGTTTCTGATGAGAGAACTTTTCCACGAGTCTTTAGACACCCCTGCATGTGTGTGGGGGATCCTAGAAGTAGACTTGCTGCATGATGAGATCCATGCTCGCTGAGCTTAGTTCCAAAGTGCTTTGACTTCTTTCCCCTCTTAGAGTGGTGTGAAAGGCTTTTTGTAGCTCTATGTCAGGATTAAAATTCACCAGCCTCCTCTTTCCCTTTGCTGGGCTGGTTTGTATAAATGGTGATTTTCTATAGTCTTCATTTGCATTTCTCTGAGTGCTAATGAGGTTGAATGCGGTTCCCAGTCATTATTGGCATTCAGTCTTCTTCCTCCCTGAAATGCCTGTTCACGTCTTTCACCTCATTTTCTGTTACTTTTTTGTTGTTGCTTTCTTAGTAGTTTTTAGGAGTTCTTTATATATTCAGGATAATAATCATCTGTCACATATGAATTGCAAATATCTTTTCCCAATTTGTAGCTCATCTTTCCAGGTTATTTATAGTGTCTCTGCATGAACAGAAATGTTTTTATTTTAATGTACTCATATTCATCAGTCATTTCCTTTGTGATTTCTGCTTTCTGTGTTTTCTTCAAGAATTCCTTTCCTGGAGCTGGGAAAGGTGGCTTAGCAGGTAAAGTGCTTGGTGTGCAAGCAGAGGACCTGAGTTTGGTTCCCTGAACAAAAGCCAGGAAGAGAGAGCCACGTGTATATGAACCCAGCACTGGGGAGGGGGAGATAGGAGGATCCCTGGAGCACACTGGTCAGCCAGGCTAGTCAAATTGGTGAGCTCAGGGTCAGTGAAAGACCCTGTCTCAAGAAGAAGGTCAAGGGGCTGGAGGGATGGCTCAGTGGTTAAGAGCATTAGCTGCTCTTAACCTGGGTTCAGTTCCCAGCATCCACATGGCATCTAACAACTATCTATAACTCCAGTTCCAGGGGGGTCCGGTATCCTCTCCCAGCCTCCACGGATATTAGGAACACACATGTTATACATACATACACACAGAAAAACACTTGTACATGAAAATAAAAATAAATTCTTTAAAAAAAATAATAAGGTGGAGAGATGGCTCAGTGGTTAAGAGCATTGGCTACTCTTGCAGAGGACTGGTGTTCAAATCCCAGCACCTACATGGCAGCTAACAACCATCCATAGCTCCAGTTCCAGGGGAATCTGATGCCGTCTTCTGACCTTCACTGACACTGCATGATACAGGTGCACTTACATACATGCAGGCGATACGCTTATACACCTCTTGGTTCTGTTAGAAAATGTTAGTTCAGGATTGACCAGGGCAATGTGAAAATGAAAGATGACATGGATCTTAGGAGCAGGTTGTTCTTTATTAGAACAATGAAGCCACGGATTCTCTGAGGATGGAAACTGCACACTCAGGGACAGTTGGTGTAAGTTTTAATGGAGCTTTGGAGGAGGAAAGAATAGGTATTTTCTCCAAGTTTTATTTTTTTTAACAGTTTGAGGATTTGGGACAATAAGTGCTGGCATATGTTTTCCTCAGATATTACAGTTTCTGGGTTGGAGGTTTCTCAACTTATTTTGGGTCTTTTTTTTTTTTTTCTTTCAACCCAGCATGGAGCCCTTTAAGTCCAGACATTTATGCTTCAGCTTCCACATGCATGTCCACACATGTTCACACATGCACACGCACACACAGAATTCCTTCCCTACCAAAGGTCATTAAGCATCTTTTGCTTCCCCTCCCCCAAACTTAATTATTTTTCAATTCACATTTAATCCCTCTTTAGAATTTTTTTTTTTTTTTTTTTTTTTGGTCTTTCATACACATGGGTCCCTGTAGCCCCAGCTGTCCTGGAACTCGCTCTGTAGACCAGGCTGGCCTTGAACTCACACAAGATCGCGCTCCTCTCTGCCCCCGAGTGCTAGGATTAAAGGCGTGTGCCACCATGCCTGGCATTGGAATTTATTTTTGTTGAGTATGAATCAAGGACTTTCTTTTCTCCCACAGGGACAATGAATGGCCCCTGCATATTTCTTTTTATAAAATTTTTAGAATTATTGGTGTGTAGCTAACTAGGCACAGTGGTGCATGCCTTTAATTCCAGCAGTTGGGAGGCAGAGGCAGGCGGATCTCTGTGTGAGATAAAAGCCAGCCTGATCTACAAAGAGAATACCAGGCTACTTGGGGCTACAGTGAGACCCTGTCTCAAAACAGCAACTGTGTGTGTGTGTGTGTGTGTGTGTGTGTGTGTGTGTATGCTTGTACCATGTGTGGTCAGAGGACACCTTTGTGAAATCAGTTCTCTTCTTCCCCT